>CM035172.1:128111106-128711106 GCA_020205615.1 Panax quinquefolius | reverse complement strand
CTATTCACGAGTTACTATATCATGAGTTACTATTCACGAGTTACTATTATTCACGAAAGTACTATTCATGAAGCGTGAAGATGTTTTTTTTGTGGAATTTCTATCTTTTGTGTTTGAGTTACTATTCACGATACTAAGACTATTCACGATACCTCTAAATTCAATTTCAAAAAATAAAATTTCTTCTTTTTTGTCCAAAATATCTATTCGGATACTAGCTTTCGATCAGATCCATGTTTTGATCATTCTTGATTTTACACCACTACGATTATTTTTGAGGTATTTTTTTTTGAACATGGATAAAACAAAGTACTAATCCTTAATCCTTAATCCTCACATTTTGTTTCACCGGATTCGCTTTCTTTAAAATATTTTTCATCATCCTCGCCTTTAAATGATGATATTATTGAATATCTTCGGGCCCAGAAGGCAAAGATGAATGATTTCAAGAATATCTTTGGCCCAGTAAAAGATGAACAGTGTTGAGATGAATACGATCGATCGATTAATATCTTTGGCTCGTGAGTGCAAAGATGAACAGTGTTTAAATGAACACGACTAATCGATGAATATCTTTCGCCTCAGAAAGTAAAAAGATGAATATTTGATTCCGTATGTATATCGATTGATGTTACAGGATAAAAGATAGATTTATGAACTTTTAAATTCATACATGTAAGATAGTAGTTTGCATTCTCTACTTAACTCTTCTAATGAATTATTATTTCACGCTAATATTGATTTAAAATTTGTTGTCTATCAGATTCTATTAGATTTTTCCCTCGTCAAGACTAACGATAATTTGTTGTATATTATCTTAGTCATAATATTCTTTATCGAGCTAGTTGAGCTCACCCTTTTCCTTTTGTTCCATTTTTCTCGTGAGGCGAGAATATAAAGAAAGTACGAGCTCTGTGGTATGGAATGAAGGTTTTAGAGAGAATTGTTTAGTAGTCCTCACCATTTTTGTAAAATAATGTATCAATAAATGTGATGAGGATTTATTTGAGTATAGATATTGTCTTGTAAGATAATATTTGTATTCAAACTCATAGCTTTATAGTTGTAATAATAAAGTTGTAGTTGTTTCGCGTACTACGTATTGACAACTCGTAATGGGTGATGTATACCTATTTTGGGGGCACACAATTGGTATCGTGAGCTTAGGATACGATCTCCTGCGGAGATCGGGAATAGTAACTAGAGGGGAGAGACGAATAAATCCTTCGCTAAAGTGTGTCCTACCTAAGCTTATTTGTTAGTTGGTCAAGATATAAGGATATTATGTGATATATTGATTTCCTTAATTAACCCTTGTTTTACGACAAGATTTGAGAATGTCGAATCGAGAATATTAACAATGGAAATGAGACCGTGGAGACGCTCAGTACTCACCAACGAGGAGAACGCGCAACAGTCGGGGCAATGTTCCTCCCGTGAACAACACCAATCGAAAGCGTATGATGAACGAGGGATGTTTAGAAGTTTTTTGCAGCTCATGCAAAATCGCATTTAGGAGACTCGTGTTCAAAATACAGAGGAAATGATAGCAATTACCGTTGTCACAAACCAAGCAGCTTCAAAGAGTCGGGACCACCGTACTTAAGGGAAAGCCGATCCGATCACGGCGGAAACACGGGTCAAGCAAATTACCAAGATATTCGATGTCTTGGGATGCACGGAGAACATGAGGTTCCATTCGCCACCTTTATGTTCCGTGGCGAGGCGTATCATCGGTGGGAGTCTCGTGAAGCGTGCACTCCATCCAAACACTCTCAAGATGTCTTCGGAGACGCTTTCAGAACTATTTAATGACAAATACTTTCCCGAAAGTGTTCATTATACGAAGGAAGTGGAGTTCATCGATTGAACAAAACAACACGACGGTGTCTCAAAGACGAGGCAAAGTTTGCAGAGTTATCCAGTGTTCAGACTCATTTGGTGGAGAATGAGGAACGATGACGCGGATGTTTCTTAGAGGTTTGAAACCCAGATACGCCAAGATCTCATTTCTCATAAATTTTCTCTATTCGGATGTTGTAATGGGCTCAATTATTAGAGCGAGATAACGAGTACTACTCCAACCGAGGGACCACAACCAGATCGTATCGTAGATAGATAGCAACAATGTAATAATGATAACCAAATGAGAAAGAAACAGACGGACAAAAATGGTAACCACTCTGGTGGTAATCATGGCCATGAAAATAGAAGAAGCGAGTCAGAGGAGATTTTAAAAGAGGAGATTTAACAACGACTATATGAAGACGACAAAGTTTTTACAAAGAATCGGTTCTAAGGGAGGAGAACGACCACCGGTCATATATGTTACAAATGCGAAAAAGAGGGACATATCACCAAACCGCCCACAACAGCTTTAAGGTATGCTATAATTGTGGAAAGGAAGGACATATCGCCGAGATTAGACAAGAATAAAACCTAGTTCAATGGGGATTTGACTGACTCAAAAGATCGTCTCGTAAAAGTCAAAGTCAACGATTCCGGAAGAGCGTTTGTTGTGGATCGGTCATAATGCGAGGAACCCAAACGAGGTGATCACGGTAAAGCTATTTATAAATTCTCACTGTTTATACCTTACTTGATACCGGCATACCCATTCATTTATCTCTCCCGCATGTGCTCAACGCTTAAACTCGACCGAGAAATTAGACTTCGACCTATCTCGTGGAAACTCCGCTAGAGAAACTTTCATCACATCCACCGCTTATAAATCTTGTTTGATTCAAGTTGGCACCATCACCTTACCCGCCGACCTTTATCTCTTTAAAGATACTTGCTTTTTGATGTGATTTTAGGATCGATCGTTAACTACTCATCATGCCAAAATTGATTGTTTTCGTAAGGTCATTAGTTTTCATATTCCTAACCAACCCGTTGTATTTAATTCAAGCAACTAAACCATTAAAATCAATCATCGTCATATCTAATCATAAAGCTATTCGCTTATCAAAAACTGGATGTCAAGCTTTCTTAGCCCATGTTATGGATTTGAATAAAGACACGCCAAATTTGAATAATATTCCCGTGTTTATCGACTTTCCCGACGATTTCAAGAACTTCCCCTGCCACCCCTTAACGTGAAGTCAATTCTTTATCGATCTCAACCCGCACAAAGCCCATTTCTAAAACCCCATATCGAATGGCTCCTATTGAACTTCAGAGTTAAAGGTCCAACTACGTGAATTGTTGGACATCGGCTTTCATTCGGCCCCAAGACATCTCCTCGGGGTGCTCCTGCTTTATTCAGAAGAAGAAAGACGGAGTATGCGACTTTGATTGACTATCTGAATCGAACCATGTCACCATCAAGAATAGGTATCCTCACCTCGTATTGATGACTTGTTTGACCAAATTCTGCAAGGGGCACAATTCTTTTCAAAATCGATCTTCGCTCGATATCATCACCAAGATTAGAATCGAGGATATTCCAAAGACCGCCTTCGTAACTCCCAGATGGGCATTATGAATTCTTAGTCATGTCTTTCTTGACTAACTAATGCTCCTCGCGGCTTTCATGGATATGATGAACCGAGTATTCAAGGAATATTTGATCAATTCGTTGTTGTTTTTATTGATGACATCCTCATATATTCCAAAAGTCGTGAAGATCATGAGCACCATTTGAAGTCGGGTACTCCAAAGGCTTCGTGAAAACAAACTATATGCCAAATTGAAGAAATGCGAGTTCGCTCTTGAAGAAGTAGCATTCCTTGGGCACGTGGTGTCGAAAACATGGAGTATCCGCTGATCCCACAAGATCAAAGCAATACAAAGTTGGAGCAACCAAGTCGGTGCGATCAAGTACGAAGCTTTTTGGGCTTAATGGGTTATTATCGAGATTCGTGGAAGGGTTTTCTCGAATCGCTACTCCATTAACTCAAATAACTCCTAAGGATACAAAATTTGCTTGGAGCGAAGAATGCGAGAAGAGTTTCCAAGAGCTTAAGAGGAGACTTATTTCTAAGACTGTTCTAACAATACCATCCGTTCGATGGATTTGTTATCTACAAATGATGCTTCGTGCAAAGGGTTAGGATGTGTTCTCATGCAACGGGAAAGTCATAGCCTATGCCTCGCGACAACTTAAAGAGTATGAGAGGAATTATCCTACTCATGATCTAGAGTCAAGTGCAATGCCTTTTCGCTTAAAAGATATGGAGGCACTATCTATATGGGGAGAAAGTGGAGATATATTCGCACCATAAAAGCCTTAAATATTTCTTCACTCAAAAGAACTCAACACGCTGGCAATGACGCTGGCTCGAACTATTGAAAGACTACGACCACACTATTCAATACCATCCCGAAAAGCGAACGTGGTAGCCGACGCGCTGAGTAGAAGATCATATGCGAACGAGTCCGATGATGTCAAGTATACGACAGAGCCAACTTTAATAGAAAAAGTTAAGGTCGCTTTCAAGCCACCCAATCTTGAAATGATGCGTATGAAGAAGAAAGTACAAGAAGGAGCTATTCCTAAGCGAGAATCGATGAAGAAGGAATACTTCGAGTCCACTCTAGACTTTGTGGTTCCTAACGACTGATTTGAAGTACAAGATTACGATGGAGGCACACAATACACCATTTGCAATCCATCCTCGAAGTACTAAAATGTATCGTGATCTTCGACATACATTTTGGTGGAACAATATGAAGAGAGAGATTGCAAAGTTTATCTCGATGTGTTTAACTTGTCAACGTAAAGGCGAGCATCTAGTACCTAAGGGTCCGTCAGAACCACTTGAGATTCCGAAATGGAAGTGGAACACATTACCATGGATTTCAAGATTTTCTTCCTACGGCTTTCAAGGCATCAATGCTATTTGGGTTATTGTTGATAGATTAACCAAGTCCGCTTATTTCTTGCCGACACGGAGACTTATTCCTCGAACGCCTTGCTAGATGTACGTGAATGAGATTGTGAGGTCAGTATGGCATGCCCAGATCCATAGTTTCGGATCGCGACCCAAGATTCACTTCAAGATTTTGGGTTAGCTTGCAAAAAGCTATGGGCAGATTTATTTATTTAGTTCTAAGATACCATCCCCAAACCACGGACAATCGAGAGGACTATTCAAACTCTCAAGATCTATTAAGACTCGTGGTCCTGTACTTCAAGGGCGCTTGATAAGTATTTACCATCGTGGAATTCTCCTACAACAACAGCTTATCGTGCAAGTATAGTGTGGCTCCATTCAAGCATTATATGGACGAAAAATGTCGCTTCTCCAATATGTTGGGATGAGGTGGGTGAAGCAACATTGTTGGGACCCGAAGTTAAGTACGTATGACTCACCGAAAAGATCCAAATGATTCGACAACGATACAAAACGGCACAAGATCGACAAAAGAGTTATGCGGATCTTCATCGAAAGGACGTGGAATTTAGTGTAGGGGATCATGATTGTCATGAGTCGCTCCCATGGAAGGGAGTTACAAGATTTGGGAAGAGAGGAAAGCTCAATCCACGATTTATCGTCCATTTCAAATTCTCGACCGAGTAGGAAATGTAGCCTATAGACTCAAGCATTACCTCCGAGTATGTCTCGTGTTCATAATGTGTTTCATATATCTGCATTTCAGAAATATGTGAAAGACCCAACCACGCTATAGAAAGTTAGAACCGACGAGATAGCCAAGACTTAACGTATGAGGAGGTACTGCCAAGATTTTGGATAGGAAGGAGCATGTCCTACGCCAAGAAAGGTCATACCACAAGTTAAAGTTTTGTGGAGGAATCATGCTATAGAGGAAATGACCGAAATTGAAACTAAAATGAAAGCGAGGTATCCTCACCTTTTCAAACACTGTGTACGTACGCCAATTTCGAGGACGAAATTTCATAAGGAGGGAGGTCAGAAGACCCCAAATTATTAAATAAAATTTAATTTTCTTTATTTATTATTTTGAAATAGTAAGGGGTGGATTTGATTAATGTGATAGTTATGGGTAAAATACGCAAATATTTCAAAATAAGCAAGTGGTTATAAAATATTCATCATTGTCGTTTGGAATATTCGTTTGGTCGTGGAATATTCGCATCGCTTGGGAATATTCGCATTTACGGCACAAGCAAATGTGTGGGCCCCATAACTAAAAGCGATCGATCGATGAAGAAAACGACAAATATAAGTTGTTTAAAATAACGTCAGAAGTTGTTACCAAGTAATATCGTTAAAATACTTCTATGGTTAAAACACAAGAAGATACCAGTATTGCACCAATTATCGATTCTTACGTAAGAAGGCACTACTCAATAATGGTTATGAATTACCGCTCAAAGATTTTATCGAGTTAATAATTGTCATACTGATATTTTATATCATCATTGTTTTCAATAATTGTCATTACACAAGATTTTTTCATTATCGGCTAATAATTCATATTATCCTAATAATATTATTAGATAACATTATTGGCAATGTCTAGAAAGTTCTGCCTAAGGAGAGGTTTGGTCACCTAATCATGCCGCCAAGAAGAAATTTTATCGAAAGCCCTCTTCCCGAAACCGCCTCGTCACAATATCAGGATTCTCAGAATATTATTTGTGAATAATTAATTATTGATTCATATGATGAGGAAAATATTGATTTTATGTGGATATAGATGGAGAAAATTTTTAATGTGACAATTGTTGAAAATTGAAATTTTATCTTTTCTCGATAAAATAATTCATTTAAATATATTATTATATTTTAATAATATAATAATGGTGATATTTTTACAACGAATGTGGGATATATGAGTATACGAGGAGGAAGAGTATTTTTGTTGCAATAAATGTTTAAAACATGTTAAACATGCTCATGGACCCCATTTATCGATCGAAATTTGATTATAAATTGTAAAATCGCCTCGCTTATGGATTTCGGCCAATTTCTATTTGGAATTTGGAAAACTTTCTTCTGCAAAGTTGTAGAGAATTGAATTTCCTATAAAAACTCGCGTGATTTGATTTTTCTGATGAAAGGGCTATTTATTATGAATTATTGAAGTTCAAGCTCTCAAATAATTGATTTTTGGAGTTTAAAATATTTTTGTAAGAAAACATTTTTTGTTGTAATTGAGTGGCTCATGTGTGTTATAAATGATCTGAAATCAGATTTCTAAGGTAGGCTTGAATATTTTTAAAAAATATTATTATTTTATTAAATTTTCTCGCTTTGGTGTTCTAAGATTTTCCTATAAATAGGTGCTTAGGTTAGAATTGAAAATCACACCGTAAACTCAAGTTTTCTCTCTCTATATTATCGAGTTTATTCTTGTGAGTATTTTGAGTATACTTTGAGTATTGTTAGACGGTGCAAGTTCCTTTCAAAGACTATATCCCGATTTCCAAATTAGTAAGTACTAATCTTTCGAGGTAAGTGGATGTTATTTTCTTCTCAAATGATATTATTTCTTCAATATCATTATGTCAAATATCGATCTGAAACTTTTTATCAAATTTGGAACTTTTTTATGTCGGGTTTACTATTCATGAGTTACTATTCACGAAGTTACTATTCATGAAGTTACTATTCACGAGTTACTATTCACGAGTACTATTCATGAAGCGTGAAGATGTTTTTTGTGGAATTTCTATCTTTTGGTGTTTGAGTTACTATTCACGATACTGCACTATTCACGATACATACTAAAATTCAATGAAAAATAAAATTTCTTCTTTTCGTCCAAAATATCTATTCGATACTAGCTTTGATCAGATCCATGTTTTGATCATTCTTGAATTTTACACCACTATGATTATTTTTGAGGTATTTTTTTTGAACATGGATAAAACAAAGTACTAATCCTTAATCCTTAATCCTTGTCATTTTGTTTCACCGGATTCGCTTTTTTAAAAAATATTTTTCATCATCCTCACCTTAAATGATGATATTATTGAATATCTTTGGCTCAGAGTGCAAAGATGAATGATTTCAAGAATATCTTTGGCCCAGTAGTGCAAAGATGAACAGTGTTGAGATGAACACGACCGACTCGATTAATATCTTTGGCTCAGAAGTGTGATGAGCAGTGTTTAAATGAATACGACTAATCGATGAATATCTTTGCCCAGAGTGCAAGATGAATATTTGATTCCGTATGTATATCGATTGATGTTACAGGATAAAAGATAGACGATGAACTTTTAAATTCATACATAGAAGATAGTAGTTTGCATTCTCTACTTAACTCTTCTAATGAATTATTATTTCACCATAATATTGATTTAAAATTTGTTGTTTATCAGATTCTATTAGATTTTTCCTCGTCAAGACTAACGATAATTTGTCAGATATTATCTTAGTCATAATATTCTTTATCGAGCTAGTTGAGCTCACCCTTTTCTTTTTGTTCCATTTTTCTTCTCGTGAGGCGAGAATATAAATGCAAGTACGCAGCCTGGGTATGGAATGAAGGTTTTAGAAAGAATTGTTTAGTAGTCCTCACCATTTTGTAAAATAATGTATCAATAAATGTGATGAGGATTTATTTGAGTATAGATATTGGTATACCTATTTTGAGGATATCTATTTTGGGTGTCACATTGTCGTTTCATATGGTCGCTATTAAATCTCCTCTTTTAAAATCTCTTCCCGACTCGCTTCTTCTATTTTCACGGCCATGATTACCACCGAGTGGTTACCATTTTGTCCGCCTGCTTTCTTTCTCCGTGGTTATCATTATTCATTGCCGATCGCTATCTCCGAATGCGATCGGTTGTCTAGGGGCCTTCAATAATTGATTACCTATCTCTGCCTAATAATCGAGCCTGCTTACAACATCTGAATAAAGAAAATTTATGAGAAATGAGATGGCGTGTCTCTAGGGTTTCAAACCTCTAAGAAACATCCGTCATCGTTCCTCATTCTCCACCAAAAGGTCAACCTGGATAACTCTCGCAAACTTTGCCTCGTCTTTGAGACAAATCGTATGTTACTCGCTCCCCTAATAAACTCCACTTTCATATTATACGAACACTTTCGGGAAAGTATTTGTCATTAAGTAGTTCTCAAAGCGTCTCCCAAGACATCTTTGAGTGCCGATTTGGATGGAGTGCTTCAACTCCCACCGATGATGCCGCCTCGCCACGGAACATAAAGGTGGTGAATGGAACCTTTTGTTCTCCGTGCATCCATCAGACATCGAATATCTTGGTAATTTGCTTGACCGTGTTTCCGCCGTGATCGGATCTGGCTTTCCTTAAATTCCGGTGGTCCCACTCTTTGAATCGCTTGGTTGATAACTTGTGAATTGCTATCATTTCCTCCGTCTTTTTTGAACACGAGTCTCCCTCGCGATTTTGCATGAATCGCAAAAAAAACTTCTAAACAACCCCTCGTTCATCATCTCGCTTCATGGTGTTGTTCACGGGAGGAACATTGCCACGACTGTTCGTTCTCCTCGTTGGTGAGTCTGAGCGTCTCCACGGTCTCATTTCCATTGTTAATATTCTCGATTCGACATTCTCAAATCTTTGTCATAAAACAAGGGTTAATTAAGAAATCAATATATCACATAATATCCTTATATCTTGACCAACTAAAAAAAAAAGCTTAGGTAGGACACACTTGTGAAGGATTTACTCGTCTCTCCCCTCTGGATTCTATTCCCGATCTCCGCCAGAGATCATATCCCTAAGCTCGATACCAACCGCGACGCCCCCAAAATAGTATACATCACCCATTCCGAGTTGTCGATACATGGTGCGTAAACAACTACAACTTTATTATTACAACAAGAAAAAACGTGAGTTTAAATACAAATATTATCTTTTAGATAATATCTATACTCAAATAAATCCTCATCACATTTATTGATACATTATTTTACAAAATGGTGAGGACTACTAAACAACTCTCTCTAGAACCTTCATTCCATACCCCACTCGCATTTCGCTATATTTTCGCCTCCGAGAAAAATGGAACAAAAAGGAAAAGGGTGAGCTCAACTAGCTCAAGAAAAGAATATTATGACTAAGATAATATACAACAAATTATCGTTAGTCTTCAACAGGAAAAATCTAATAGAATACAATAGATAACAAATTTTAAATCAATATTCGCAATGAAATAATAATTCATTAGAAGAGTTAAGTAGAGAATGCAGACTACTATCTTCTATGTATGAATTTAAAAGTTCATCGCTCATCTTTTATCCTGTAACATCAATCAATATACATCCGGAATCAAATATTCATCTTTGCAATCACGTGCCAAAGATATTCATCACTTAGTCATGTTCATTTAAACACTGCTCATCTTTGCACTACTGACCCAAAGATATTAATCGATCATTCGTGTTCATCTCAACACTGCTCATCTTTGACTACGTGCCAAAGATATTCTTCGAAATCATTCATCTTTGCTCTGTGCCAAAGATATTCAATAATATCATCATTTAAGATCGAGGATGATGAAAAATATTTTAAAGAAACGAATCCAAAGGAAACAAAATGACAAGGATTAAGGATTAAGGATTAGTTTTGTTTTATCCATGTTAAAAAATACCTCAAAAATAATCATAGTGGTGTAAAATTCAAGAATGATCAAAACATGGATACAATCAAAGCTAGTATCCGAATAGATATTTTGGACAAAAAGAAGAAATTTTATTTTTCTATGAATCGTGAATAGTGCAGATATCGTGAATAGTAATCTCAAACACAAAAGATAGAAATTCCACAAAAACATCTTCACGCTTAATGAATAGTACTGATTTTGAATAATAACTCGTGAATAGTAACTCGTGAATAAGAACTCATGAATAAGTAACCCAGATATGAAAAAGTTCCAAATTTGATAAAAAGTTCCAACCAATATTTCAAAGATAATGATATTGAAGAAATAATATCATTTGAGAAGAAAATAACATCCCTTACCTCGAAGAGACAAGATTTCTTAGTTGAAACAGGATATAAAGCTATGACTTGAACTTGCACTGTATAGCAATACTCAAAGTATACTCAAAATACTCACAAGAATACACTCGATAATATAGAGAGAAAACTTAGGATTCAGCTTCGTGATTTTCAATTCTAACCTAAGCACCCTATTTATAGGAAATTAGAACACCAAAGCAGAAAATTTAATAAATTAATAATATAATTATATAAATTTCCTACATGCCTAGAATCTGATTTCAGCCATCAAACACATGCCACATTTTAGAAAAAGTAAGAAAAAATGTTTTTCTAATTTTAAATATTTTAAACTTCCAAAATTAATTATTTGAACTTGAACTTCAATAATTCATAATAAATAGCCCTTTCATCGAAAATTTGAATCTCGTGTGTTTTTATAGGAAATTCAATTCTCTACAACTTTGAGTAAGAAAGTTTTTCCAAATTCCAAATAGAAATTGATAAATCCACAAATCGCGGCGCAAATTTACAAATATAATCAAATTTCGATCCATAAATGGGGTCCACACGACATGTTTAACATGTTTTAAACATTTATTGCAACAAAAATACTCTTCCTCCTCGTATACTCATATATCCCACATTCGTTGTAAAAATATCACCATTATTATATTATTAAAATATAATAATATATTTAAATATATTATTTTATCGTAAAAGATAAAATTTCAATTTTCAACAATTGTCACATTAAAAATTTTCTCCATCTATATCCACATAAAATTAATATTTTCCTCATCATATGAATCAATAATTAATTATTCACAAATAATATTACAGTAATCACAATATCGACAACCGTGCGCTTCCTGAGAGCAGGGGGCTTTCAATAAGAATTTCTCCTCATCTTGCCGCAATTAGTGACCAAACCTCTCCTTAGACAGTAACTTTCTAGACATTGCCAATAATGTTATCTAATAATATTATTCAGATAATATGAATTATTACTTCGATAATGAAAAATATTGTTGTAATGACAATTATCAAACAACAAAAAGAATATAAAAATATCAACGCAAAGAATTATTGAATCAATAAAATAAAATAATCAATCAAGAATTACCGTAACCATTATCGAGTAGTGCCTTCACGTAAGAATCAATAATTGGTGCAATACCGTGCAAAGCACGTCGTCAACAACGCAGACATCAGTATTTTAACCACCGGGTATTCCAATAAGGTTAATTCGTGATAACTACGCTAGTTATTTTTAAACAACTTATATTCACGCTTTTCTTCATCTAATCGCTTTCACATGGGGCCCACACATGGTCAAGGCTGTCAGCATTTAATATTCCCCGACAAAGATTTAATATTCCACGACCAAACGAATATTCCCCACAACAATGAATATTTTATAACCACTTGCTTATTTTGAAATATTTGCATGATTAACCCCTAACTATCTACATTAATCAAATCAACCCTTACTATTTCAAAATAATAAATAGAGAAAATTAAATTTCATTAATAATATGTTGGGGTCTTACAATTATTAGATAACATTATTGGCAATGTCTAGAAAGTTCTCATTTAAGGAGAGGTTTGGTCACCTAATCATGCGCCAGTAGTGAGAAATTCTTATCGAAAGCCCTCTTCCCTGAAACCGCTCGGGTTGTCAATATTGTGATTCTCAGTAATATTATTTGTGAATAATTAATTATTGATTCATATGATGAGGAAAATATTGATTTTATGTGGATATAGATGGAGAAAAATTTTAATGTGACAATTGTTGAAAATTGAAATTTTATCTTTTCCGATAAGATAATGTATTATTATATTTTAATAATATAATAATGGTGATATTTTTACAACGAATGTGGGATATATGAGTATACGAGGAGGAAGAGTATTTTTGTTGTAATAAATGTTTAAAACATGTTAAACATGCTCTGGTGGACCCCATTTATCGATTTGGAAATTTGATTATACCAAAAATCGCCTGCTTGTGGATTTCTTGGTCAATTTCTTTTGGAATTTGGAAAACTTTCTTCTCAGAAAGTTGTAGAGAATTGAATTTCCTATAAAAACTCACGAGATTCGAATTTTCTGATAAAAGGCTATTTATTGTGAATTATTGAAGTTCAAGTCTCAAATAATTGATTTTTGGAAGTTTTAATTATTATTTTAAAGAAAAACGTTTTTTTGCATTTAAGTGGGCTAACATGTGATATTAATTGCTTGAAATCAGATCTTCAAAGATGGGCTAAGGAAATTTATAATATATATTAATATTTTATTAAATTTTCTCGCTTTGGTGTTCTAAAGATTTTCCTATAAATAGGTGCTTAGGTTAGAATTGAAAATCACACCGTAAATCAAGTTTTCTCTCTATATTATCGAAATGTTATTCTTGTGAGTATTTTGAGTATACTTTGAGTATTGTTAGACGGTGCAAGTTCCTTCAAAGACTATACCCTATTCCAAATTAGAAGTACTAATCTTTCGAGGTAAGTGGATGTTATTTTCTTCTCAAATGATATTATTTATTCAATATCATTATCTTTGAAATATTGGTTGAAACTTTTTATCAAATTTGGAACTTTTTCATGCTCGGGTTACTATTCATGAGTTACTATTCACGAGTTACTATTCATGAAGTTACTTATTCACGAGTTACTATTCATGAGTACTATTCATGAAGCGTGAAGATGTTTTTTTGGAATTTCTATCTTTTGGTTTCGAGTTACTATTCACGTGTACTTTCTATTCACGTGATACGACACTATTCATTCACCTAAAAATAAAATTTCTTCTTTTTGTCCAAAATATCTATTCGGATACTAGCTTTGATCAGATCCATATTTTGATCATTCTTGAATTTTACACCACTATGATTATTTTTGAGGTATTTTTTTTGAACATGGATAAAACAAAGTACTAATCCTTAATCCTTAATCCTTGTCATTTTGTTTCACCGGATTCGCTTTTTTAAAATATTTTTCATCATCTTCACCATAAATGATGATATTATGGAATATCTTTTTGCACCAGAGTAAAGATGAATGATTTCTCAAGAATATCTTTGGTCAGAGTGCAAAGATGAACAGTGTTTAGATGAATACGACTCATCGATGAATATCTTTAGCTTTGTGAGTAAAGATGAATATTTGATTCCGTATGTATATCAAAAGATGTTACAGGATAAAAGATAGACGATGAACTTTTGAATTCATACATGAAGATAGTAGTTTGCATTCTCTACTTAACTCTTCTAATGAATTATTATTTCACCGTGAATATTGATTTAAAATTTGTTGTCTATCAGATTCTATTAGATTTTTCCTGTTGAAGACTAACGATAATTTATCAGATATTATCTTAGTCATAATATTCTTTATCGAGCTAGTTGAGCTCACCCTTTTCCTTTTGTTCCATTTTTTCTTCTCGAGGCGAGAATATAACGAGTGACGTAGCCTGGGGTAATGGAATGAAGGTTCTAGAGAGAGTTGTTTAGTAGTCCTCACCATTTTTGTAAAATAATGTATCAATAAATGTGATGAGGATTTATTTGAGTATAGATATTGTCCTAGAAGATAATATTTGTATTTAAACTCACAGCTTTATCATGTTGTAATAATAAAGTTGTAGTTGTTTCGTACACGTATCGACAACCAAGAATGGGTGATGTATACCTATTTTGGGGCATCACGGTTGGTATCGAGCTTAGGGGTACGATCTCCAAGGAGATCGGGGAATAGAACTAGGAGGGAGAGACGAGTAAATCCTTCGCTTGAGTGTGTCCTACCTAAGCTTATTTGTTAGTTGGTCAAGATATGGGATATTATGTGATATATTGATTTCCTTAATTAACCCTTGTTTTATGACAAAGATTTGAGAATGTCGATCGAGAATATTAACAATGGAAATGAGACCGTGGAGACGCTTTGTACTCACCAACGAGGAGAAACGTGCAGTAACAGTCGGCAATGTTCCTCCCGTGAACAACACCATCGAATGAGATGATGAACGAGGGATGTTTAGAAGTTTTTCGCGGCTCATGCAAAATCGCATTTGAGGAGACTCGTGTTCAAAATACGGGAGAAATGATAGCAATTCACTCGGTTTGTCACAAACCAAGCAATTCAAAGAGTCAGGACCACCGTAATTTAAGGGAAAGCCGATCCGATCATGAATGGAAACACGGGTTAAGCAAATTACCAAGATATTCGATGTCTTGGGATGCACGGAGAACAGAAGGTTCCATTCGCCACCTTTATGTTCCGTGGCGAGGCGGATCATCGGTGGGAGTCTCGTGAAGCGCACCCATCCACCACACTCAAAGATGTCTTGGGAGACGTTTGAGCTATTTAATGACAAATACTTTCCTCGAAAGTGTTCGCTATATGAAGGAAGTGGAGTTCATCGATTGAACAAAACAACACGACGGTGTCTCAAAGACGAGGCAAAGTTTGCAGAGTTATCCGTGTTCACCTCATTTGGTGGAGAATGAGGAACGATGACGCGGATGTTTCGGAGAGGTTTGAAACCCCAGATACGACAATATCTCATTTCTCATAAATTTTCTCTCTATTCAGATGTTGTTAATGTGGCTCAATTGTTAGAAAGCGAGATAACGAGTATATTTAACCAAGGACCATAACCAGATCGTACCGTAGATAGCGAACCAATGTAATAATGATAACCAAATGAGAAAAGAAACAGACGGACAATAATGGTAACCACTCTGGTGGTAATCATGGCCATGAAAATAGAAGAAGCGAAGTCGGAGGAGATTTTTTAAAGAGAGGAGATTTAACAACGACCATGTGAAGACGACGGTCTTTTAAGAAAGAATCGGTTCTAAGGGAGGAGAACGACCACCGTCCATATGCTATAAATGCGGAAAGAGGGACATATCACCAAACCGTCCACAACAGCTCAAGGTATGCTATAATTGTGGAAAGGAAGGACATATCGCCGAGATCAGACGCAGAAGTGAAACCTAGTTCAATGGGGATTCGTGACTCAAAAGATCGTCCCGTAAAAGTCAAAGTCAACGATTCCGGAAGAGCATTTGTTGTGGACCGGTCATAATGTGAGGAACCCAAACGAGGTAAGACCCCAACTTATTATTAATGAAATTTAATTTTCTATTTATTATTTTGAAATAGTAAGGGTTGATTTGATTAATGTGGATAAACCATTAGGGGTAAAATACGCAAATATTTCAAAATAAGCAAGTGGTTATAAAATATTCATCATGTTTTGAATATTCGCTTGGTCGTGGAATATTCAGAATCGCTTTTATTATTTTGAAATATTCGTATTTACGGCAAAATACAAATATTTCAAAATGTGTGGGCCCCATAACTAAAGCGATCGATGAAGAAAACGACAAATATAAGTTGTTTAAAATAACTACAGAAGTTGTTACCAAGTATTAATAATCTAATCGCTAAAATACTACTGGGTTAAAACACAAGAAGACACCAGATTGCACAATTATTGATTCTTACGTAAGAAGGCACTACTCAATAATGGTTACAGTAATTACCGCTCAAGATTTTATTTTATCGATTTAATAATTGTCATATTGATATTTTATATCATTGTTGTTTCAATAATTGTCATTACACAATTTTTTCATTATCGGCAATAATTCATATTATCCTAATAATATTATTAGATAACATTATTGGCAATGTCTAGAAAGTTCTGCCTAAGGAGAGGTTTGGTCACCTAATCAAGGCACCAAGAAGGAGAGAAATTTTATCGAAAGCCCCTCTTCCCTGAACCGCCTCGTCATTCAATATCAGGATTCTCAGTAATATTATTTGTGAATAATTAATTATCGATTCATATGATGAGAAAAATATTGATTTTATGTGGATATAGATGGAGAAAATTTTTAATGTGACAATTGTTGAAAATTGAAATTTTATCTTTTTCGATAAAATAATTATTTAAATATATTATTATATTTTAATAATATAATAATGGTGATATTTTTACAACGAATGTGGGATATATGAGTATACGAGGAGGAAGAGTATTTTTGTTGCAATAAATGTTTAAAACATGTTAAACATGCTCATGCTCATGGACCCCATTTATCGATCGAAATTTGATTATAAATTGAAAATCGCCTCGCTTGTGGATTTCTTGGCCAATTTTTGTTTGGAATTTGGAAAAACTTTCTTCTCGCAAAGTTGTAGAGAATTGAATTTCCTATAAAAAATCACGAGAGATTCAATTTTCTGATAAAAGGGCTATTTATTATGAATTATCAAGTTCAAGTCTCAAATAATTGATTTTTTTTGAAGTTTAAAATATTTAAAAATTAAAAAACGTTTTTTTTTTTTTTTGTCTAGAATGTGTGCATGTGTTTGATGGCTGAAATCAGATTCTAGGTATGTGAGAAAATTTATATATATATTATTATTTTATTAAATTTTCTCGCTTTCGTGTTCTAAGCATTTTCCTAAAAATAGGTGCTTAGGTTAAATTGAAAATCACACCGTAAATCAAGTTTTCTCTATATTATCGAGTTTATTCTTGTGAGTATTTTTGTATACTTTGAGTATTGCTATACTAAGTAAGTTCAAGTCATAGCTATATCCTGTTTCAAATCAAAGTACTATCTTTCGAGGTAGGTGATATATTATTTTTTCTCAAAATGATATTATTTCTTCAATATCATTATGTCAAATATCGATCCAAGTTTTTATCAAATTTGGAACTTTTTCATGCTCTGAGTTACTATTACTATTCACGATACTATTCATGACTATTCACGATATACACGAGACTATTCATTTACTAAGATGTTTTTTTGTAAAATTTCTATCTTTTGGTGTTTTTCTATATTCACGATACTACATTATTCAAAATTTTCTTTCATCTAAAAATAAAATTTCTTCTTTTTTGTCTATCTATTCGGATACTAGCTTTGATCAGATCCATGTTTTGATCATTCTCAAATTTTACACCACTATGATTATTTTTGAGGTATTTTTGACATGGATAAAACAAAGTACGAATCCTTAATCCTTAATCCTCATTATTTTGTTTCACCGGATTCGCTTTTTTAAAATATTTTTCATCATCCTCGCCTTTAAATGATGATATTATTGAATATCTTTGGCCCAGAAGTAAAGATGAATGATTTCAAGAATAATATCTTTGGCCCAGAAGTGCAAAGATGAACATGTTAATGTGTGTTTATCTTTGTATGAACAGTAATAATACGACTAATCGATGAATATCTTCGCCCAGAGTAAAAGATGAATATTTGATTCCGTATATATATCGATTGATGTTACAGGATAAAAGATAGACGATGAACTTTTAAATTCATACATGTAAGATAGTAGTTTGCATTCTCTACTTAACTCTTCTAATGAATTATTATTTCAACACGCTAATATTGATTTAAAATTTGTTGCCTATCAGATTCTATTAGATTTTTCCCTCGTCAAAGACTAACGATAATTTGTCAGATATTATCTTAGTCATAATATTCTTTATCGGGCTAGTTGAGCTCACCCTTTTCCTTTTTGTTCCATTTTTCTCTCGTGGCGCGAAGAATATAAAGTAGTACGAAGCCTGGGGTATGGAATGAAGGTTCTAGAGAGAGTTGTTTAGTAGTCCTCACCATTTTTGTAAAATAATGTATCAATAAATGTGATGAGGATTTATTTGAGTATAGATATTGTCTGTAAGATAATATTTGTATTCAAACTCACGCTTTATCGTTGTAATAATAAAGTTGTAGTTGTTTCGCATCACGTATTGACAACTCGTAATGGGTGATGTATACCTATTTTGGGGGCGCCACAATTGGTATCGTAGCTAGGGATATGATCTCCATGAGATCGGGAATAGAACTAGAGGGGAGAGACGAGTAAATCCTTCGCTAAAGGTGTCCTACCTAAGCTTATTTTTTAGTTGGTCAAGATATATAGGATATTATGTGATATATTGATTTCTTTAATTAACCCTTGTTTTACGACAAGATTTGAGAATGTCGATCGAGAATATTAACAATGGAAATGAGACCGTGGAGACGCCTGACTCACCAACGAGGAGAACGCAACAACAGTCGGCAATGTTCCTCCCCGTGAACAACACCACCGAAAGCGTATGATGAACGAGGGATGTTTAGAAGCTTTTTGCGCTCACATGCAAAATCGCATTTAGGAGACTCGTGTTCAAAATACAGAGGAAATGATAGCAATTCACCAAGTTGTCACAACCAAAGCAGCTCAAAGAGTCAGGGACCACCGTAATTTAAGGGAAAGCCGATCCGATCACGGCGGAAACACGGGTCAAGCAAATTACCAAGATATTCGATGTCTTGGGATGCACGGAGAACAGAAGGTTCCATTCGCCACCTTTATGTTCCGTGGCGAGGCGTATCATCGGTGGGAGTCTCAGAAGCGCACTCCATCCAAATTTCAAGACTCAAAGATGTCTCGGGAGACGCTTTCAGAATTATTTAATGACAAATACTTTCCCGAAAGTGTTCATTATACGAAGGAAGTGGAGTTCATCGATTAGAACAAAACAACACGACGGTCTCAAAGACGAGGCAAAGTTTGCAGAGTTATCCGTGTCAGACCTCATTTGGTGGAGAATGAGGAACGATGACGCTGGATGTTTCTTAGAGGTTTGAAACCCTAAGATACGCCAATATCTCATTTCTCATAAATTTTCTCTATTCAGATGTTGTAAACAGGGCTCAATTATTAGAGCGAGATAACGAGTACGGTTCAACCGAGGGACCATAACCAGATCGCATCGTAGATAAAGCAATAATGTAATAATGATAACCAAATGAGAAAGAAACAGACGGACAAAAATGGTAACCACTCCGTGGTAATCATGGCCATGAAAATAGAAGAAGCGAAGTCGAGGAGAGATTTTAAAAGAGGAGATTTAACAACGACTATGTGAGACGATTTACAAAGGCTTAAGAAGAATCGGTTCTAAGGGAGGAGAACGACCACCACCCATATATGCTATAAATGCGAAAAGAGGGACATATCACCAAACCGCCCACAACAGCTCAAGGTATGCTATAATTGTGGAAAGGAAGGACATATCGCCGAGATCAGACAAGAAGCGAAACCTAGTTCAATGGGGATTATGACTCAAAAGATCGTCCCGTAAAAGTCAAAGTCAACGATTCCGGAAGAGCGCTTGTCAGATCGGTCAAAATGCGAGGAACCCAAACGAGGTGATCACGTAAGCTATTTATAAATTCTCAAAGTTTATACCTTACTTGATACCGGCAAGCATACCCATTCATTTATCTCTCCCGCATGTGCTCAACGCTTAAACTCGACCGAGAAATTAGACTTTCGACCTATCTCGTGGAAACTCCGCTAGAGAAACTTTCATCACATCCACTGCTTATAAATCTTGTTTGATTCAAGTTGGCACCATCACCTTACCCGTCACCTTATCTCTTTAAAGATACTTGCTTTTGATGTGATTTTAGGATTGATCGTTAACTACTCATCATGCCAAAATTGATTGTTTTCGTAAGGTCATTAGTTTTCATATTCCTAACCAACCTCGTTGTATTTAATTCAAGCAACTAAACCATTAAAATCAATCACCGCTATATCTAATCATAAAGCTATTCGCTTATCAAAAACGGATGTCAAGCTTTCTTAGCCCATGTTATGGATTTGAATAAAGACACGCCAAATTTGAATAATATTCCCGTTGTATCGACTTTCCGACGATTTCAAGAACTTCCCTTGCCTACCCCGTAACGTGAAGTTGAATTCTTTATCGATCTCAACCCGCACAAAGCCCATTTCTAAAACCCCATATCGAATGGCTCCTATTGAACTTCAGAGTTAAAGGTCCAACTACAGAAATTGTTGGACATCGGCTTCATCTCGCCCCAAGACATCTCCTCGGGGTGCTCCTGCTTTATTCAGAAAAGAAGAAAGACGGAGTATGCGATTTGTATCGACTATCTGAAATCGAACCATGTCACCATCAAGAATAGGTATCCTCTACCTCGTATTGATGACTTGTTTGACCAAATTGCAAGGGCACAATTTTTTTCAAAATCGATCTTCGCTCGATATCATCACCAAGATTAGAATCGAGGATATTCCAAAGACCGCCTTAACTCCCTAGACGGGCATTATGAATTCTTAGTCATGTCTTTCTGACTAACTAATGCTCCTCGCGGCTTTCATGGATATGATGAACCGAGTATTCAAGGAATATTTGATCATTTGTTGTCATTTTTATTGATGACATCCTCATATATTCCAAAAGTCGTGAAGATCATGAGCACCATTTGAAGTCGGTACTCCAAAGGCTTCGTGAAAACAAACTATATGCCAAATTGAAGAAATGCGAGTTCGCTCGAGGAAGTAGCATTCCTCGGGCACGCGGTGTCAAAACACGGAGTATCCGCTGATCCCACCAAGATCAAGCAATACAAAGTTGGGAGCAACCAAGTTTCATGATCAAGTACGAGCTTTTTGGGCTTAATGGTTATTATCGGAGATTCGTGGAAGGGTTTTCTCGAATCGCTACTCCATTAACTCCAAATTAACTCTAAGGATACAAAATTGCTTTGGAGCGAAGAATGCGAGAAAAGTTTCCAAGAGCTTAAGAGGAGACTTATTTCTAAGACTGTTTCTAACAATACCATCCGTTCGATGGATTTGTTATCTACAAATGATGCTTCGTGCAAAGGGTTAGGATGTGTTCTCATGCAACGGGGAAAGTCATAGCCTATGCCTCATGCGACAACTTAAAGAGTATGAGAGGAATTATCCTACCATGATCTAGAGTCAAGCAAAGAATAAGCTGCTACTAAAGATATGGAGGCACTATCTATATGGGGAGAAAGTGGAGATATATTCGCACCATAAAAGCCTTAAATATTTCTTCACTAAAAAGAACTCAACACGCGGCAAAATGACGCTGGCTCGAGCTATTGAAAGACTACGACTACACACTATTCAATACCATCCTCGAAAAGCGAAACGTGGTAGTATGACGCTGATTGAGTAGAAGATCATATGCGGAACGAGTGCGATGATGTCAAGTATACGACAGAGCCAACTTTAATAGAAAAAGTTAAGGTCGCTTCAAGCCACCGAATCCGAAAATGATGCGCGTATGAAGAAGAAAGTACAAGAAGGAGCTATTCCTAAGCGAGAATCGATGAAGAAGGAATACTTCGAGTCCACTCTAGACTTTGTGTTCCTAACGACTGATTTGAAGTACAAGATTATGATGGAGGCACACAATACACCATTTGCAATCCATCCTCGAAGTACTAAAATGTATCGTGATCTTCTACACATACATTTTGGTGGAACAATACGAAGAGAGAGATTGCAAAGTTTATCTCAATGTGTTTAACTTGTCAACGTAGTAAAGGCGAGCATCTAGTACCTAAGGGTCCGCAGCAACCACTTGAGATTCCAAATGGAAGTGGGAACACATTACCATGGATTTCAAGCATTTTAGTCTTCCTACTTGCTTTCAAGGCATCAATGCTATTTGGGTTATTGTTGATAGATTAACCAAGTCTCGCTTATTTCTTCTTGCGACACGGAGACTTATTCCTCGAACGCCTTGCTAGTATGTACGTGAATGAGATTGTGAGGTCAGATGGCATGCCCAGATCCATAGTTTCGATCGCGACCCAAGATTCACTTCAAGATTTTGGGTTAGCTTGCAAAAAGCTACGGGCACGGATTTATTTATTTAGTTCTAAGATACCATCCCCAAACGGACGACAATCGTAGAGGACTATTCAAACTCTCAAGATTTATTAAGACTCGTGTCCTGCACTTCAAGGGCGCTTGGGATAAGTATTTACCATCGGTGGAATTCTCCTACAACAACAAAGCTTATCGTGCAAGTATAGTGTGGCTCCATTCAAGCATTATATGGACGAAAATGTCGCTTCCAATATGTTTGGGATGAGGTGGGTGAAGCAACATTGTTGGGACCCGAAAGTTAAGACGTATGACTCACCGAAAAAGATCCAAATGATTCGACAACGATATAAACGCAGACAAGATCGACAAAAAAAGAGTTATGCGATCTTCATCGAAAGGACGGGGAATTTAGTGTAGGGGATCATGTATTGTCATGAAGTTGCTCCACGGAAGGGAGTTACAAGATTTGGGAAGAGAGGAAAGCTCAATCCACGCATTTATCGGTCCATTTCAAATTCTCGACCGAGTAGAAAATGTAGCCTATGAGACTCAAGCTACCTCCCAGTATGTCTCGTGTTCATAATGTGTTTCATATATCCGCATTTCAGAATATGTGAAAGACCCAAACCACGCTATAGAAGTTAGAACCGGACGAGATAGCCAAGACTTAACGTATGAGGAGGTACCACCAAGATCTTGATAGAAGGAGCATGTCCCACGCCAAGAAAGGTCATACCACAAGTTAAAGTTTTGTGGAGGAATCATGCTATAGAGGAAATGACCGGAATTGAAACGAAATGAAAGCGAGGTATCCTCACCTTTTCAAACACTGTGTACGACGCCAATTTCGAGGACGAAATTTCATAAGGAGGGGAGGTCAGAAGACCCCAACTTATTATTAATGAAATTTAATTTTCTATTTATTATTTTGAAATAGTAAGGGTTGATTTGATTAATGTGGATAGTTAGGGGTAAAATACGCAAATATTTCAAAATAAGCAAGTGGTTATAAAATATTCATTGTTGTTTGGGAATATTCGTTTGGTCGTGGAATATTCGTGATCGTTTGGGAATATTCGTATTTACTGCCAAAAAATGCATGTGGGGCCCCATAACTAAAAGCGATCGATGAAGAAAACGACAAATATAAGTTGTTTAAAATAATAACAGAGTTGTTACTACAAGTATAATCGTTAAAATACTTTGGGTTAAAACACAAGAAGACACTCAGATTGCACCAATTATTGATTCTTACGTAAAGAAGGCACTACTCAATAATGGTTACAGTAATTATCGCTCAAAGATTTTATTTTATTTAATAATTGTCATATTGATATTTTATATCATCATTGTTTCAATAATTGTCATTACACAAGATTTTTCATTATCGGCAATAATTCATATTATCCTAATAATATTATTAGATAACATTATTGGCAATGTCTAGAAAGTTCTCTCTAAGGAGAGGTTTTTCGTCACCTAATCATACCAAGAAGAGAGAAATTCTTATCGAAAGCCCCTCTTCCTGAAACGCCTCGGTCACAATATCAGGATTCTCAGAATATTATTTGTGAATAATTAATTATTGATTCATATGATGAGGAAAAATATTGATTTTATGTGGATATAGATGGAGAAAAAATTTTAATGTGACAATTGTTGAAAATTGAAATTTTATCTTTTTCTCGATAAAATAATTATTTAAATATATTATTATATTTTAATAATATAATAATGGTGATATTTTTTACAACGAATGTGGGATATATGAGTATACGAGGAGGAAGAGTATTTTTGTTGCAATAAATGTTTAAAACATGTTAAACATGCTCATGGACCCCATTTATCGATCGAAATTTGATTATAAATACCGAAAATCGCCTGCTTGTGGATTTCTTTTAAATTTCTGTTTGGAATTTGGAAAACTTTCTTCTCGCAAAGTTGTAGAAATTGAATTTCCTATAAAAACTCGCGAGATTCAATTTTCTCTGATAAAAGGGCTATTTATTATGAATTATCAAGTTCAAAGTTCAAATAATTGATTTTTGAAGTTTTAAAATATTTAAATTAAAGAAAACGTTTTTTTTTTTTTGTGGGTACAATGGTGTTATTAATTGCTGAAATCAGATCTTCAAAGATGGGCTAAGGAAATTTATAATATATATTAATATTTTATTAAATTTTCTTTCTTGTTCTAAGCATTTTCCTATAAATAGGTGCTTAGGTTAGAATTGAAAATCACACCGTAAACTCAAGTTTTCTCTCTATATTATCGAGCGTATTCTTGTGAGTATTTTGAGTATACTTTGAGTATTGCTATACTTGCAAGTGCAAGTTCAAGTCATAGACTATATCCTGTTTCAACCTGTAAGTACTAATCTTTCGAGGTAAGGGATATTATTTTTTTCAAATGATATTATTTCTTCAATATCATTATGTCAAATATTGATCCAAACTTTTTATCAAATTTGAAACTTTTTCATGTCTGAGAGTTACTATTATTCACACGATACTATTCACGAAAGTTACTATTCATTCGAGTACTATACGATAATTTCTATCTTTTGGTGTCGAGTTACTATTCACGATACTATCACGATACTAACGACTATTATTCATCAAAAAATGAAAAAATTTCTTCTTTTTTCATCCAAAATATCTATTCTGGATACTAGCTTTGATCAGATCCATGTTTTGATCATTCTTGAATTTTACACCACTACGATTATTTTTTTGAGGTATTTTTGACATGGATAAAACAAAGTACTAATCCTTAATCCTTAATCCTCACATTTTGTTTCACCGGATTCGCTTTTTTAAAATATTTTTTCATCATCCTCACCTTAAATGATGATATTATTGAATATCTTTGGCCCAGAGTGCAAAGATGAATGATTTCTCAAGAATATCTTCGGCCAGAGTGCAAAGATGAACAGTGTGTTTAGATGAACATGACTAATCGATGAATATCTTCGCCCAGAGTGCAAAAGATGAATATTTGATTCCGTATATATATATCGATTGATGTTACAGGATAAAAGATAGACGATGAACTTTTAAATTCATACATGTAAGATAGTAGTTTGCATTCTCTACTTAACTCTTCTAATGAATTATTATTTCACCGCTAATATTGATTTAAAATTTGTCATTATCAGATTCTATTAGATTTTTCCCTCGTCAAAGACTAACGATAATTTGTCAGATATTATCTTAGTCATAATATTCTTTACCGGGCTAGTTGAGCTCACCCTTTTCCTTTTTGTTCCATTTTTCTTCTCGTGAGGCGAGAATATAAATGAAGTACGTAGCCTGGGTATGGAATGAAGGTTTTAGAGAGAGTTGTTTAGTAGTCCTCACCATTTTTGTAAAATAATGTATCAATAAATGTGATGAGGATTTATTTGAGTATAGATATTGTCTGTAGATAATATTTGTATTCAAACTCACGCTTTTATACGTTGTAATAATAAAGTTGTAGTTGTTTCGCATTCATGTATCGACAACTCGTAATGGGTGATGTATACCTATTTTGGGGGCGCGAGAATATTAACAATGGAAATGAGACCGTGGAGACGCTCAGACTCACCAACGAGGAGAACGTGCAACAGTCGGGCAATGTTCCTCCCGTGAACAACACCAATCGAAAGCGATGATGAACGAGGGATGTTTAGAAGCTTTTTGCGCTCATGCAAAATCGCATTTAGGAGACTCGTGTTCAAAATACAGAGGAAATGATAGCAATTCACGGGTTGTCACAAAAACAAGAAGTTCAAAGAGTCAGGACCACCGTAATTTAAGGGAAAGCCGATCCGATCACGGCGAAATACGGGTCAAGCAAATTACCAAGATATTCGATGTCTTGGGATGCACCTGAGGAACAGAAGGTTCCATTCGCCACCTTTATGTTCCGTGGCGAGGCAGATCATCGGTGGGAGTCTGTGATGCGTACTCCATCCAAATTTCGCACTCAAAGATGTCTTGGGAGACATTTCAGAATTATTTAATGACAAATACTTTCCCGAAAGTGTTCGGCTATACGAAGGAAGTGGAGTTCATCGATTAGAACAAAACAACACGACGGTGTCTCAAAGACGAGGCAAAGTTTGCAGAGTTATCCAGTTTGCACCTCATTTGGTGGAGAATGAGGAACGATGACGCGGATGTTTCTTAGAGGTTTGAAACCCAAGATACGCCAAGATCTCATTTCTCATAAATTTTCTCTCTATTCGGATGTTGTAAATGTGGCTCAATTATTAGAGCGAGATAACGAGTACGGCCAACCGAGGGACCACAACCAGATCGCACTGTAGATAGCAAATAATGTAATAATGATAACCAAATGGAGAAAGAAACAGACGGACAAAATGGTAACCACTCCGTGGTAATCATGGCCATAAAAATAGAAGAAGCGAGTCGAGGAGATTTTAAAAGAGGAGATTTAACAATGACCATGTGAAGACGACAAAGGTCTTGCAAAGAATCGGTTCTAAGGAGGAGAACGACCACCCATTATATGCTATTACAATGCGGAAAAGAGGGATATATATCACCAAACCGCCCACAACAGCTTCAAGGTATGCTATAATTGTGGAAAGGAAGGACATATCGCCGAGATCAGACGAGAATAAACTTAGTTCAATGGGATCGGTGACTCAAAAGATCGTCCCCGTAAAAGTCAAAGTCAACGATTCCGGAAGAAGCGTTTGTTGTGATCGGTCATAATGCGAGAAACCCAAACGAGGTGATCACGGTAAGCTATTTATAAATTCTTGCGAAATTTATACCTTACTTGATACCGGTATACCCATTCATTTATCTCTCCCGCATGTGCTCAACGCTTAAACTTGACTCGAGAGAAATTAGACTTTGACCTATCTCGTGAAAACTCCGTTAGAGAAACTTTCATCACATCCACTCGCTTATAAATCTTGTTTGATTCAAGTTGGCACCATCACCTTACCCGTTGACCTTATCTCTTTAAAGATACTTGCTTTTGATGTGATTTTAGGGATTGATTGGTTAACTACTCATCATGCCAAAATTGATTGTTTTCGTAAGGTTGTTAGTTTTCATATTCCTAACCAACCCGTTGTATGAATTCAAGCAACTAAACCATTAAAATCAATCATCGCATATCTAATCATAAAGCTATTCGCTTATTGAAAAACGGATGTCAAGCTTTCTTAGCCCATGTTATGGATTTGAATAAAGACACGCCAAATTTGAATAATATTCCTGTTGTTATCGACTTTCCCGACGATTTCAAGAACTTCCCGCCTACCCCGTAACGTGAAGTTGAATTCTTTATTGATCTTGAACTCCGTATAAAGCCCATTTCTAAAACCCCATATCGAATGGCTCTATTGAACTTCAGGAGTTAAAGGTCCAACTACGTGAATTGTTGGACATCGGTTTCATTCGCCCCAAGACATCTCCTCGGGGTGCTCCTGCTTTATTTGTAAAGAAAGAAAGACGGGAGTATGCGACTTTGTATTGACTATCTGAAATCGAACCATGTCACCATCAAGAATAGGTATCCTCACCTCGTATTGATGACTTGTTTGACCAACTACCGTAAGGGGTACAATTCTTTTCAAAAATCGATCTTCGCTCGGATATCATCACCAAGATTAGAATCGAGGATATTCCAAAGACCGCTTTAACTCCAGACGGGCATTATGAATTTTTAGTCATGTCTTTCGGATTGACTAATGCTCCCGCAATTTTCATGGATATGATGAACCGAGTATTCAAGGAATATTTGGATCATTTTGTTGTTGTTTTATTGATGACATCCTTATATATTCCAAAAGTCGTGAAGATCATGAGCACCATTTGAAGTCGGGTACTCCAAAGGCTTCGTGAAAACAAACTATATGCCAAATTAAAGAAATGCAAGTTCGCTTGAGGAAGTAGCATTCCTTGGGCACGTGGTGTCGAAACATGGAGTATCTGCTGATCCGCCAAGATCAAGCAATACAATGTTGGAGCAACCAAGTCTGTGGATCAAGTACGTAGCTTTTTTGGCTTATTTGGTTATTATCGGAGATTCGTGGAAGGGTTTTCTCGAATCGTTACTCCATTAACTTAGCTAACTCAGAAGGATACAAAATTCGTTTGGAGCGAAGAATGCGAGAATTGATGTGTATGAAGAAGAAAGTACAAGAAGGAGCTATTCCGGAAGCGAGAATTGATGAAGAAGGAATACTTCGAGTCCACTCTAGACTTTGTGTTCCTAACGACTCTGATTTGAAGTACAAGATTATGATGGAGGCACACAATACACCATTTGCAATCCATCCTGGAAGTACTAAAATATATCGTGATCTTCGACATACATTTTGGTAGAAAAATATGAAGAGATAGATTGCAAAGTTTATCTCAATGTGTTTAACTTGTCAACGTGTAAAGGCAGAACATCTAGTACCTAAGGGTCCGTTGCAACCACTTGAGATTCCGAAATGGAAGTGGGAACACATTACCATGGATTTCAAGCTGGTCTTCCTACTAGCTCTCAGGCATCAATGCTATTTGGGTTATTGTTGATAGATTAACCAAGTCTCGCTTCATTTCTTGCCGATACAGAGACTTATTCACTTGAACGCCTTGCTAGTATGTGCGTGAATGAGATTGTGAGGTTGCATGGCATGCCTGTATCCATAGTTTTGGATCGTGACCCAAGATTCACTTCAAGATTTTGGGTTAGCTTGCAAAAAGCTATGGGCACGGATTTATTTATTCTGGCCAAGCATACCATCCTCAAACGTATTTTAACAATCGAAAAGACTATTCAAACTCTTTAAGATTTATTAAGACTCGTGTCCTGAGACTTCAAGGGCGGTTGGGATAAGTATTTACCATCGGTGGAATTCTCTTACAACAACAACAGTTATCGTGCAAGTATAGGTGTAGCTCCATTTGAAGCATTATATGGACGAAAGTGTCGCTTCCAAAGATGTTGGGGCCGAGGTGGGTGAAGCACACATTGTTGGGACCCGAAGTTGAGTACGTATGACTACGGAAAAAGATCCAAATGATTCGATAACGATATACAAACAAAGACAAGATCGACAAAAGAGTTATGCGGATCTTCATCGAAAGAACGTGGAATTTAGTGTAGGGATCATGTATTATCATGAAGTTGCTCCATGGAAGGGAGTTACAAGATTTGGGAAAAGAGGAAAGCTCAATCCACGATTTATCGCTCCATTTCCAATTCTTGACCGAGTAGGAAATGTAGCCTATGACTCGCTGTTACCTCCGAGTATGTCTCGTGTTCATAATGTGTTTCACATATCTGCATTTCAAAATATGTGAAAGACCCGAACCACGCTATAGAGTTAGAACCTGACGAGATTGTCAAGACTTAACTTATGAGGAGGTACCACAAGATCTTAGATAGGAAGGAGCATGTCCTACGCTAAGAAAGGTCATACCACAAGTTAAAGTTTTGTGGAGGAATCATGCTATAGAGGAAATGACACGGAATTGAAACTAAATGAAAGCGAGGTATCCTCACCTTTTCAAAACACTGTGTACGTCACGTCGATTTCGAGGACGAAATTTCATAAGGAGGGAGTTGTAAGACCCCAACTTATTATTAATGAAATTTAATTTTCTATTTATTTTAAGGGTTGATTTGATTAATGTTGATAGTTAGGGGTAAAATATGTAAATACTTCAAAATAAGCAAGTGGTTATAAAATATTCATTGTTATCTGGGAATATTCGTTTGGTCGTGGAATATTCTTCTTGTTTGAGAATATTCGTATGCGACCACCGCAGACCCCATGTGGGCCCCATAACTGGAAAGCGATCGATGAAGAAAAAAGCGACAAATATAAGTGGTTTAAAAATAATTGACAGTAGTTGTTATCAAGTAGTTATCGTTGTTAAAATACCCTATGGTTAAAACACGAGAAAGATGCCAGATTGCACCAATTATTGATTCTTACGCACTACTCAATAATGGTTACGTGATTACGCTCAAAGATTTTATCGAGTTAATAATTGTCATATTGATATTTTATATTGTTGTTGTTTCAATAATTGTCATTACACAAGATTTTCATTATCGAAGCAATAATTCATATTATCCTCAATAATATTATTAGATAATATTATTGGCAATGTCTAGAAAGTTCTGCTCAAGGAGAGGTTTGGTCACCTAATCATGCCACCAAGAAGAAGAAATTCTTATCGAAAGCCCCTTTCCCTGAACCGCCTCGTTGTCAATATTGTGATTCTCGTAATATTATTTATGAATAATTAATTATTGATTCATATGATGAGGAAAATATTGATTTTATGTGGATATAGATGGAGAAAATTTTAATGTGACAATTGTTGAAAATTGAAATTTTATCTTTTCCGATAAAATAATTCATAATATAATAATGGTGATATTTTTACAACGAATGTGGGATATATGAGTATACGAGGAGGAAGAGTATTTTTGTTGCAATAAATGTTTAAAACATGTTAAACATGCTCAAATGGGACCCCATTTATTGATCGAAATTTGATTATAACTCAGTAAAATCGCCTGCTTTGGGGATTTCTATCCAATTTTAATTGAAATTTGGAAAAACTTTCTTCAGAAAGTCGTAGAGAATTGAATTTCCTATAAAAAACTCGTAAGATTCAATTTTCTGATGAAAGGGCTATTTATTATGAATTATTGAAGTTCAAGTCAAAATAATTGATTTTGGAAGTTTAAAATATTTAAAATTAGAAAAACGTTTTTCTTACTTTTTCTAGAATGTGGCATGTGTTTGATGGTTGAAATCGATTCTAGGCATGCGAGGAAATTTATATAATTATATTATTAATTTATTAAATTTTCGCTTTGGTGTTCTAAGAATTTCCTATAAATAGGTGCTTAGGTTAGAATTGAAAATCACACCGTAAATCAAGTTTTCTCTCTATATTATCGAGCGTATTCTTGTGAGTATTTTGAGTATACTTTGAGTATTGTTAGACGGTGCAAGTTCCTTCAACACTATATCCTAGATTCCAAATTAAGTACTAATCTTTCGAGGTAAGGATGTTATTTTCTTCTCGATGATATTATTTCTTCATTATCATTATGTCAAATATTGGTTGAACTTTTTATCAAATTTGGAACTTTTCCATGTCGTGGTTACTATTCATGAGTTACTATTCACGAAGTTACTATTCATGAGTTACTATTCACGAAGTTACTATTCATGAGTTACTATTCACGAAGTTACTATTCACGAGTACTATTCATGAAGCGTGAAGATGTTTTTTTGGGAAATTTCTATCTTTTGGTGTCTGAGTTACTATTCACGTATACGACACCATTCAATTAAAAAATAAAATTTCTTCTTTTTGTCCAAAATATCTATTCTGGATACTAGCTTTGATTGTATTCATGTTTTGATCATTCTTGAATTTTACACCACTATGATTATTTTTGAGGTATTTTTGAACATGGATAAAACAAAGTACTAATCCTTAATCCTTAATCCTTGTCATTTTGTTTTTTTCGGATTCGCTTTTTTAAAAATATTTTCATCATCCTCGCCTTAAATGATGATATTATTGAATATCTTTGGCTTTGTAGTGCAAAGATGAATGATTTCTCAAGAATATCTTTGGTCAGAAGTGCAAAGATGAACAGTGTTTAGATGAACATGACTAATCGATGAATATCTTCGGCCAGTAGTGCAAAGATGAATATTTGATTTCGATGTATATTGATTGATGTTACAGGATAAAAGATGAGACGATGAACTTTTAAATTCATACATAGAAGATAGTAGTTTGCATTCTCTACTTAACTCTTCTAATGAATTATTATTTCCATTGCGAATATTGATTTAAAATTTGTTGTCTATCAGATTCTATTAGATTTTTCCCAGTTGAAGACTAACGGTAATTTGTTGTATATTATCTTAGTCATAATATTCTTTATCGGGCTAGTTGAGCTCACCCTTTTCCTTTTTGTTCCAATTTTCTTCTCGGGAGGCTAGAATATAAGAGTATGCAGCCTCAAAATGAAATGAAGGTTTTAGAAAGAATTGTTTAGTAGTCCTCATCATTTTGTAAAATAATGTATCAATAAATGTGATGAGGATTTATTTGAGTATAGATATTGTCTAGAAGATAATATTTGTATTCAAACTCACGCTTTACTGATTGTAATAATAAAGTTGTAGTTGTTTCTGTACCATGTATTGACAACTCAGAATAGGTGATGTATACCTATTTTGGGGGCGTCATAATTTATATAATTTGAGAGTTGCTGTTCGGTACAAGTTTCCTTCGACTTTCTATCCGATATTCCGATCAAAATTACCGTTATTTTGAGGTAAGGGATATTATTTTCTTCAATATCATTATGCCAAAATATTGGTGAACGTTTTTATCAAATTTGGAACTTTTTGTGTCGGGGTTACTATTCACGATACAAAGACTATTCACAAATCTAAGACTATTCAATCGAAAAATGAAATTTTCTTCTTTTTGTCCAAGATGTCAATTATGGTTACTATCTTTGATTGTATCCATGTTTTGATCTTTATTTTTGAATTCGCTTCAAAATTGGTATATATGAAGTATTATTGATCTTGGATAAACCATTATACTTAATCCTCTACTATTTGTCCTTCCGTCTCCTCACTGGATTCGCTTTTCTTTAAAATATTTTTCATCATCCTCGCCTCTAAATGATGATATTATCAATATTTTGGCTCTGTAGTGCAAAGATGAATGATTTCGATGAATATCTTTGGCCGTGAGTAGTAAAAAAGATGAATGTGTGTTGAGATGAACATAACCAATTTGGTGATACAAATGAATATCTTTGGCCCAGTAGTGCAAAGATGAATACTTGATTAAAGATGTGTATTGATTGTTGTTACAGGATAAAAATATGATGATGGACTTTTAAATCTTAGAAGATAGTAGAACTCATTCTCTACTTGACTCTTCTAATGGATTCTTCAAGCTTCCACTGCAGCTTGTTGATCTAAAACTTGTTGTCATTATATTTTATCGATTTTTCCTGTTGAAAACTAATGATAATTTGTTGTATATTATCTTAGTCATAATATTCTTTCTTGGGCTAGTTGAGCTCACCCTTTTCTTTTTGTTTCATTTTTCTTTTCGGAGGTGAGAACATAAAGCAGGATCTAGTCGGGGTATGGAGTGATGATACTAGAAAGATGTTTTAGCAGTCCTCACTATTTTTGTAAAATAGTGTTTGAATAATTGTAATGAGGACTTATTTGAGTGTGGATATTGTCTAGAAGACAATATTTGTATTTAAACTCACAGTATGTGTTGTCGTATTTTGCACGACAATTGTATTATTGAAGTTGTAGTTTGCTTTCTATACCATGTATTTGGCGACTCTGAATGGGTGTTGTATACCTATTTTGGGGGCGTCACACATTGGCCTAGTCCCTCATTACCAAACTCAGAGATAACAAATCATAAGGAAATGAGTGGTCTAAATAGTGCTCCTCCACCAAATCCTTCATACCGATCATGTGACGCCCCCAAAATAGGTATACATCAGTCATTTCGAGTTTCAAAATACATGGTACATAAATCAAATATAAACTTCTTTTATACAATACGACAACAACGTAACTTAGAGTTTTTACACGAATATTGTCTCATAGACAGTATTCAAACTCAAATGAAGTCCTCATTATATTTATTATCACACTATTTTACAGAATAGTTAGGACTACTAATGCAACCATCTGGATCGTCACTCCGTTCCCCGACTAGTCCCAGCTATATTCTAATTTCGTGAAGAGAACAATGAAAGCAAAGGGTGAGCTCAACTAGCCCAGTAAAGAATATCATGATTAGGATAATGCAGAATAAATTATCGTTAGCCTTCAACAATGTTAAACTGATAGAATACAATAGACAACAAGTTTAACTGCAGCGGAATAAACAATCCATTAGAAGAGTCAAGTAGAGCATGATATCTACTATCTTCTATGATTTAAAAGTTTATCATCAATTTTATCCCTATAATACCCATTAACAGTTCTTTATTATACCCAAGACAAAGAGAACTTTCATCACCTGTCTTCACCTGAGCCACCAAAGATTTTAGTTAAATTCACAATTCATGTTTATAATAATGTGAATCAATATTTTCTCCTTGCCACAAAGGCTTAATAGAACATTCACTCAATATCCTTACCCCAAAGACTAAAGATATTCAAATGTAATAACAATGATCATACCAATCAGTTGTCTATCTTTGCACTACGGGCCAAAGATATTCAACTATAAAACTAATGGTCATGATTATACCAATCAATTGCCTGTCAGTGTATTATGACCAAAGACATTCAACTGTTAACTAATGGTCATGATCCTGCCAATCACATCATCGAATTATCCCTGCATTACGACCAAGGATATTCGTTAGTATCACCAGTGGTCATGATCATGTCATACACATGTCCATCTTTACACTACGAACCAAAGCTATCAATCAACAGTTCATCTTTGGATTACGACCAAAGATATCAATCAACAGTTCTTCTTTGCACTACAAGCCAAAGACATACAACTGTAAAACCAAAGATATCGTTTGGTCGTGGAATATTCTTTCTGTCGGGGAATATTCGTACGACGATGCAGCCATTTGTGGGCCCCATAACGGAATAACTATCGGATGAAGAAAACGACAAGTTTGATTTTTTATAAATAACGGCGTAATTGTTACCGTTAACACTGTTGGAATATCGGTGGTTAAAATACAGTAATATGCGTTAAGTGGCACAAGAGTGGCATTACCGGTATTACACAAGTATTTTTTGAATTATTGATTCTTACGTGAAAGGCACTACTAAAATAATTGTTACGATAATTACTTTTCAATATTTTATTTTATTGATTCAATAATTATCAAGCGTTGATATTTTATATTATTGTTGTTCAATAATCGCCACTACAAGTATTCTATTATCGGATCAATAATTCATATTATTTGAATAATATTATTAGATAACATTATTGGCAATGTCTAAGGAAGTTCTGTCTAAAAAAGGGGTTTGGTCACATAATTACGCGCCAATAAGGAGAAATCCGTATCGGAAAGCCCCCTCTTTCCTGGGAACGACCTGGTTGTCATAATTGTGATTCTGTAATATTATTTGTGAATAATTAATTATTGATTTATATGATAAGGAAATATTTATTTGATGTGGATATATTTATTGTGGTTATAAATGATGGAATTAATGTTGAGGTATTTTATCATTATTTTGTCGGAATGAAGGTATTAAAAATCGTCCGTATGTGGATTTCAGGCATTTTCTTTTTGGAATTTGAAAAAACTTTCTTCTACAAAGTTGTAGAGAATTCGATTTCCTATGGAATGGACATAAAATTCGTATTTTTCTGATGAAAGGGCTATTTATTATGAATTATTGAAGTTTCGGAAATAAATATTTTTATTTAAAATATGGGTGGACCCCACTTTTGGTTGGTAAGAAATAAAATGGGCTGGAATTTATTTTCAAAAGTGGTAGACGTGAATAGTAGCAGGTAAGCCATTAGATAGCAGGTTAGTCTGCTTTGGCGTTCTAAGCATTTTCCTATAAATAGGGTGCTTAGTTAGAATTAAAAATCACACCAGAAACAAGTTTTCTCTTTCTCTCTATATTATCGAAATTTTTTGTGAGTATTTAGATACTTTGTAAGTTGCTATTCAAAGGCAAGTTTCCTTCAAATTTTATCTGAGATATTCGATCGTAAATCTTTGTTATTTTGAGGTAAATGATGTTATTTTTTTCATAATGATATTATTCTTTTAATATCATTATATCGAAATATTGGTATGATTTTATTGTGGAATTTCTACCTTTTTGTGTCGAGGTTACTATTTACGTATACGGCACTATTCACGAATACGACACTATTCACCGAAAAATGAAATTTTCTCCTTTTTGTCGAAGATGTCTATTATGGTTACTATCTTTGATTGTATCCATGTTTTGATCTTTATTTTTGAATTCTGCTTCACAATTGGTTATTATGGAGTATTATTGAACTTGGATAAAATGTAATACGAATCCCTAATATTTATCCTTTTGTCTCACTGTATTTGTTTTCTTTAAGATATTTTTCATCATCCTGAGTCCTAAATGATGATATTATTGAATATCTTTGGCCTGTAGTGCAAAGATGAATGATTAACTGATGAATATCTTTAACCCGTAGTGCAAAGATGAACAGGTGTTGAGATGAATATCTTTGTCTCACTGTATTCATCTTTGGCATGTAGTGCAAAGATGAATATTTGATTCAAGATGCCTATTGATTGATATTACAGGGATGAAATATTGATGATGAACTTTTAAATCTTAGAAAATAGTAGAATTCATTCTCTACTTAACTCTTCAAATGGATTGATGTTTCCGCTGCAGTTGTTGATCTAAAACTTGTTGTCTATTATATTCTATTAGAGTTGTCCCTGTTGAAGACTAATGATAATTTGTTGTATATTATCTTAGTTATAATATTCTTTACTGGGCTAGTTGAGCTCACCCTTTTCTTTTTTGTTCCATTTTTCTTTTCAGGAGGTGAGAACATAGCAGGAACTAGCCGGGGTATGGAGTGATGGTTCAGAATAGTTGTTTTAGTAGTCCTCATTATTTTATAAAATAGTGTATCAATAATTATAATGAGGACTCCTTTTGAGTTCAGATATCGCCTATTAGACAATATTTGTATTCAAACTCACAAGATATGTGTTGTTGTCGTATTTTGCACGACAATTGTATTCATCAAGTTATATTTGTTTACAGACCATGTATTTGCTTGACTCGTAATAGGTGATGTATACCTATTTTGGGGACGTCACAGTTTTAGTAGGTTTGAAGTTTGAATTATAATCTTTTGAAAGAAAAGTTAAAATTGGGTTGGACTTGACTTTGGTGCACGACAAAATCGGGCTAAGTGGCCTTCTTTTCCACAATTATAACATGTTTTGGACCGCATCACACAGTTTGACCGATATGTCCTCCCTCGCATTTTGAGAAGCATAATGACCGACTATTGATTCTCCTTCCTTAACAGTCTTTGGTCTTTGTTTCTTTCCATCATTATTGAACATTCTCTTCTTGAAATTTCCACTTCTATTATCTTGGCCATGATTACCACCGAAGTGGTTACCATTCTTGGCATGATAATTTCCCCCACGATGGTTATCATTGTTCCGATGGCCGTTGCCACCGGTACGATTATTATCGTGTTGTAGGTCATTACCTTTTGGTTGTGTTGATTCATTATCGCGCTCCAATAACTGAGCCCTATTCACAATATCTGAATATAAACAAAGTTTGTGAGAAATGAGGTATTGACGTATTTCGGGTTTCAAACCTCGCAGAAACATTCGCGTCATTCTCTCCTCATTATTGACCAAATGGGATGCAAACCGAGATAACTCCGCAAACTTAGCCTCGTACTGCGACACGGTCATATTGTTTTGCTCCAGCTTGATGAATTCTACCTCCTTCATGTGATGAATACTTTCAGGAAAGTACTTGTCGTTGAACAATTCATGAAACTTCTCCCAAGACATCTTTAGTGTGTCAGGCTGAGTACGTTTTACAGATTCCCACCAGTAATCTGCCTCTTCACGCTACATAAAGGTGACAAAGGGAACCTTTTGCTCCTCGGAGCATCCCAAGATATCAAATATCTTGTATTACTGAAGTTGTATTTGTTTATGTACCATGTATTTGCCGACTCAGAATAGGTGATGTATACCTATTTTGGGGACGTCACAGTTTTAGTAGGTTTGAAGTTTGAATTATAATCTTTTGAAAGAAAAGTTAAAACCATGTTTATAAAACCTTACGCATTTTTGAAATCTAATCTTTTAAGCATGTATTCGCAACTTATTTAGTTTTATAAATGGGTTTGAAATGTGAATTTAATGTACCTTGCATACCTAGTTGGTTGATCTTGAAATTTTAAGATTTGAAAGTCAATTGAGTTGAAAACTATACGACTTGTATTGTGAACTATTGAACAAACTATGATAGGATACTTTATGCCTCTAGAAATAACCTGTGAGACCCCGAATTTTAAGAAATAAAAGTATTCAATTTTTCTATTTTGGTAAATAGTTAAATTGATAAAAGTTTAAAGTTAAGGGTAATATGTGAAAATTTTGCAAACTAAGCAAGTTGATATAAAATATTCATTGTTGTTTGTGGAATATTCGATTAGTTAAGGAATATTCTTTTTGTCGGGAATATCCGTATGCGACCAAGATAAATCATTGGTGGACCCCACAATGTAATTATTGTGGGATTGAGAAAACGATAAAATATTTTTATGAAAATAACGGTGGAAGTTTTACCGTTAAAACCGCTGAACTACTTTCAGTAGTAAAGTAAAGTGATGTCTGGCGTGGTTGCACAAGAGTAGCACCTGCAGTATTGATTATTGATGCTTACGTGAGAAGTCACCGGCTTTTGTTCAATTATTGTTACAAAGAATAATTGTTGCATAGTATCTCACGTTATTTGATTCAATTATTGTCGATATTTTATATATTATTATATCAATAATTGAGATGACAAAGTTATTAAGATTATTATTTGCAATATTAACGATGTCTAAAAGTTCTGCCAAGGAGAGGTTTGGTCACCTAATTGCGCGCCAATAGGGAGAAATCCTTATTAGAAAGCCCTATCTTTTCTGGGAACGACCTGGTCGATTAATAGTGTGAATAATAATAATGATGATGAGTTTTGTTTTATTAGTATTATTAATGTAATAAAACAGAAAAGCTTTTTATATAAAACAGAATACTTTTATAAAGTTATTTGTTTTATTAGACTATAAATAGAATATATGATATTCAATTATGCATAGTGTTTGCATAGTAAAAATCTTTTTATATAAAATGTAATACTTTTATAAAGTTATTTATTTTATTAGACTATAAATAGAATATATAATATTCTATTATGCATAGTATTTGCATAAAGGCTCGCATAGTATTTGTATAGTAAAATCTTTTTATATAAAGCAGAATACTTTTATAAAGTTATTCGTTTCGTTAGATTATAGATAGAATATATTATATTTTATTTAAAAGATTTTGTTTTATTAGAATATTTTATTAAATCAATATGGACCGTCCGATTAAAAGTAAATCAATCTGGATCATTCATGAATTAGTTACTATTCAGTCCATTCTTCTATAAATAGAAGTTCATTCCTTCATTATTTCTTATGAATTCACTGAAACTCTAGAGAGAGAAACTATAGAGAAAGTTCTTCTTCTGTAATCTCGAGCGTATTTCTTTAGAGTTTAAGAAAGTTTTGAGCGTAGAAGATAGTGCAAGTTTTCTTCAAGTATATTCCCGCCCTACTAGTCAGAATACTTTTCTTTTTAAGGTAAGGGATATTATTTGTTGTACTCGTAAGAGATGTTATTTGTTGTACTCGTAAGGTGTATTATTTCTTTCTTATTCATGAAGAGAACTTCTTCATTATTCTATTGGAATAACCTGTATACGCGGACTACCGTATACATGGTGAAATTCTTCTGTAATTCCATTCTTTATTAGTATGTTGGAATAACCTGTCTATGCGAATTACTACATACATGGTGAAATTCTTCTATTATTCCATTCTTTATTATTCGCTTTAATATCCCGTCTGCATGCGCTACGCATGAATCCGTTCCATTATTTATTATTCTGTTGGAATAACCTGTCTGTGCGGTCTATCGCATGCCTGGTGAATTCTTCTGTTATTCCATTATTTATTATTCTGTTAGAATATCCTGTCTGTGCGTTTGCATTACCTGGTTCCATTCTTTATTATTCTGTTGAAATAACATGTCTATGTGAATTACCGCATGCATGGTAAATGATCCTTCGTATTCATACGAATAGTATTTTCATTAAAAAGGGGTTTCTTCCATGGGCAGTTTCGTAATTTTTCTGACCCTCAAAAATTCTGGAAAAATTTGAATTGATAATTTGATGAGTTTTCTAGATTGTGTCCAAAAATGGCGATTTTTGGATGTATAGATTAAGACTTATGAATTTTATGGGAAAAAGACTATTTTAAAAGTAAACCCTTATAACTCCTTGTGGTTAACTCCAAAATTGGTGAAATTTTTATTCGGAGTACATGTATATAACAGAGTATACCACAGAAATTTTGGAATTTTTGGACAAAAGTACAATTTATGATAAATGTCTAAATATTCGGCAGTTTTAGCCATATGAAAAATAGTAAATGAATTTTAAAAATTCTGAGAAAAATATATGTTCAATATGGGACTATATTCTGCTAAATCCCAGAAAAAAATATTTTTGGGACAGATTTGGTATTTTTCATGAAAATGAACTAGTTATGAGTGAATGAATTAAATATGTTATGTGAAGTAACAAAATTGAAAAATAGAATTTTATGGCTTGGGAATCCTATATAGGGTATATGTAGATTTTTGATGAGGGATTTGACCATTGGTGATGAAATCTTATGAGTATGGAATTTTTGAATGATTAAATGCATTTTTTGGTAAAGTGTAAACAATTGAAATAAATTATTTATAAATATAAGAAGTGATTAAAATATTGTTATTATATTAATAATATTAGATTATGAGTTTATTAAGTGATTGATAATATTTGGATAAATTTAAAGTCTTTAATATTTATCCTTGTTTTCGTTTGATTAATGCTTATATCATTGTCATCATCCTCATTTTTTATATTGTGTTGAAAGTCATCTTTGGCCGTAGTGCATAGATGGACTTGGTATGATTATGACCAGGGATTTTTCGGTATAATCATGACCGTAATGTTACAAATGATGTGAAAAAAGTCCTCATTGTCCCGTAGTGCATTGATGGACAGTTTTTGGTATGATTATGGCTATGGATTCTCTTCGGCCAATGGTGCAAAGATGAATTATTTTATGGCATGATCATGACCGTTGATGAAAACACGATTATCTTTAGCCTGTAGTGCCTGTGTAAAACCCCAACTTTTTGAATAAAGATGAATTTTCTATAAATATTATTTTTGAATATTATGGAGTGAAATTGATTTAATGTTATAGTTGTGGGTAATATTTATAAATTTTGCAAAGTACGCAAGTTGTTATATAATATTCGATTGGTCGAGGAATATTCGCTTTAACATGGAATATTAGATATAACGGCAGACAATCATTGGTGGATCCCATTAACGGAATTATCATTTGATTGAGAAAACGACAAAAATATTTTTATGAAAATAACGGCGGAAGTTTTACCGCTAACTATTGAAACACTCGATGTTAAAAAATGCGAATACTGCGCGTGGTTGCATAAGTAGCACACTAGGTATTAATTATTGATGCTTATGTGATAAGTCACTCGGTTTTGTTGGTATTATTAATGTAATAATACGAAAAATCTTTTCATATAAAATGTAATACTTTTATAAAGTTATTCTATAAATAGAATATATTATATTCTATTATGCATAGTGTTGCATAGTGTCGTGATAGTGTTTTGCGTGCATAGTAATTTTTTTTTATATATAAAATGAATACTTTTATAAAGTTATCTGCTTTGTTAGACAATAATTAGAATATATTATATTTTATTATGCATAGTGCTTGCATAGTAAAATCTTTTATAAAGTTATTCGTTTTATTAGATTATAAATAGAATATATTATATTTTATTTAAAAGATTTTGCTTTTAAATATGGATGACAGATTAAAGTAAATCAATTTGAATGCATTAATGAGTTAGTTACTATGCGGTCCATTTTTCTATAAATAGAAGCTCATTCCTTCATTATTTTCTTACGAATTCACTAAAACTCTGTAGAGATAAACTATAGAGAGAAAGAAGAAAGTATTTTGCTACTTCACTACTTATATATCCAAAGATTTTTCTTCTTAAGGTAGGGAATATTATTTGTTGTACTCTAAGTAAGGGTGTTATTCTTTTGTATTCATGAAGAGAACTTATGTTATTCCATTCTTTATTATTTTGTTGAATAACTCAGATACGCTGCTACCCTATACTTGGTGACATTCTTCTATTATTCATTCTTTAATATTCTCGTGGAATATCCCGTCACAAGCGTTTTACGCGGACGTAATTTCGCCTTTATTATTCATTGGAATATCCATGCGTGCGCTTTTATTATTAGTATTCTATTGAATAACCTGCGCTCATGCTAAGCACCGTATGCATGGTGATTTTTGTTGTTATTCCATTCTTTATTATTCTCGTTGGAACATCCCGCTTGCGTAATTTCGCTTGACCGGTTCCGTTATTTAGTATCCTGTTGAATAACTCTATCTATGCGGCAATCGCATGCATGGTGATTTCTTTTGTTATTTCATTCTTTATTATACTCGGTTGGTTAAAGTTTTGACTTCTATACTCCATGAAATTAGTGGAATATCCTTGATATTTAAGCTTTCATCCAAAGATCTTTTCATAAAAATATTCTTCTCGAGCATTCTTGAATTTTACTCTACAAAGCAGTATCATGTTGACAATTTGGACATTATTAGTTCCTGGATAAATTAATTCTTGAACTTGTTTTATTGAATTCTTATATCATTATTGTGACAAACCCAAAATAGGTCCATTCCATCCAACCCATTCTGAGTCGCCAAATACATGGTACAGAAAACAGCTACAACTTTATTACAACAATTGTCGTGCAAAATACAACAACATAAATGCTGTGAGTTTGGATACAAATATATACCAACTGTGACACTCATCCCAACCTTGGATAACACGTCACAATGACACCTTACATAAAGGTATAGTCAAAGACTGTTTTAGAAATTAGAATCTTTGGGAAGTGCTCAAGGAAACCTTCGTACATGGGAGGCCATGCGTCTAGGTTATGATAGATATCATATGCCCACAGAATTATCCTTGGTTGACCCAATAGACCCCAAAGAAAAACAAGAAGATTACTATCATATTCTTTCCAATGGTGAGTCTTCTCTTGACATATCATTATCTCCACTGTCTCTAAATGAGAATTATACTTCAAACAAACACCAAGATTATATAAGTAGTGCTCGTGAATATACTCAGTAAGTGGATGTGCACAACCCTGTCTTACGATGACACGAGGTTGTATGTCTTTAGACATCTTGTATGATAGTGGCAAAACACCCTTCCAAAGTTGAGTTCACCTCACCCTATTCGGTTCATTAAAATTATATATCAAATGACGTATATAATACGACACACTTATCTAAAGTCTCAATAAAATTTTTTTCATACTATTTAGGGAGAACCTCAACATCTATAGACCACCGTTCTATTCCCCTCATATCCCCGCGCCGACCCAAATACACTTTTATTACACCGAAAGGAATTGTGAAGCAAAAGGGTGAGCCCAACTAGCTTCAAGAAAGAATATCATGACTAAAGATAATTAAATTATCAATAGCCTTCATCAAGAATAAATCGTAGATTTAGAACATATGGTAGATGATAAAACTTTTCAACCATAGTTGCAGTGAACGAGCAATCCATTAGAAGAGTCAAATAGACCATAAAGTCTACTATCTTCCACATTAAAAGTCCACCAACAAAGTTTTATCCCCGTAAATATCACTCAACAGCCTTTTCCACAATTATATGAATAACTCATAATCATAATTGTGATTCTAAATTCTCTTCGCACCTGTGATCGAAGATAATTTTCATCACATGTCTTTACCCTAAAATATCAAAGATCATGGTTATACCAAATCACGCCTCGCTTTATAATCATACTAACAATTTCATCTTTGCACTACGGGCCAAAGATATTCATCAACATACCATCTTTGCACTACATGCCAAAGATATTCAACAACAGGTCATCTTTGCACTACGGGCCAAAGATATTCATCAACAAATCATCTTTGCACTACAGGCCAAAGATATTCCTCAACAGTTCATATTTGCACTACATGCCAAATATATTCATCAACAGTTCATATTTGCACTATAGGCCAAATATATTAATATCTCAAAGAAATATATAATAATTTCAGAATTTATATAAACAATAATTATAACCATGTTGATCATTTCACCTTTGCACTTAAGCTAAAGATACTCAATTATAAATTCAATGGTCATGATCATACCAGTCAACAATTCAACTTTGCACTACTGGTCAAAGAGAACCCATAGTCATGATCATACCAATAATCTACCCATCTTTACACTCAAGTCAAAGAGAAATTAATATCATCATTAGGGTTATAAAAATGTTATATATGATAGTAAAATCAATATAATCAAAACATCTAGATTTAATCTCTAGAGTAATATTCATAAATCAACTATAATTTGGTTAGAAAAAGAAACCAATTTTGTCATGAATAGTGTGAGACCCCAGATTTTTTGAATAAAGATTAAATTTATCGAAATATTTTTTTTAATATTATGGTGTGGATTTGATATAATGTTATAGTTGTGGGTAGTATTTATAAATTTTTCAAAGTATGCAAGTTGTTATAAAATATTCGATTGGTCGGGAAATATTCTTTTTGTTGGGGAATATTCGTACGACGGCACAATCATTGGTGGACCCCACAACTCAAGTATTATCGTAGTTAGAAAACGACATAATTATATTTTATAAAAATAACGACTTTAAGTGTTATCGTTAAAACTGTTGAACTACTCAGTAGTAAAGTACAAAGAATACGCTGGCGTGGTTGCATAAGTAGCACTTGGTATTGATTATTGATGCTTACGTAAGAAGTCACTCGCTTATACTCAATTATTGCTACAAGAATTGTTTGCATCATATCTCTCATATTATTGATTCGATTATTGTCACAAAGATCATCCGCATAAAATATTTTTATTAAATCAATACTTGAGATGATTAAAGTTATTCATATTATAAATTGCAATATTTACAATGTCTAGAAGTTCTGTCAAGGAGAGGTTTGGTCACCTAATTGCGCGCCAATAGGGAGAAATCCTTATTGAAAAACCCCCTCTTACCTAGGAACGACCTGATTGATAAATATTGTAAGTTATAATATTAATAATGAATGTTGTCCGGAGTTGAATTTAGAGACGCGGACGTGATATTTGAGTCCGGAACGACGAAATTAGTAAAAATTGTCTATAAACACAAAATTTTTCGAGATTCACTATTTGGTTAAAAAGTCAACAGTTGACTTTTTTGGGAAAAGTCAAACTTTGAAAATTCAAAATTTATATTTTTGATAAAAATAGTTTCATTATGTTGGAATTGCTTGTGTTAGTGAAAATCGACATTTATTCCGATGATAATTGATGTCTAGGGGTTATATTGATAAATCGGGTAATTTATCGGATAAATGAGCAATTAATTGCTACTAATTCACATGCTTACATAACTATTTGTTCACATATGTGTACTATTGAATCACATTATTTACTATTAGAGGAGTTGGTGCAAGATTGATAATACTTGCATGACTAAATTAAAAATGGAGGTATAGATGGAGGTATTATACTGAAATTCGTATTTTTCACATGATTATACTATTGATTCACATGATTGAACTATTGATTCACATTATTTACTATTAGGGGAGTTGGTGCAAGATTGATAATACTTGCAGGACTAAATTATAAATGAAAGAAAAGTTGGAGGTATTGTACTGTAATTTTTGAGCCCCAAAACATGCAATTATCAAAACTATATTTTTCTATAAATAGAAGCTCATTCTTCCTTCATTTCTCACCAATTCACAAAAGCTTTAGAGCGATTATTATAGAGAGAAATTATAGAAAGAAGAAGAGAAGTCTGCTAACTCACTATTCCAGTATCCAGTTTTTCTAATGGTAGGGAGTATTATTTCTTTCTTATCAATGAAGAGAACTTCAGTTATTCCATTCTTATTATTATGTTGAATAACTCAGATACGCTGCCACTACCCTATACTTGGTGAAATTCTTCCGTTGTTCCATTCTTTATCATTCTCGCTGGAACATCCTGCATCACAAGGTTCTACGCCTGGGACCGTTCCGCGCTTTATTATTATTCTGGCTGAATATCCCGCTGTAAGCGTTCTACGGGGACTGATTTAGTCTTTATTATTCTCATTGGAACATCCTCGTGCATAAGTTCTACGCCGGGACGGTTCCGCTTTTATTATTCTCGTTGAATATCCTGTTTGTGCATTTTACGGACCGATTCCATCTTTATTATTCTGGAATGAAATATCCTCGTGCATGCGTTTTTTGGCGGACTGATTCGATTCCGTTATTTATTATTCTTGGAATAACTCGCCTCATGCGGTCTATCGCATGCCCGGTGATTTCTTTTGTTATTCCATTCCTTATTATACTTAGTTGGTTAAAGTTTTGACTTATATACTCCATGAAATTAGTGGAATATCCTTGATATTTGAGCTTCATCCAAAGATCTTTTCGTAGAAATATTCTTCCGAGCATTCTTGAATTTTACTCTATAAAGCAAAGATATCATGTTGACAATTTGGACGTTATTAGTTCCTCGGATAAAATAATTCTTGAACTTGTTTTATTGAATTCTTATATCATTGTCATCATCCTCATGTTTATATTTTGTTGAAAGTCATCTCATGGCCTATAGTGCATAGATGGACTTGGTATGATTATGATCGTGGATTATTCGGTGTAATCATGACCGTAATGTTACAAATGATGTGGTAAAAGTCCTCATTGGCCCGTAGTGCATTGATGGACGATTGTTGGCATGATCATGACCATTAATGAATACACAAATATTCTTGGCCCGTAGTGCATGGATAATTGTGGTCGTGATACTAAAGAATATCCTCGGTCAGAAAAGTGTGGGTGATTCGATGATGTGGATTATTTATTGTCGAGTCTCAAATGATAAAAGTGATGAAAACCTTCTAAATCATAAAAGATAGTAGATTTTATTCTCTACTTGAATCTTTTAATGGATTGCTTGTTCACATTAAATTGAACTTGATGGTTGTTATATTGTATCGCTTTAACACCGTTGAAGGCTAACTATAATATATTCTCGCATTATCTTAGTCATAATATTTCCCATTGGGCTAGTTGAGCTCACCCTTTTACTTTTATTGTTCTCTTGAGAAATGAGAACGTAGCGAGGACTAGTCGGGAACGGGAGTGACGGACCGATGATAAAGATTAGTAGTCCTCACTATTATGTGAAATAGTGTAATAATAATTATAATAAGGACTCCTTTTGAGTTTGTATAATCTCTAGTAGACAATATTTGTATTCAAACTCACATGATTTATGTTTTGTCGTATTGTACACGCACGCAATTGTATTATTAAGTTGTATTTGAATTTATGTACCATGTAAGTGGCGACCCAAGATGGGTGACGTATACCTAATTTTGGGGGCGTCACAAATAGTAACTCGTGAATAGTAACCCATGAATAGTAACTTTATGAATAGTAACTCATGAATAGTAACTCGTGAATAGTAACTCATGAATAGTAAACCCGACACAAAAAGGTAGAAATTCCACAATAAAATTCATACCAATATTTCGGTAAAATGATATTGAAATAACATTTCTTAAACTTGTAAACAATTTATTTTAATTGTTTACACTTTACTAAATAATGCATTTAATCATCCTAAAATTTCAAACTCATAAGATTTCATAACCAAAACCCTCATAAAAAATCTACATATACCTCATATAGGATTTTCAAGCCATAAAATTCTATTTTTTAATTTTCTTATTTCACATAACATATTTAATTCATTTACTCATAACTAGTCCATTTTCATGAAAAATACCAAATCAGTTCCAAAAATATTTCTTTTCTGGGATTTAGCAGAATATAGTCCCATATTGAACATATATTTTTCTCAGAATTTTTAAAATTCATTTACTATTTTTTATATGGCCAAAACCGCCGAATATTTAGACATTTATCACAAATTGCACTTTTATCTAAAAATTCCGAAATTCACAGAGTACACTGATATTATATAGATGTACTCCCAATAAAAATTTCATCAATTTTGGAGTTAACCACAAGGAGTTATAAGGGTTTACTTTTAAAATAATATTTTCCCGTAAAATTCATAACTCTTAATCTATACATCCAAAAATCACTATTTTTGGACACAATCATTAAAACTCATCAAAATATCATTTTAAATTTTTCCAGAATTTTCTGAAGGTCTGAAAAGTTACGAAACATGAAAAACATAACAACCCTTAAAATACCTTACTATCCCTTACCTCAAAAGAGCAGCACTTCTGACTGGATATCGGATATGATGCTGAAGGAAACTTGCACTGATGAATAGCAACTCACCAAGTATCTAACTACTCACAAAATACACTCGATAATCTAGAGAGAAAAAGAGAGAAAACTTATGAATTCTGGTGTGTTTTTCAATTCTAACTTAGCCCTCTATTTATAGGAAAATGTTAGCACGCCGAAGTAGACTTGACCTGTAACCTGATGGCTTTACCTGCTACTATTCTACCCACCAAAAATCAGCCATCTTCCCCAACAACCAAATGTGGGGCCCACCCATTTCTAGAATTTTCCACCAAAATCATTTATAAACCTAATTTCTGAATCAGTCACCTCTTAAAATTCATAACAAATCATACGTTAATTTTTAACGGTTAAAAATTTGTGGACATATACTCAACTTATATATGTATAACATATCCAAAAATCACAATGATCCAATGGTCAGATCAAAAATTATAACTCACGCAATATATCTCAAGAACACCGATTGATCTTTCAATACCTCCAATCCGACAAAATACTGATAGAACACCTCAACATTAATTCCTTCATTATAACCACATAAATAAATCCATTATTTAGATCCACATCAAATAAATATTTCCTTATCATATAAATTAATACTTAATTATTCACAAATAATATTACAGAATCACAATAATGACAACCATGCAGTTCCCAGGAAAGAGGGAGCTTTCCGATAAGGATTTCTCCTTACTGGCGCGCAATTAGGTGACCAAACCTCTCCTTGACAGAACTTTCTAGACATCGCCAATAATGCTATCTAATAATATTATACAAATAATATGAATTATTGATCTGATAATGGAAAATACTGTGCAATGACAATTATTGAAACAACAATAATATTAAATATCAACGCAGGAATTATTGAATCAATAAAATAAAATATTGAACAGTAATTACTGTAATAATTATTGAGTAGTGCCTTCTCACGTAAGAATCAATAATTGAAAAAAATTTGTGCAATACTGCAAAGCTATCTCTTTGCAACAACGCAGACACTTTTTACTTTACCAACCGAGTATTCCAACAGTGTTAACGATAACGATTACGCCGTTATTTATAAAAACTCAATTTTGTCGTTTTCTTCATCCAACAATTATTCTCATTATGGAGCTCATGAATGGTCAACTGTACATCATACTAATATTCCCCGACGTAAAAGAATATTCCACGACCGAACGAATATTCCCCGACAACAATGAATATTTTATAACCACTTGCGTATTTTGAAAAAAAAATTCATATATCACCCTTAACATTGCTTTTTATCAATTTAACCATTTACTGAATAGAAAAATTGAATACTTTTATTTCATAAAATTCGGGGTCTTACAATTGTCATCATCCTCATGTTTATATTTTTTAAAGTCATCTGTGTCCTGTAGTGCATAGATGGACTTGGTATGATTATGACCAGGGATTATTCGGTGTAATCATGACCGTAATGTTACAAATGATGTGGTAAAAGTTCTCATTGGCCCGTAGTGCATTGATGGACAGTTGTTGGCATGATCATGACCATTAATGAATACACAAATATTCTTGGCCCGTAGTGCATGGATAATTGTGGTCGTGATACTAAAGAATATCCTTGGCCGTAGTGCAGGGGTGATTCGATGATGTGGATTATTTATTAAGATGAGTCCCAACGATAAAAGTCATGAAAAACCTTTTAAATCATAGAAGATAGTAGATTTTATTCTCTACTTGACTCTTCTAATGGGTTGCTTGTTCCGTTGCAATTAAACTTGATGTTTGTTATATTTTATCAGTTTAACACTGTTGAAGGCTAATGATAATTTATTCTGCATTATCTTAGTCATAATATTTCTTACTGGGCTAGTTGAGCTCACCCTTTCTTTCGTTGTTCTCTTCAGGAAATGAGAATATAGTTGGGACGAGTCGGGGAACGGAGTGATGGACCAGATGATAGTATTAGTAGTCCTCACTATTCTGTTAAATAGTGTGATAATAAATGTAATGAGGACTTATTCTGAGAGTGGACATTGTCTAGAAGACAATATTTGTATTAAAACTCACAGCTCTCTTGTTGTATATTAAAGATTGTATTTGTATTCTGTACAATGTATTTGGCGACTCGGAATAGGTGATGTATACCTATTTTGGGGGCGTCACAGTTGGTATCAAAGCTTAGGGATATGATCCCTGGCTAAGATGTGAGACTAGAACTAGGAGGGGAGATACGGGGAATTCCTTCGCTAGTATGACCAACTTAAATTTATTTTGTATTTAAATTGGTTGGTCAGAGTTTAGAGATAATATGTTACATGTCAATTAACCCTTGTTTTGTGGTAGTATCTGAAAATGACATCCGAAAATGTTGAGAATAGCAATGGAGCACAGGAGACCGTTGAGTCTTCACATATCAATAATCAGGAGAATTTGCATCAGGAAGGCGACAATCCTCATGCAAACAACAACACTGACCAAATAAAGAATGATGGATTGTTTAGAGGCTTTATGCAATTCATGCAACATCAGGCGAGAGCGGCTCCTATCCAAAATGTAGGTGGAAACACTGGAAACTCTCGGATGGTCACCGCTAAATGAGCTTCAAGGAGCTTTGGACCACCGGAGTTTATTGGAGAACCAAAACCACTTAAGGCGGAAGCATGGATAAAGCAGATCACCAAGATATTTGATGTCTTGGGATGCTCCGAGGAGCAAAAGATTCCCTTCGCCACCTTTATGTTGCGTGAAGAGGCGGACATCGGTGGGAATCATTAAACGCATTACAAACTGGCCTTTTCTCAAGATGTCTTGGGAGAAGTTCCAAGAGCTATTCAACGACAAGTACTTTCCAGAGTATTCGTCACATGAAAGAAGTGAAATTTATCAAATTGGAACAAAACAATATGACCGTGTCGCAATACGAGGCTAAATTTGTGGAGTTATCCCGGTTTGCATCCCATTTGGTCGATAATGAGGAGCGAATGACGCTAATGTTTTTAAGAGGTTTGAAACCGAGATACGTCAATATCTTATTTCTCATAAACCGTGTTTGTAATCGATGTTGTAAATAGGGCTCGATTATTGGAGCGCCAGAACGAGTCAACGCAACCAAGAGAAAGCGTAATTTAAAGATGAAAATACCGGTGATATCGGTCATCAAACGGTGACAACAAACATGGAGGGAATCAACATGCGAAATGGTAACCACTTCAAATTGGTAATCATGGCCAAGACAAGAAAATGGACATTTCAAGAAAAGGAGATTCAACAATGATGAAAAGACGTCGAAGACCAAAGAACCGTGGTTAAGGAAGGAGAACGACCACCTATCATATGCTTCAAATGCAGAGGGGAGGGACATATAAGTCCAAACTGCGCGATGCCATCCAAAGCGTGTTATAATTATGGACGAGAAGGTCACCTAGCCCGATTTTGTCGTTCTCCGAAGACAAGTGCAGCTAGGATGGAGGCACCAAAGGCCGTCCCAAAAAAGTCAAAACCGGTGGTGCAAGGGAGATCATTTGTCGTGACCTCCCAGAAAGCAAGGAACCCGAATGAGGTCATCACGGGTAAGCTTATCATAAACTCTAGCGAAGTCTATACCTTATTTGATACCGGTTCTACCCATTCTTTTATTTCTCCTACTTGCGCTCAACGTTTAAATTTGACACCGGAGAAATTAGATTTTGACTTATCTGTTGAAACTCCGTTGGGAGAAACCTTCATTACATCCACTATTTATAAGTCTTGTTTGGTTCAAATCGGTACCCTTACATTACCTGTTGATCATATTTCATTGAAAATACTTGCATTTGATGTGATTCTAGGGATTGATTGGTTAACTACTCATCATGCTAAAATTGATTATTTTCGTAAGGTTGTTAGCTTTCATATTCCTAATCAACCTATTATGCGAATTCAAGCGACCAAACCATTAAAATCAATCACGGTCATCTCAAGCCATAAAGTTATTCGTTTATTAAAAAACGGATGTCAAGCTTTCTTAGCCCACGTCACAGATCTAAAAAAAATACGTCAGTTTTGAATGATATTTCTATTGTTAATGAATTTCCTGACGTATTCCCTGAAGAACTTCCTGGCCTACCCCCAGATCATGAAATTGAATTTTGTATCGACCTTGAACCCGGTACAAAACCCATTTCCAAAGCCCCATATCGAATGGCTCCTATTGAACTTTAGGAGTTAAAGACTCAACTGCAGGAATTGTTAGACATTGGCTTTATTCGTCATAGTACTTCTCCTTGGGGTGCTCCTGTTCTATTCGTGAAGAAGAAAGATGAGAGTATGCTACTTTGTATTGATTATCGAGTTGAATCATGTCACCATCAAAAATAGGTACCCATTACCCGCGTATTGATGACTGTTTGACCCGGCTTGCAAGAAGCCAAATTCTTTTCAAAGATTGATCTTCGTTAGGATATCACCAATTGAAGATTAGAACCGATGACATTCCAAAGACGGCTTTGAGAACTCGATGCTAAGACGGCATTATGAATTCCTAGTCATGTCCTTTGGATTAACTAATGCTCCTACTGCCTTCAAGGATATGATGAACCGAGTATTCAAGGAATATTTGGAACACTTTGTGGTCATCTTTATTGATGACATCCTTATTTATTCCAAAAGCAGTGAAGATCATGAGCAACACTTGAGGCTGATACTCCAAAAGCTTCGTGAATACAAGCTTTATGCCAAGTTAAAGAAATGCGAGTTCTGGCTTGAGGAAGTAACATTCCTTGGGCACGTGGTATCAAGCCATGGAATATCTGTTGACCCAGCAAAGATTGAAGCTATTCAAAGCTAGGAGCAACCTAAATCAGTGACCGAAGTACGTAGCTTTCTCGGCTTAGCTGGTTATTATCGGAGATTCGTAGAAGGGTTTTCTCGAATCGCTACTCCACTAACTCAGCTGACTCGGAAAGATACAAAGTTTGGTTGGAGCGAGGAATGTGAGAAGAGTTTTCAAGAACTCAAGAAGAGACTCATTTCAGCACCTGTTCTGACAATACCATCTGGTTCGGAGGGATTTGTCATCTACAGTGATGCTTGAGGCAAAGGGTTAGGATGTGTTCTCATGTAACATGGGAAAGTCATAGCCTATGCCTCATGACAACTCAAAGAATATGAGAGGAATTATCCTACTCATGATCTAGAGTTGGCAGCTGTTGTCTTCGCACTAAAGATTTGGAGGCATTACTTGTATGGGGAGAAAGTGGAGATCTTTACGGATCATAAAAGCCTTAAATATTTCTTCACTCAAAAGGAACTCGACATGCGACAACGACGTTGGCTTGAACTGTTGAAAGATTATGATCATACCATCCAATACCATCCTGGAAAAGCGAACGTGGTAGCTGACGCATTGAGTAGAAGATCATATCAAGTCTTGAATGCGATATTGTCAACGCAAAGGCCCATTTTGTGTGACTTGCAAAGGATGGAGATAGAGTTAAAGACTCAGGGACCCATGTGATGATGGCAAATATATGAGTAGAACCCAGACTTTAATTGATAAAGTTAAAGCCGCTTTCAAGCTACGCACACGGAGCCGATGCGTATGAGGAAGAAAGTGCAAGAAGGTGCTATCTTGGAGAGAGAATCGATGAAGAAGGAATACTTGAGTCAACTCCGGACTTTGTGTTCCTAACGACCACGATTTAAAGTATAAAATCATGATGGAGGCGCATAACACACCGCTTGCAATCCATCGATGGGAGTACCAAAATGTATCATGATATTCATCATACATTTTGGTGGAGCAATATGAAGAGAGATAATATTTGTTTATCTCAAGGTGTCTAACGTGTCAACGAGTCAAGGCGGAGCATCAAGTACCAAAAGGTCCATTGCAACCACTTGAAATTCCATAATGGAAGTGGGAGCACATTACCATGGATTTCGTTACCGATCTTCCCAAAGTTTCTCAAGGCATAGATTCGATTTGGGTCATTGTTGATAGATTGACCAAGTCTGCTCATTTCTTACCGATACGAGAAACTTATACACTTGAACGTCTTGCTCGTATGTACATAAACGAGGTTGTAAGATTGCATGGTATGCCATATCCATAGTTTCTGATCGAGACCTAAGATTCACTTCAAGATTTTGGGTTAGTTTGCAAAAAAGCTATGGGCACGGATTTACGATTTAGCTTCGGCATATCATCCTCGAGACGGACGGCAAATGGAGAGACGATTCAAACTCTTGAAGATCTATTAAGACTCGTGTGTCCTTGACTTCAAGGAAGTTGGGACAAGTTTTACTATTGGTGGAGTTTTCCTACAACAACAGCTTATCAAACAAGTATTGGCATGGCTCCATTCAAGCGTTGTATGGAAGAAAGTGTCGCTCTCCGAAGATGTTGGGATGAGGTGGGTGAAACAACGTTGTTGGGACCGGGAGTTGGTACGTATGACTACTTTAAAAGATTCAAACGATCCGACAATGTATAAAAACCTCACAAGATCGACAAAAAGAGTTATCTTGATCTTCATCGAAAGGACGTGGAATTCGATATAGGAGATCATGTGTTGAATACGTGTAGGGGTGCTCAAAAATTTAGTTTTTCGCTTTTTATCGAACCATTGAAACCGCAATGCCGTGATGCTGCTTTTTTTCTTGCTTCGGTTTTTTCTGATCTGCCGTTTTCGGTTTTTTATACTTTTCTAACCCAGTAGCGGTAATGAAAATTTTGAATTCGGTAATATCGAAAAACCGAAAAAAGAACCGAAAACTATACAAATAATATATTAACAAATAATTGGTCCATAACATTGTGCAATAATTGGCCCATAACATTATGCAATAGAATTTTGTACAAGTCCGAACGAATATGAACTCACTGTACGTTAAAGACTATCCCGAAAGCTAAGTCATGATAATATGATGGGATTCCAATGCCTGCAAATGCGTGATTTCTTTAAAAGAAAATTTCCTGTGTGATTGATATTAGATAAAGAAATTGATATGATGGGAAAAAATAAATAATAAATGTTATGGGCCAATTATTTGTTAATAAATTATTGTAAATCAAATAAGGGCTGTTTTTATATTAAATTTGTTAATATAAAATAATTATTTAATTATTGTGGTATAACCGAAAATCGAACCAAAAAAATTGGTACCGATTTTATGCAGAATCGATCTTAGAAATCGGTTATTCTGATGCAAATCTGCATTCTTCTTGATTTTTCATTTTTTTGTTCAAGACTTAGGTTTAGTTTTTTCAAGATCTGGGATTCGGTTTTTTACCGATGAGCACCCTTAGTTACGTGTTGCTCCATGGAAAGGAGTTACGAGATTTGGAAAGAGAGGAAAGCTCAATCCTCGATTCATCGGCCCATTTTTAATCCTTGATCGAGTAGAAACTGTGGCCTATAGACTCGCTTTACCGCCAAGTATGTCTCGTGTTCATAACATTTTTTACATATCCATGTTACGTAAATATGTGGAAGACCCGAACCACATTATTGAGTTAGAACCGAACGAAATAGCGGAAGTTTTGACGTATGAAGAGGTTCCTGTTCAAATCTTGGATAAGAAGAAAAATATTCTACGCTCCAAGGTTATACCTCAAGTCAAAGTTTTTTGGAGAAACCACGATGTTGAGGAAATGACTTGGGAGTTAGAATCTGAAATGAAATCAAGGTATCCTTACCTCTTCAATATACCAGTATACGCACTAATTTCGAGGGCGAAATTTCATAAGAAGGGAGATTGTAAAACCCCAACTTTTTGAATAAAGATGAATTTTCTATAAATATTATTTTGAATATTATGGAGTGAAATTGATATAATGTTATAGTTGTGGGTAATATTTATAAATTTTGCAAAGTCACGAAGTTGTTATATAATATTCGATTGGTCTGGGGAATATTCGTTTTAACAGGAATATTCGCATAACAACACAATCATCATTGGTGGACCCTACAAATGTAATTATTATCGGATTGAGAAAACGACAAAAAATACTTTATGAAAATAACGACGAAAGTTTTACTGATTAACTGTGTTGAAACACACGGTGTTAAAAGTATGCGATGTCTGGCGTGGTTGCATAGTAATACGATATTAATTATTGATGCTTACGTGATAAGTCACTTAGTTTTGTTGGTATTATTAATGTAATAATACAAAAAATCTTTTCATATAAAACAAAATACTTTTATAAAGTTATTCTATAAATAGAATATATTATATTCTATTATGCATAGTGTTGCATAATGTTTTGCATAGTAAAATCTTTTTATATAAAATGAATACTTTTATAAAGTTATACATTTTATTAGATAATAATTAGAATATATTATATTTTATTTTGCATAGTGTTTGCATAATGCCTGCATAGTGTTTGCATAGTAAAATCTTTTATAAAGTTATTCGTTTTATTAGATTATAAATAGAATATATTATATTTTATTTAAAAGATTTTGCTTTAAATATGGACCGTCGATTAAAGTAAATCAATATAGACCGCTCATGAGTTAGTTACTATGCAGATCCATTTTTCTATAAATAGAAGCTCATTCCTTCATTATTTTCTTACAATTCAATTTGAAACTCTGAGAGATAAACTATAGAGAAAGAAGAAAAAGTATTTTGCTACTTCACTACTTATATATCCAAAGACTCTTCCTCTTAAGGTAGGGAATATTATTTGTTGTACTCGTAAGGGGTGTTATTCTTTTGTATTCATGAAGAGAACTTATGTTATTCCATTCTTTATTATTCTCGTGGAATAACTCGTCTGCACGCCGCTACCTTATACTTGGTGACATTCTTCTATTATTCCGCCTTTATTATTACATTGGAATATCCTGTCTGCATGCGCTTTTACGTGAACCCGATTCCGCTTTTTATTATTCTCGCTGGAATATCCTCATACATGCGTTTTACGTCGGACTGGTTCCGCTCTTTATTATTATTCATTTGGAATATCATGTATCATGCATTTTACGCTTAATTCCGCTTTATTAGTATTCTCCATTGAATAACTCGCCATGCCAATCTACCGCATGCATGGTGATTTCATTGTTATTCCATTCTTTATTATTACATTGGAACATCACAGCCGGTGCAATTTACTTTGACTGGTTTCGTTATTTAGTATTCATTGGAATAACTTTCCTATGCGGGCACCGCATGCATGGTGATTTCTTTTGTTATTCCATCTTTATTATACTCAGTTGGTTAATGTTTTGACTTCTATACTCCATGAAATTAGTGGAATATCCTTGATATTTGCGCTTCATCCAGTATCTTTTCATGAAAATATTCTTCTGAGCATTCTTGAATTTTACTCTACAAAGCAGTAGCATGTTGACAATTTGGACATTATTAGTTCTTAGATAAATTAATTCTTGAACTTGTTTTATTGAATTCTTATATCATTGTCATCATCCTCATGTTTATATTTTTTAAAGTCATCTCAGGCCCTTTTGTAGTGTATAGATGGACTTGGTATGATTATGACCGTGGATTATTCGGTGTAATCATGGCCGTAATGTTACAAATGATGTGGTAAAAGTCTTCATTGGCCCGTGGTGTATTGATGGACGGATTGTTGGCATGATCATGACCATTAATGAATACACAAATATTCTTGGCCCGTAGTGCATGGATAATTGTGGTCGTGATACTAAAGAATATCCTTGGTCAGTAGTGCGGGGGTGATTCGATGATGTGGATTATTTATTAAAATTTGAGTCCCAAATGATAAAAGTCATGAAAACCTTTTAAATCATAGAAGATAGTAGATTTTATTCTCTACTTAACTCTTAATGGGTTGCTTGTTCCGCTTCTTGATAAAATTGATGTTTGTTATATTTTATCGGTTTAACACATTGAAGGCTAATGATAATTTATTACGCATTATCTTAGTCATAATATTTCTTCTTGGGCTAGTTGAGCTCACCCTTTCTTTCACTTTTTCTCTTGTGAAATGAGAATATAGGCGGGACGAGTCGGGAAGCGGAGTGATGGACCGAGATGATAGTATTAGTAGTCCTCACTATTACATTAAATAGTGTGATAATAAATGTAATGAGAACTTATTCTCGAGAGTGGATATTGTCTAGAAAGATGATTTTGTATTAAAACTCACACTCTCTTGTTGTATATTAAAGATTGTATTTGTATTACGTACCATGTATTTGGCGACTCGGAATAGGTGATGTATACACCTATTTTGGGGCGCCACAACATGAATAATTAAATGGTCGTGATATTAACGAATATCTTTAAGCCGTAGTGCATGGATAATTCAAAGGATATGGATTGATTATCGAAATGAGTCTCAACGATGAAATATAAATTCATGGATGTGATATTAACGAATATCCTGGGCGTAGTGGTGAGGGTGATTCGATGATGTGGATTATTTATTAAGTTGAGTCTCGTCAAATGATAAAATATTTATTATACACTTTTAATTAAGTAGAAGATAGTAGATATCACGCCTATTCGACTCTTCTAAAATACAAATTGTATGTCTTTGGCATGTAGTACAAAGATGAATTGTTAATGAATATCTTTGGTAGTAGTCAAAGATGAATTTATTAGTATATGATTATGAAAGCGTGAATTATGATTTGGTATAACCATGATTTTTGATATTTCGGTGAAGATAGGTGATGAAAATTATCTTAGTCACAGTTGCGAAGAATTTAGAACCACAATTATGATTATGAGTTATTCATATGATTGTGGGCGAGGATCTGATTGATTTATTTTACAGAGGATAAAACATTGTTGGTGGACTTTTAACATGGAGAAGATAATAGACCTTATGGTCTATTTGACTCTTCTAATGGATTGCTTCGTTCACCGCAACTATGATTGAAAACTTTATCATCTACCATATGTTCTAAATCTCGATTTATTAATGATGAAGGCTATTGATGATGTAAATTAGCTTTAGTCATGATATTCTTTCTTCGGGCTAGTTGTGTTTCACCCTTTCTCGCTTCACAATTCCTTTCGGTAATAAGAGTGTTTCCTGAATTGACGGGGATAATATGGTAATAAAATGGTGGTCTCTAGCTGTGGAGGTTCTCCCTAAACAGTATAAAAAAGTGTGTTGTATTCTATACATCATTTAGTAGTTATATTTGGTGAATCAAATAGGATGAGGCGAACCCAACTTTGGAAGGGTGTTTTGCCACTATCATACAAGATGTCTAATGACATACAACCTCGTGTTCTCATAAGACATGGTTGTGCACATCCACTTATAGAATATATCTACGAGCACTACCTATATGATCTTGGAGTTTATTTGAAATAAAATTTTCACTTAGAGACAACGGAGATATTTATATGTCAAGAGAAGACTCACCATTGGAAAGAAGATGATAGTAATCTTCTGGTTTTTCTTTGGGGACTTTTGGGACAACCAAGGATAATTCTGTGGACATATGATATCTATCATAACCTAGACGCATGGCCTCCCATGTACGAAGGTTTCCTTGAGAACTTCCCAAAGATTTTAATTTCTAAAACAGTTTTTGACTATACTTTTATGTAAAGTATCATTGTAAGGATGTGGTCGAGACACCATGAGAGTTACATACATTTGTATTAAAACTCACATTTAATCGTAATTCGTATTCTATATCTGACAGTTCAACAGTTGTATAAATGAAGTTTGTATTTGATTTTATAGTGTGATATCTGGCGACTCAGAATGGGTCGTGTGGACCTATTTTGGGGGCGTCACATAACCGATATGTTCACACATCTAGTTAAACACGTTATAAACTACGCAAGCATGAACTAAAAGAGTTTCTAAGTAGAGAGTTATACCACCAAATCTAATAAATACAAGCATGCGTAGAAAGAGGTTGTTTGGCAATGTTATGTGGTTTAATGAATACTATGGTTAATAGTTGATATAATGAGCTCTTTTCACTTTGTAAAATAGAAATTTATGAGTACATTTAATAAAGGGCCAAACCTAGCTTAAAGGTTCTTTAACATGAATGTGAAACAACTTAAACTAGAATGAGTAACATATATAATGTTTCACATATGAGATAAGTATAAGAGACTAAAATTGCCAAAATGTTATTAAGGATTTTTAAAAGTAAGAACAATGTGAATTATGCATCTATGAGTTTGATTGTGTATGGCCTACATGAGTTAGATATGTGTGATAAATGCATGGGGATATGTATATATGTCAAAGTGTGTGTAACTAATGAATATTGTGACGCCCCCAAAATAGGTTTACATCACCCATTCTGAGTCGTCAGATACATGGTACTGAATACAAATACAAACTTAAATATACAACATGAGTTGTGAGTTTTAATACAAATATTGTCTTCTAGACAGTATACAAACTCAAAATAAGTCCTCAATAAATTTATTATCACACTATTTCACAGAATAGTGAGGACTACTAAGCACCATCTTGGACCATCACTCTGTTCCCCGACTAGTCCCAGCTACGTTCTCATTTCCTGAAGAGAACATTGAAAGAAAGGGTGAGCTCAATTAGCCCAGTAAGAAATATTATGACTAAGATAATGCATAATAAATTATCCTTAGCCTTCAACAGTATAACAACTGATAGAATATAATAGACAACAAGTTTGAGATCAAAAACTGCAGCGGAATAAACAATCCATTAGAAGAGTCAAGTAGAGCATGAAATCTACTATCTTCTATGATTTAAAAAGTTTTTCATTAACTTTATTCTTTGAGACTCAAACTTAATAAATAAAATCGAATCATCCCTGTACCACGACCAAGGATATTCATGTAATCATCAATGGTCATGACTATACCGAATAATCCTTGGTCATAATCATACCAACAACTGTCCACCAATGAACTACAGGCGAATGAGGACTTTTACCACATCATTTGTCACATTACGGTCATGATTATACCGAATAATCCCTGGTCATAATCATACCAAGTCCATCTATGCACGTAAGCCAAAGATGACTTTCAACATAATATAAGCATGGGGATGATGACAATTCAATAAAATAAGTTCAAGAATAAATTTAAAGATTTATAAGTTAATTTATCTTGAACTCAATAACGTCCAAATTGTCAACATGATATTGCTTTGTGGAGTAAAATTCAAGAATGCTTAGAAGAATATTTCCATGAAAAGATACTGGATGAAGCACAAATATCAAGGATATTCCACTAATTTCATGGAGTATAGAAGCCAAAACTTTAACCAACTGAGTATAATAGAATATATGAAACTGCATATGGATTTTTGCCCGCCATGCGGTAATCCACGTAGACATATCATTTCCACAATTTAATAAGGAATGATACGAAGGATCATTCACCATGCATGTGGTAATCCACATGCATGAGTTATTCCAACGTAATAATAAAGAATGGAATAACGAAAGAATTCACCATGCATGCGATGATGCGATGAGACCGCACGCATGAAGTTATTCCAACGGAATAATAAAGAATGGAACCCGTGTCACGCGTAATCACTTTATATGAGGATATTCCAACATAATAATAAAGAATGGAATATCAACGAATTCATCGTGCATCGATAGACATAGCGCAGAAAAGTTATTCCAATGTAATAATAAAGAATAGAATAACAGAAGAATTTCACCATGTATGCGGTACTTCGCATAGACAGGTTATTCCAACATAATAATAAAGAATGGAATAATAGAAGCTCTTTTCATGAATACAAAATAAATAATACCCCTTACGAGTACAACAAATAATATCCCTTACCTTAGAAAAACTGAATACTGGAGTAGTGAATTAGCAGAATACTTTTCTTCTTTCTCTCTATAATTTCTCTCTCTAGAGTTTCAGTGAATTCGTAAGAAATAATGAAGGAATGAGCTTCTATTTATAGGAGAATGGATTGAATAGTAACTAATTCATGAACGATCCAGATTGATTTACTTTTAAACGGACGGTCCATATTGATTTACTATTAAAACTTAAAGCAACGGTCCATACTGATTTACTATTAAAACTTTAAACCAACGATCCATATTGATTTACTATTATAACTTTCCATCAGCGGTCCATATTGATTTACTATTATATCTTCAACTAACGATCCATATTGATTTACTATTATAACTTCAACCAACGGTCTGAAAAATTATCACATCTTCTCATGGAATAATATTGTACCCAAAAATGATTTGGATCGAAAAGAAATATATTTTTCGGGTGAATAGTACTCCGTAAATAGTACTTTGGGAATAGTACCCCGTGAATAATATCCTGACACGAAAAGTGTCCCAAATACCTGAGTGAACAATACTAGAGTGAATAGTAATCGGGTGAATAGTAACCCGTGAATAGTACTACGACACGAAAAGTGCCCCGAATACCTGATTGGTCAATATAACCTCCAGACATCAATTATTATCGAAATAAATGTCGATTTCCACTAACACTAATAATCCCAACACAATGGAACTATCAATTTCATCTTTAATCAACACGAACTTATTTATCATTAATATTATAACTCACAATATTTAACATCCCAAGAAAGAGGGGGCTTTCCAATCAGGATTTCTCCTTATTGGTGCGCAATTAGGTGACCAAACCTCTCCTTGACAGAACTTCTAGACATTGTCAATATTGCAAATAATAATATGAATAACTTTTCTGTCTCAATTATTGATTTAATAATATATCATATTATGTAGATGATACTGTGATAATAATTGAATCAATAATATGAGAGATATGATGCAACAATTCATCGTAGCAATAATTGAGTATAATGAATGACTTCTCACGTAAGCATCAATAATCAATACCAGTGTGCTACTTATGAAACCACGCCATATAATCAGCACTTTTTTACTACCGGGTAGTTCAACAGTTTTAACGGTATCACCTCCGCAGATTATTTTTATAAAAGATAATTACATCATTTTCTAAATACGACAATACTTCCGTTGTGGGGTCCACCAATGATTGCGTCGTCGTATGGATATTCCCCGACAAAAAGAATATTCCCCGACCAAACGAATATTTTATAACAACTTGCATACTTTACAAAATTTATAAATATTACCCACAACTATAACATTATATCAAATCCACACCATAATATTTAAAAAAATATTTCGAGAAATTTAAATCTTTATTCATAAAATTTGGGGTCTCACAAATATCCTATATGCGTAACTATATTATGTTAGGATTCAAAGAGTGTTGATAAGCTATACTTTGGTAAACTACGTTTGAGGCAAGTACTCGAACCCTACTCTTTATTGAGCATTACTTGAGCTTGTACTATTATTGGTTGTACAAGTAAATCCTTGAAAGTATGATTCATATCTCATGACTTAATACTTCGTAAATTTAGAAATGAAATTGTTTTCAAACCTTGATTTTGAACGATAATTGTTCATGTATATACTTTAAAAGAAAGATGTATAAGTCATTGATTCGGCTAGACTATTGATATATGATCGAAAGCTATCCAAACCAAATTAACTTGGTGCGGACTCTTACAACTAAGATGAACAACCCTCCTGGTAGGGGAATTATATATTGTCAGAAAATCGACGTGCACACATGAGAATGATTAAATGTTATGCATGTCATAGGGTATTTTAGGCTGATAACATGTTGTACTTGTTTTGTAGAATTATCTGTTTATTACTGTTAATTCTAGGAGAAGTTCATAGTCCTTAGTGACTGCTCAGTGTTCATTTTTATTGAACATTGAAATGAATAAACTTTAAAATTATGTTGATGTCCTTCAGTCTTGATACTTTTCTATGTCCTTGAACTATCAATTATTGTTATACATTTGAAGATTCAAACGTTATAATTGCTTATTCTTATTGCTATTGTAAGACCCCAACTTTTATGAATAAAGAATAAATTTTCTCGAAATATATTTTTGAATATTATGGTGTGGATTTGATATAATGTTATAGTTATGGGTAATATTTATAAATTTTACAAAGTAAGCAAGTGGTTATATAATATTCGATTGGTCGGGGAATATTCGTTTTAACAGGGAATATTCGTACGACGGCATAATCATTGATGGACCCAACAACGGAAGTATTGTGGTAGTTAGAAAATGACAGAGTTATCTTTTTATAAAAATAACGGCGAAAGTGTTACCGTTAAAACTGTTGAACTACCCAGTAGTAAAAGTACAGTAATACGCGTGGTTGCATAGTAGCACACGATATTGATTATTGATGCTTACGTGAGAAGTCACTCAGTTATACTCAATTATTGCTACAGTAATTGCTGCATCATATCTCTCATATTATTGATTCAATTATTATCACAGTATCATCTGCATAATATGATATATTATTAAATCAATAATTGAGATAGAAAAGTTATTCATATTATTATTTGCAATATTGACAATGTCTAGGAGTTATGTCAAGGAGAGGTTTGGTCACCTAATTGCGCGCCAATAAGGAGAAATCCTTATCGAAAAGCTCCCTCTTTCCTGGGAACGACCTGGTTGTTAAATATTGTGAGTTATAATATTAATGATGAATAAGTTGGGTTGATTAAAGATGAATTTGATAGTTCCATTGTGTTGGGATTATTAGTGTTAGTGTAAATTGACATCTATTCCGATGATAATTGATGTCTGGGGGTTATATTGATAAATCGAGTAATTTATCGGATAAATGAGCAATTAATTGCTACTAATTCACATGCTTATATAACTATTTGTTCACATGTGTGTACTATTGAATCACATTCTTGTACTATTAGGGGAGTTGGTGCAAGATTGATAATACTTGCATGACTAAGTTAAAAATGGGGGTATAGTTGAAGGTACTATACTGTAATTAGTTTTTTCACATGATTATATTATTGAGTCACATGAATGAACTATTAATTCACATTATTTACTATTAGGGGAAGTGGTGCAAGTTTGTTAATACTTGCAGGACTAAATTTAAAATGAAGAAAAAGAAGAAGGTATTATACTATAATATTTTAAGCCCCAAAACGTGCAATTATCGAAACTATATTTTTCTATAAATAGAAGCTCATTCTTCCTTCATTTCTCACCAATTCACAAAAGCTTTAGAGCAATTATTATAGAGAGAAATTATAGAGAGAAAGAAGAAGAGAAGTCTACTACCTCACTATTCCAGTATCCAGTTTTTCTATGATAAGGGGTATTATTTCTTTCGTGTTCTTGAAGAGAGCTATTGTTATTCCATTCCTTAATATTCTGTTGGAACATCCTGTCTGTGCTTTACGCATGACCTGGTTCCATTATTTATCATTATATTGGAACATCCTGTCTGTGCTTTACGCATGACCTGGTTCCGTTCTTTATTATTCTGTTGGAACATCCTGTTTATGCTTTACACATGACCTGGTTCCGTTAATTATTATTCTATTGGAATATCCTGTCTGTGCGTTTATGCATGACCTGGTTCCGTTATTTATTATTTTGTTGGAATAACCTGTCTGTGCGGTCTATCGCATGCCTGGTGATTTTTTTTGTTATTCCATTCTTTATTATATTCCGTTGGTTAAAGTTTTGACTTCTATACTCCATGAAATTAGTGGAATATCCTTGATATTTGCGCTTCATCCAGTATCTTTTCATGGAAATATTTTTTCTGAGCATTCTTGAATTTTACAAAACATTATCATGTTGACAATTTGGACGTTATAAGTTCCTGGATAAATTAATTCTTGAACTTGTTTTATTGAATTCTTATATCATTGTCATCATCCTCATGTTTATATTATGTTGAAAGTCATCTGTGGCCTGTAGTTCATAGATGGACTTGGTATGATTATGACGAGGGATTATTCGGTGTAATCATGACCGTAATGTTACAAATGATGTGGAAAAAGTCCTCATTATCCCGTAGAGTATTGATGGACAGTTGTTGGCATGATCATGACCATTGATGAATACACGAATATCCTTGGCCCGTAGTGCATGGATAATTTGTGGTCGTGATACTAATGAATATCCTTCGCCAGTAGTCTGCGGGATGATGTGGTTTATTTATTAAGCTGAGTCTCAGCGATAAAAGTGATGAAAAACCTTTTAAATCATAGAAGATAGTAGATTTTATTCTCTACGTGACTCTTCTAATGGATTGCTTGTTCCCCTACAGTTAAACTTGATATTTATTATATTTTATCAGTTTAACACTGTTGAAGGCTAATGATAATTTATTCTGCATTATCTTAGTCATAATATTTCTTATTGGACTAGTTGAGCTCACCCTTTCTTTCACTGTTCTCTTTAGGAAATGAGAACGTAGCCGGGACTAGTCGGGGAACGGAGTGACGGTCCAGATGATAGCATTAGTAGTCTTCACTATTCTATTAAATAGTGTGACAATAAATGTAATGAGGACTCCATTGAGTTTGTATATTGTCTAGATGACAATATTCTTATTAAAAACTCTTAGATTATGTTTTGTCGTATTTTACACATTTGTATAATAATTAAGTTTTATTTGAATTTTTTACCATGTATTTGGCGACTCAAGATGGGTGATGTATACCTATTTTGGGGGCGCCACAGTTGGTATCAAAGCTTAGGGATATTAACCCTGGCTAAGATGTGAGACTAGAACTAGGAGGGGAGATACGAGGAATTCCTTCGCTAGTATGACCTACCTAAGTTTATTTGGCATTTAATTGGTCGGTCAGAGTATATGGATAATATGTTGCATGTCAATTAACCCTTGTTCTGTGGCAGTGTTTGAAAATGACATCCGGAATGTTGAGAATAGCAATGGAGCACAGGAGACCGTTGAGTCTCCACAAATCAATAATCAGAATAATGTGCATCAGGAAGGCAACAATCCTTATGCAAACAACAACACTGACCAAATGATGAACGATGGAATGTTCAGAGGCTTTATGCAATATATGCAACATCAGGTGAGAGCGGCTTCTGTCCAAAATGTAGGTAGAAACACTGGAAACTCTTGGACGGTCATCGCTAAACAATTCAAGGAGCTGGGACCACCGGAGTTTATTGGGGAGCCAAAACCACTTAAGGCGGAAGCGTGGATAAAGCAGATCACCAAGATATTTGATGTCTTGGGATGTTCCGAGGATCAAAAGGTTCCCTTTGCCACCTTCATGTTGCGAGGAGAGGCAGATTATTGGTGGGAATCAGTAAAGCGTACTCAACCTGCCGCACTGAAGATGTCTTGGGAGAAATTCCAAGAACTATTTAACGACAAGTACTTTCCCGAAAGTATTCGTCAGATGAAAGAGGTGGAGTTTATCAAGTTGGAGCAAAACGTATCGCAATACGAGGCTAAATTTGCAGAGTTATCCCGGTTTGCGTCCCACTTGGTTGATAATGAGGAGAGGATGACGCGGATATTTTTAAGAGGTTTAAAACCGGAGATACGTCAATATCTTATTTCTCATAAACTGTGTTTGTATTTAGATGTTGTAAATAGGGCTCAATTATTGGAGCGCGATAACGAGTCAACGTAACCAAGAGAAAATAGCCCGCAGAATGAAAATACTAGTGGTAGCAGTCATCGAAGCGGTGACAACAAACATGGAGGGAATCAACATGCCAGAAATGGTAACCACTTAGGTGGTAATTATAGCCAAGACAGTAAAAATGGACATTTCAAGAAAAGGAGATTCAACAATGATGGAAAGACGTCAGCATCAACACCCGTTGTTAAGGACGGAGAACGACCACCTATCATATGCTTCTAATGCGGAGGGGAGGGACATATTAGTCCAAACTGCGCGATGCAGTCCAAAGCGTGTTATAATTATGGAAGAGAAGGTCACCTAGCCCGATTTTGTCATGCACCAAAGATAATCCCAACTGGGATGGAGGCACCAAAGGCTATCCCAGAAAAGTCAAAACCGGTAGTTCAAGGGAGAGTGTTTGTCGTGACCTCCCAGAAAGCAAGGAACCCGAATGAGGTCATCATGGGTAAGCTTATCATAAACTCTAGCGAAGTATATACCTTATTTGATACCGGTTCTACCCATTCTTTTATTTCTCCTACTTGCGCTCAACGTTTAAATTTGACTCCGGAGAAGTTAAACTTTGACTTATCTGTTGAAACTCCGTTGGGAGAAACCTTCATTACATCCACTGTGTATAAGTCTTGTTTGATTCAAATCGGTAATCGCACGTTACCTGTCGATCTTATCTCCTTAAAAATACTTGCATTTGACGTGATTCTAGGGATTGATTGGTTAACTACTCATCATGCTAAAATTGATTATTTTAAAAGGTTGTTAGCTTTCATATTCCTAATAAACCTATTATGCGAATTCAAGCGACCAAACCATTAAAATCAATCACGGTCATCTCAAGCCATAAAGCTATTCGTTTATTGAAAAACGAATGTCAAGCTTTCTTAACTCATGTCACGGATTTAAACAAAAATATGTCAGATTTAAAGGATATTTCTATTGTTAATAAATTTCATGACGTATTCCCTGAAGAACTTCCTGGCCTACCCCTAGAGCGTGCAGTTGAATTTTGTATCGACCTTGAACCCGGTACAAAACCAATTTCCAAATCCCCATATCGAATGGCTCCTATTAAACTTTAGGAGTTAAAGACCCAATTGCAGGAATTGTTAGACATTGGTTTCATTCGTCCTAGTACGTCTCCTTGGGGTACTCCTGTTCTATTCGTGAAGAAGAAAGATGGAAGTATATATTGATTATTGGGAGTTAAATCATGTCACCATCAAGAATAGGTATCCGTTACCTCGCATTGATGACTTGTTTGACCAGTTGCAAGGAGCACAATTCTTTTCAAAGATCGATCTTCGTTCTGGATATCATCAGCTGAAGGTTAAAACTGAGGATATTATAAAGACTGCCTTCAGAACTCGGTACAAACATTATGAATTCTTAGTCATGTCTTTTGTATTGACTAATGCTCCTTCTGCCTTCATGGATATGATGAACCGAGTATTCAAGGAATATTTGGATCATTTTGTGGTCGTCTTTATTGATGACATCCTCATATATTCCAAAAGCCGTGAATATCATGAGCAACACTTGAGGTTGATTACTCCAAAAGCTTCGTGAAAACAAGCTTTATGCCAAGTTGAAGAAATGCGAGTTCTGGCTTGAGGAAGTAGTATTCTTTGGGCACGTAGTATCAAGTCATGGAATATCTGTTGACCCAACAAAGATTGAAGCTATTCAAAGCTGGGAGCAACCTAAATCAGTGACCAAAGTACGTAGCTTTCTCAGCTTAGCTGGTAATTATCGGAGATTAGTAGAAGGGTTTTCTCTAATTGCTACTCCATTAACTCAGCTGACTCGGAAAGATACAAAATTCGGTTGGAGCGTGGAATGTGAGAAGAGTTTTTAAGAACTTAAGAGGAGACTCATTTCAAAGACTGCTCGACAATACCATCCGCCTTTGAGGGATTTGTCATCTCTGATGATGCTTCGCAAAGGGTTAGGATGTGTTCTCATGCAACATGGAAAAGTCATAGCCTATGCCTCTCGACAACTCAAAGAATATGAGAGGAATTATCCTACTCATGATCTAGAGTTGGCAGTAATTATCTTCACACTTAAAATTTGGAGGCATTACTTGTATGGGGAGAAAGTGGAGATCTATACGGATTATAAAAGCCTCAAATATTTCTTCACTCAAAAGGAACTCAACATGCGACAACGACGTTGGCTCGAACTGTTGAAAGATTATGATCATACTATTCAATACCATCTTGGAAAGGCGAACGTAGTAGCTGATGCATTGAGTAGAAGATCATATGCGGGTACGAGTGCATTATTGTCAACGCAAAGGCCCATTTTATATGACTTACAAAGGATGGAGATAGAGTTAAAGACTCAGGACCCATGTGATGATGGCGAATATACTGAGTAGAACCGAACTTTAATCGATAAAGTTAAAGCCGCCAAGCTATAGACACCGAGCCGATATGATGCGTGAGAGGAAGAAAATGCAAGAAGGTGCTATGCCGAAAGCAAGAATCGATAAAGAAGGAATACTTCGAGTCAACTCCAGACTTTGTGTTCCTAACAACTCTGATTTAAAGTACAAAATCATGATAGAGGCGCACAATACATCGTTTGTAATCCATCCTGGGAGTACCAAAATGTATCGTTATCTTCGATATACATTTTGGTGAAGTAATATGAAGAGAGAAATAGCGGAGTTTATCTCAAGGTGTTTAACTTGTCAACGAGTCAAGGCGGAGCATCAAGTACCAAAAGGTCCATTAAAACCACTTATAATTCCAGAATGGAAGTGGGAACATATTACCATGGTATGCTGGTATCCATAGTTTCTGATCGAGACCCAAGATTCACTTCAAGATTTTGGGTTAGTTTGCAAAAAGCTATGGGCACGGATTTATGATTTAGCTCGGCATATCATCCTCAGATGGACGGGCAGTCGGAGAGGACTATTCAAACTCTTGAAGATTTATTAAGACTCTGTGTCCTTGACTTCAAAGGAAGTTGGGACAAGTTCTTACCATTGGTGGAGTTTTCCTTAAACAACAGTTATCTAGCAAGTATTGGCATGGCTCCATTTGAGGCGTTGTATGGAAGAAAGTGTTGTTCTCCAGTATGCTGGGATGAGGTGGGTGAAGCAACATTGTTGGGACCGGAGTTGGTAAGTATGACTACGAAAAAGATTCAAACGATCCGACAACGTATAAAAACCTCACAAGATCGACAAAAGAGTTATGCTGATATTCATCGAAAGGACATGAAATTCAATATTGGAGATCACGTGTTGTTACGTGTTGCTCCATGGAAAGGAGTTACGAGATTTGGAAGGAGAGGAAAACTCAATCCTCGATTCATTGGCCCATTTTTAATCTTCGATCGAGTAGGAAATGTGGCCTATAGACTAGCCTTACCGCCAAGTATGTCTCGTGTTCATAACGTTTTTCACATATCCATGTTACGTAAATATGTGAAAGACCTGAACCACATTATTGAATTAGAACCGGACGAGATAGCAGAAGATTTAACGTATGAAGAAGTTCCTATTGAAATCTTGGATAAGAAGGATCATATTCTATGCTCCAAGGTCATACCTCAAGTCAAAGTTTTGTGGAGAAACCACGATGTTGAGGAAATGTCCTGGGAGTTAGAATCTGAAATGAAGTCAAGGTATCCTCACCTCTTCGACATACCAGGTACGCACCCTAATTTCGAGGACGAAATTTCATAAGAAGGGGAGGTTGTAAGACCCCAACTTTTATGAATAAAGAATAAATTTTCTCGAAATATATTTTTGAATATTATTGTGTGGATTTGATATAATGTTATAGTTGTGGGTAATATTTACAAATTTTGCAAAGTAAGCAAGTGGTTATATAATATTCGATTGGTTCTGGGAATATTCGTTTTAACAGGAATATTCGTGCACGATGGCACAATCATTGGTGGATCCCATTAACTAAGTATTGTCGTAGTTAGAAAACGGCGTAATTATCTTTTATAAAAATAACTACGAAAGTGTTACCGTTAAAAACTGCTGAACTACCCAAGAGTAAAAAGTGCGAATACTGGCGTGGTTGCATAGTAGCACACGATATTGATTATTGATGCTTACGTGAGAAGTCACTCAGTTATACTCAATTATTGCTACAGTAATTGCTACATCATATCTCTCATATTATTGATTCAATTATTATCACAGTATCATCTGCATAATATTTATTATTATTAAATCAATAATTGAGAAGACAAAGTTATTCATATTATTATTTTCAATATTGACAATGTCTAGAAGTTCTGTCAATGAGAGGTTTAGTCACCTAATTGCGCGCCAATAAGGAGAAATCCTTATCGGAAAGCCCCCTCTTTCCTGGGAACGACCTGGTTGTTAAATATTGTGAGTTATAATATTAATGATGAATAAGTTGTGTTGATTAAAGATGAATTTGATAGTTCCATTGTGTTGGGATTATTAGTGTTAGTGTAAATCGACATCTATTCCGATGATAATTGATGTCTGGGGGTTATATTGATAAATTGGGTAATTTATCAGATAAATAAGCAATTAATTGCTACTAATTCACATGCTTATATAACTATTTGTTCACATGTGTGTACTATTGAATCACATTCTTGTACTATTAGGGGAGTTGGTGCAAGATTGATAATACTTGCATGACTAAGTTAAAAATGGGGGTATAGTTGAAGGTACTATACTGTAATTAGTTTTTTCACATGATTATACTATTGAGTCATATGAATGAACTATTAATTCACATTATTTACTATTAGGGGAGGTGGTGCAAGTTTGTTAATACTTGCAGGACTAAATTAAAAATGAAGAAAAAGAGGAATGTATTATACTGTAATATTTCGAGCCCCAAAACGTGCAATTATAGAAACTATATTTTCCTATAAATAGAAGCTCATTCTTCCTTCATTTCTCACCAATTCACAAAAGCTTTTGAGCAATTATTATAGAGAGAAATTATAGAGAGAAAGAAGAAGAGAAGTCTACTACCTCACTATTCTAGTATCCAGTTTTTCTAAGGTAAGGGGTATTATTTCTTTCGTGTTCTTGAAGAGAGCTATTGTTATTCCATCTCTTATTATTCTGTTGGAACATCCTGTCTGTGCATTACGCATGACCTGTTTCCATTATTTATCATTCTATTGGAACATCCTGTCTGTGCTTTACATATGACCTGGTTCCATTCTTTATTATTCTGTTGGAACATCCTCATGCATGTTTTTACGCGTGACCGTTCCGATTAATTATTATTCTCGTTGAATATCCTTTCTACGTGCGTTTACGCATGACTGGTTCCGTTATTTATTATTCATTGGAATAACTCGCGTCAAGCGCTCTATCGCATGCCCACAGGTGATTTCTTTTGTTATTCCATTCTTTATTATACTCCGTTGGTTAAAGTTTTGACTTCTATACTCCATGAAATTAGTGGAATATCCTTGATATTTGCGCTTCATCCAGTATCTTTTCATGGAAATATTCTTCTGAGCATTCTTGAATTTTACTCCACAAAACAGTATCATGTTGACAATTTGGACGTTATCGGTTTCTAGATAAATTAATTCTTGAACTTGTTTTTATTGAATTCTTATATCATTGTCATCATCCTCATGTTTATATTATGTTGAAAGTCATATGTGGCCTGTAGTGCATAGATGGACTTGGTATGATTATGACCAGGGATTATTCGGTGTAATCATGACCGTAATGTTATAAATGATATGGAAAAAGTCCTCATTAGCCCATAGAGCATTGATGGACAGTTGTTGGCATGATCATGACCATTGATGAATACACGAATATCCTTGGCCCGTAGTGCATGAATAATTTATGGTCGTGTTACTAATGAATATCCTTGGCCGTAGTGCAGGGATTATGTGGTTTATTTATTAAGCTGAGTCTCAATGATAAAAGTGATGAAAAACCTTTTAAATCATAGAAGATAGTAGATTTTATTCTCTACGTGACTCTTCTAATGGATTACTTGTTCCGCTGCAGTTAAACTTGATGTTTATTATATTTTATTAGTTTAACACTGTTGAAGGCTAATGATAATTTATTCTACATTATCTTAGTCATAATATTTCTTACTGGGCTAGTTGAGTTCACCCTTTCTTTCACTGTTCTCTTTAGGAAATGAGAACGTAGCCGGGACTAGTCGGGGAACCCGGAGTGACTATCGAGATGATAGCATCGAGAGTCCTCACTATTCTCATTAAATAGTGTGACAATAAATGTAATGAGGACTCCATTGAGTTTGTATATTGTCTAGATGACAATATTCTTATTAAAAACTCTTAGATTATGTTTTGTCGTATTTTACACGACTGTTGTATAATTAAGTTGTATTTGAATTTTGTACCATGTATTTGGTGACTCAAGATGGGTGATGTATACCTATTTTTGGGGCGTCACAGCTATATTACTTGATGGGCAAACTTGTTGCTCATTCTTGCTTCCCTAAAAATATTATAGTTAAGGCAGAGCAAGGCGGAACATCAGGAAAGGACAAATGAAAGGGCAAAGGCTACAGAATAGCTTAGTCCTTTAAGTGTAGAAGTATTATTATTATTATTATAATTATAATGATGTATTAAGGATGATTAAATTATGTTTAAGTGTAATCACCGAATTATTGTAGTAACGGTTACGGTACCTTAGGATGCAAATATTTATATTATATCAATGTAAATTATTCTATTATTTCCGTTGTTGATGATTTTAGTATGATATTATAATTAGTACGTGACGAACCAAATTCGAGATATGAGTGTCTGAATTTGGGGGCGTCACATGTTGGTATCAAAGCTGTAGTTATAAATCTTAAGAGCGAGAGTCCTTAGATTAGACTGGTAAAACGGGCAGCCAAAAAAACCCGGTTTTGTTTGGTCGAAATTATCTTGACATGTTCTACCATGCCCTGAGCCTTTTTTTTTTTGCTTTAAAAAACTTGTAATGTAACTACTTGTTGTAAAGTACACAAATTACTAATACATACTGAGACAATGATACAATCATACAAAGTACACAAATTCAAACCAAGAGAGTTACAGAGTTACAGAAACCAAGAGAATTACACAAATTCATTTCATTTGACCAATCACCATACTGGCTTAGCTTTAGACTTTAAGAGAGTTACACAAATTCAGTATGTCACCAATCACTTCAGTCAATCACCATCAACACTTCAACAGAGTTGCAAAAATAAGCTCCAAATGCATTATGCATACTTCATACTTCATTTGACAAAAGCATTATGCATTGCTTGACATCCTGTACAAAAAGTTTATATCAGCCATGATTATGAACAAAGATATCTAGCAGTAGACTAACAGACTACTGCGAGCTTGATATACATACTGCAATTGCAGCAATTCATATGACTACAAGAACCCTGTGCATTTCATATATCTAGCAGACTAGCAGAAGCCATATGACTACAAGAAAATTAGACTAGCTCCAGATAATTAAGACTAGCTCCAGATATCATACTTTTTGCATCAAATTAGGAGAGGCCAAGTTCCTTCCAGTACAAAAATAAATAACATACACCTTGTCAACTTGCAACCATGCCAAGTGTAAGCCCTGACCTCATGTTCAATCTGTTGGTACAAGCAGCACCCCAAAAAGGCTAAAATCATAACATACATATATAATCCTTGATTAAGTGGTTCAATAGCTACATGATTAATTAGTTATTATAAATACATACATACATATTTATACATACAAGATTAACTTTTCTTAGTACTTGAAAAATCAAACAAAAATTAAAGAAATATTCCATAAAAAATGAAGTACTTACTAGTGAGATGTCTAGTCACTCCTTGTAACTTCGCCTATGTTAGATCCCTTTGACTCTTGATTTGCAATTAGCGGTACCAAAAGTTGGTCGTCCGTCAACCCATCATCTATATTAAAAATGCCAATTTAAAATATCAATAGTTCAATACCCAAAATTAAACTAAAAAGCTACAATTAAAGTAACAATATTTATAACTAGAAGTCTAGAACAAACCTTGTATTTCATATCCACAAATCCAATTACGTCCACAAATTAATGCTTGTGCATTATCCGGTAGAAGCGAACTACGATATTTTGTGAGAACCTTTGCTCCAATGCTAAAGCTCGAAAATTCAAAACAACCGTTGTAATTGGAATTGATAAGATATCATATACCATATTCGCTAGTATTGAAATCTATAATAATGTAATATTTGAAAGTACTAACTAGTCATTAGTCATGTATAAAATAAAGGTATAAAACTAGAATAAAAAAAAGGATTGGGTACCTCTCAGAAAGTTTTTTCCATTCTTCTAGAATATTAAAAGAAGATTTGTTAGTGACAATTTTCTCCTCTAAGTATTGTTCCAATTCCATTCTTGTTGATGTAGTACCTTGCACTTCCCTCACAAACTCCTATTTAAAATTTTAAACATCAAAAGTTCATCAACATAAATATGAAATATAGATAATACATGAAAACTTTACTTACATCGAACTCATCATCACTATGTTCATTTGTGTTGGTGGTAGCAATAGTTGAAGTCCCTACACCATCTTGAGGATGTTGTGAACCATCTTTTGACAACTCCGTTACATATTCCATGAACAAAGATTTCATAGCATCCACAATTTGCTCCACTTTTCTATTTATAACATACTCATCCGTCTCAAATTTTTTCAATTTAAATTTGACAAATTGCACCTTATACCTTGGGTCAAGAATAGTAGCTATGGACAAGATAACAACACAGTCGCTCCAATATTTTTCAAACTTTGGCAACATCTCATTTGCCATGTTTCTAATTACCTCAATCTCACAAGACTTGTTAAACATCAAAAGTTCTTTTATCCTCAATACATGTCAGAAATACAAATTTGATGTTGGATAACTGGTTCCCGAAAAAAGTTCTGTAATTTTCCAGAATGGTTTCAAAAATGTAGTGATAGCTTGTGCTATTTCCCACTCATCATTTGTTCGACAAGTTGTGTAAGATGATTCAACCATGGCATATTGAAAGAATACATCTTTAAATTTCAGAACACTATCAAGCATCTCCCATGTAGAATTCCATCTAGTCACACAATCCAAACGCAAACCCGATTCTACGGACACAAGCAATTGTTCACAACATGTAACAAAATTTAATATTCTACTTTCAGATCCCTTAATATATTTGACACTCTCTCTAATTTTGTGTAAAGGTTCACTTGCAATTTTCAAACCATCTTGAACAATGAGATTTAATATGTGAGCAGAACACCGAACATGGAAAAACCTACCATTGCAAAGCAAGTTTCCTCTCAAATGAGCCTTCAAGAAATTTTGCATGTTGTAGTTGTTTGTTGCATTATCTAAAGTGAGAGAAAAGATCTTTTTTTTCAATACCCCAATCCTTTAAAAAGTCAAAGATTTTTTCTGATAAAAGAGTACCGGTATGTGGTGGGGGGAAATGATAGAAATTTATAATCCTACTGTGCAACACACAATCATGATCAATAAAGTGAGCGGTTAAACAAATATAACCCTCACTAGTACCGGACGACCACAAATCAGAAGTGAGACAAATTCTACCGCGGATGTTCTCAAATGCACGTTTCAATTTTACTTTCTCAAGCTTATAAATTTTAATACAATCCGCTTTGGCAGTGTTTCTAGTATATGATTTCACATCTAGATTCAAATAGTTATGCACTCTTCGTAATCCTTCATGTTCAACAATCAAGAATGGATAGTTATGCATCATGATTGCTTAAGCCATTTTATCCCTATAAATGAGCTGACTAATTTTTCTTTTAAGCATATTTCCTTCATGATCTAGATGCATTTGGGTCACATTTTGGCTAACTAAACCGGGACATGACTTTTTATGTGCATGCAAATTTCTAGTCCCGTGAGAACTACCACCATCTCTAATAGCATAACTTTTTGTGCATGTTTTATAATATGCTCTTAACTTTTTGGTTGAAGGATCTACCTTTTTTTCATATTGATTCCAAATTGAACTTTCTTCCCTTTGTTTTCTCTTCGAACTGCCAATTGGTTGTGTCAAATTGTCCGAGCTTTCAACTCCCCCATCAATCAAATCAATTGTTATACGATCCCGTCGATCCATAAGAACTCTACAAATAAACAAAAATTTTAAACAATTAACACATACTCAATAATTTCCCAACTTTAAAGAATTTACTGTAATTATCTAGAATTGGCAACAAGTAGAGGCACTCTTCACATTAATAACAGATCTGGTCTAAGTTGTAAGCTGTGAGTGAGTGACCCCAAGGAGATCACTGTAATGTAAAAGATGTTGACAATTACACCAAAAAATCGGCAGTCATTCAACTTGCTCCTTTGTTAGTGACTATATATTTGTTATTTCATTCTTACAAACACAAATTTTGCACAACAAATTAATAATTCTACACAACAAATTAAAATTACACAGTTGAATGAGATAATTCTGTCCTTTCTAGTTGCCTTTTTTGTTTCTTCAGCTTGATGCAATTCCACTTGTTGCTAATTAGTAATTCCACACCCAATTACGAAATACCCAATAATTTTTTGTCATACTCATATATACATATATAAACCAGTAACCACTCTTCAAATTTCACACCCAAATACGAAATACCCAATAATTTTTGGTCCAAATTAGTCAACCACAAAGACATACAGTCATACTCATACAGATAAAATATTACCAATTCAATTATTCAAAGTTCAAACAAAAATCGCTCAAAAATCAAAATGATTATAAACAATTTCAAACCATCTTATTGAAATGAAACGAGAGTGGAAAAATACCTAAGAGTCTGAGAAGAGGAGAATCGAGTAGGGTTTTAGCTTTTTAGGGGAGAGGACGAACTGTGAAGGCAAGCTTATGCGTCGTCTCGTCTCGTCGATCGATCGAATCGTAGAGGTGAGGCTGTGAACTTGTGAAGTGGGAAGGGCTGAAGATATCAACCGTAGAGACACACGTTTTCCATTATTCTCTCTCTGTTACAGGCGGCCCTTAGCGAGTTAGCGAATAGAGATCAGATAGGGTGAGGAGAGAATAGAGATCAGATAGGGTTTTTTAAAAGGTCCCAAGGGCTAAAGCGCCCACTGCAAGGTTGTCATTAAGTAGAGCCAAAAGGCCCAGATTGTAATAAAAATAATGAAGCCCATAGCCCACTTTTTGATGGTAGTTTGGCACAGCCCATGAACTGGCCGACTTTGCCAGGTCTACCTTAGATTATAACTTAGGAGAACTTAGAAGATAGAGAGGGATGAAACTCATGTAGAGTTTTCCTAGGGAGAGACTTAGTGTGTTATGGAATATAATTTCATTATATACAATGAACTTATGTTTATTTAACATTCTAATGGAGTTGTTGTTTGTTTTGTCTTATGTTTATGGTTGTAGGATGACTGACATGGGAGGACCTAGCCGTGTAGTAGAGGAGGAGCCGCGTGACATACACATGGTATATGAGGCACCATTGATAGCGGAGCCTATATTGGCAGTGGCCCCTATCGATGATGATGATGAGGAGGAGATGAAGCCATTACCCAAGGAGTCTGATCATGAGGAGGAGCCTATGGAGGAGGAACCTGAGCCCATGGAGGACTCCGACTAGGCTACTTTCGAGGATCGAATGTTGAAGGAGTAGGAGGAGCAGATTCTGGAGTTAGGATATAGAGTTGAGGAGTTAGAGGCTGAGGCTAGAGAAAGGGAGTCTGAATTCCAGAAACTGAGGGACGAGGACCATCAGAAAAAGTTAGTGATACATGAGATGGAGGTGGAGATTTCTCACTATAAGGAGGCAGGGATCCAGATGGGGACTTTGTTTCACAGGTCGGTGGCTAGAAATGTAGAACTGGTAGGGAAGCTGAAAGAGATGGAGTAGAGAGAGTTGAGTGAGAGGACATAGAAGAAAGCTCTTTGTACTCCATTTGAAATGGAGGTGATGGATAGGATCCACTTCGAGGAGAAGTGGGAAGAAGCTAATGATCGGGCTAACGACTTAGAAGATGAGGTGAGGTGCAAAAGGAAGAAGATGAACAAGATGAGCTATGTTGTGATGCCCCCAAAACTAGGTATACATTACCCATCTTGGGTCACCACTTACATGGTACATAAATTCAAATACAACTTAATAATACAACTGTCGTGTACAATACGACAAAACATAAACTGTGAGTTTGAATACAAATATTGTCTACTAGAGATTATACAAACTCAAAAGGAGTCCTTATTACAATTATTATTACACTATTTCACGAATAGTGAGGACTACTAATGCTATCATCTCGTCCGCTACTCCGCTCCCCGACTAGTCCACCTCTCGTTCTCATTTCACAGAAGAGAACAATAAAAGTAAAAGGGTGAGCTCAACTAGCCCAAGAGAAAATATTATGACTAAGATAATAAAGAATATATTATCGTTAGTCTTCAATGATGTTAAACCGATACAATATAACAACCATCAAGTTTAATCTGCGGTGAACAAGCAATCCATTAAAAGAGTCAAGTAGAGAATAAAATCTACTATCTTTTATGATTTAAAAGGTTTTCATCACTTTTATCGATGGGACTCAAATTTTAATAAATAATCCACATCATCGAATCACCCTGCACTACTGCCAAGGATATTCTTTAGTATCACGACCACAATTATCCATGCCTTACGGGCCAAGAATATTTGTGTATTTAATAATGGTCATGATCATGCCAACAACTATCCATCAATGCACTACACGGCCAATGAGGACTTTTACCACATCATTTGTAACATTACTACCATGATTACACAAGAATAATCCTCGGTCATAATCATACCAAGTCCATCTATGCACTATATGCCACATATGACTTTCAACAAAATATAAACATGAGGATGATGACAATGATATAAGAATTCAATAAAACAAGTTCAAGAATTATTTTATCCGAGAACTAATAACGTCCAATTTGTCAACATGATCTTTGCTTTGTAGAGTAAAATTCAAGAATGCTCGAAGAATATTTCCATGAAAAGATCTTTGCGTGAAGCGCAAAATATCAAGGATATTCCACTAATTTCATGGAGTATAGAAGTCAAAACTTTAACCAACCGAGTATAATAAGGAATGGAATAACAAAAGAAATAACCAGCGTCGACGATGATCGCAGTGAGTTATTCCAATGAATAATAAATAACGGAATCGGTCCGGTGTAAAATGCATGAGACAGGATATTCCAACAAAATTATAAAGATTTTAATCAAGTCCCAAAGATAAAACGCATGATGTGGATATTCCAACAAAATAATAAAGATTTTAATCGGTCCGTCCAGAAAACGCATGAATATGATATTCCAATGTAATAATAAAGATTTTAACCGTGTCCTGGCGTAGAACGCATGAGCAAGATGTTCAATGAATGATAAATAATGGAACCGTGTCAGCATAAACGCACGCACGAGGATGTTCCAACGAGAATGATAAAGAATGGAATAACAGAAGAATTTCACCAAGTATAGGGTAGCCCGCGTATACAGGTTATTCCAACAGAATAATAAAGAATAGAATAACATAAGTTCTCTTCATGAAGACAAAAGAAAGAAATAATACTCTCTACGAGTAGAACAAATATATCCCCTACCTTAAAAAAAAACTGGATACTGGAATAGTGAGGTAGCAGACTTCTCTTCTTCTTTCTCTCTATAATTTCTCTCTATAATAATTGTTCTAAAGCTTTTGTGAATTGGTGAGAAATGAAGGAAGAATGAGCTTCTATTTGTAGGAAAATATAGTTTCGATAATTGCACGTTTTGGGGCTCAAAAAATTACAGTACAATACCTCTAACTTTTCTTTCATTTTTAATTTAGTCCTGCAAGTATTATTAAACTTACACCAACTCCCCTAATAGTAAATAATGTGAATCAATAGTAAATCATGTGACTCAATAGTTCTAATCATGTGATAAAAACAATTACAGTATAGTACCTCCATCTATACCTCCATTTTTAACTTAGTCATGCAAGTATTATCAATCTTGCACCACCACCCCTAATAGTATAAGAATGTGAATTAATTGTACCCCATGAATAGTAACTCGTGAATAGTAACTCATGAATAGTAACTCGTGAATAGTACTCCGATATGAAAAGTGCTCCGAATACCCGAGTGAACAATATAACCTCCTGACATCAATTATCATCGAAATAAATGTCAATTTCCACTAACACTAATAATCCCAATACAATGGAACAATCAATTTCATCTTTAATCAACACAACTTATTCATCATTAATATTATAACTCACAATATTTAACAACCGTGTCGTTCCTGTGAAAGAGGGGCTTTTCGATAAGGATTTCTCCTTATTGGCGCCAATTAGGTGACCAAACCTCTCCTTGATGTAACTTCTAGACATTGTCGATATTGCAAATAATAATATGAATAACTTTGTAGTCTCAATTATTGATTTAATAACAATAAATATTATGCGGATGATCTTGTGACAATAATTGAATCAATAATATGAGAGATATGATCAAACAATTATCAGAGTAATAATTGAGTATAACTGAGTGACTTCTCACGTCAGCATCAATAATCAATACCGTGTGCTACTATGCAACCACGCGTATTACTTAATCTGAAACGAAATAATATTACTTACATACTACAGAGTATGAAAGAAAATAGTATTTCAAGCAAATATTGAACAAAAATAACATCCCTTACCTTGAAAAGAAGAGTATTCTAACTGCTATAGCGGATATATTCTTGAAGAAAACTTTCACAGTTTTCTACGCTCAAAACTTCTTAAAACTCTAAAGAAATACGCTCAATATTATAGAAGAAGAATTCTCTGATTCTGGTGTGATTTTCAATTCTAACTAAGCATCCTATTTATAGGAGAATGGAAGGATACTATTTAGAAATTTTTATTCACGGGCCAACAGTTTAAACAATTCACGGATATAAATTTTTGAGAAATCACGGATGCTAATTTCAATCAATCATCTAATAAGAACAAAACAAAAAAAATAAAATATAATATATATATATATATATACACACACCATTTTGGTTTCCCCCCCCCATGACCAACATCATTCCCCCACCCCCAATGTCACTTTCATCATATATATATATATATATATATAAAACGAAAACTGAGATAACTTTCTCCTGACTATTTTGAAAAATGGGTAAACGGGGGTCCATAAAATAAGTAAAATTTACATCAAATACTTCATAAAAATCCCCTCGATATTTTTAACAACCTTTATTCATATTATTATAACTTGCACTATTAACAACCAGATCGTTCCCTGGAAAGAGGGGGCTTTCCGATAAGGACTTCTCCCTATTGGCGCGCAATTAGGTGACCAAACCCCTTTCCTCGACAGAATTTTCTAGACATTGTTAATTATGCATATAATAATTAGAATAACTTGTCATCTCAATTATTGATTTAATAATACATAAAATATTGACAATAATTGAATCAAATAACGTGAGATACTATGCAGCAATTACTGTAGCAATAATTGAACAAAACTGAGTGACTTCTCACGTAAACATCAATAATTAATACCGTGTGATACTATACAACCACGCCAGACATCGTACTTTTTTACCACGGGGTATTTCAACAGTTTAACGGTAAAACTTCCGCCGTTATTTTTATAAAAGATATTTACGTCATTTTCTAACTTCGATAATAATTCCACCGTGGGGTCCACTTAATGATTGTCTTGCCATCGTCATTTAATATTCCCCTGTTAAAACGAATATTCCCCGACCTATAGAATATAATATAACAACTTGCGTACTTTGCAAACATTATAAATATTACCCACAACTATAACATTATGTCACACTCACTCCTTAATATTCAAAAATGATATTTATAGAAAATTCATTTTTATTCATAAAAGTTAGGGTCTTACAACCTCCCCTTCTTATGAAATTTCGCCCTCGAAATTAGGGTACATACCTGGTATGACGAAGAGATGAGGATACCTTGATTTCATTTCAGATTTTAACTTCCAGGTCATTTCCTCAACATCGTGATTTCTCCACAAAACTTTGACTTCAGGTATAACCTTGAAGCGTAGAATATGTTCCTTCTTATCCAAGATTTTAACAGGAACCTCTTCATACATTAAATCTTCTGCTATTTTGTCCGGTTCTAACTTAATAATGTGGTTCAGGTCTTCCACATATTTACGTAACATAGATATATAAAAAATGTTATGAACACGAAACATACTTGGCGATAAAGCGAGTCTATTGGCCACAGTTCCTATTCGGTTAAGGATTTCAAATGGGCCAATGAATCGAGGATTGAGCTTTCCTCTTTTTTCAAATCTTGTAACTCCTTTCCATGGTGCCACACGTAACAACACATGCTCTCCAACATTGAATTCCACGTCTTTTCGATGAAGATCAGCATAACTTTTTTGTCGATCTTGTGAGGTCTTTATACGTTACCGGATCATTTGAATCTTTTCTGTAGTCATACGTACCAATTCCGGTCCCAACAACGTTGCTTCACCCACCTCATCCCAGCATACTGGAGAACGACACTTGCGCCCATACAATGCCTCGAATGGAGCCATACCAATACTTACTTGATAAATGTTGTTGTAGTAAAATTCCACCAATGGTAAGAACTTGTCCCAAATTCCTTTGAAGTCAAGTACACAGAGTCTTAATAGATCCTCAAGATTTTGAATAGTCATGTCTGACCGTCCGTCCGTTTGAGGATGATACGCCGAACTAAATCGTAAATTCGTGCCCATAGGTTTTTGCAAACTAACCCAAAATCGTGAAGTGAATCTTGGGTCTCGATGAGAAACTATGGATACTGGTACACTATGCAATCTTAGAATCTCGTTTATGTACATACGAGCAAGACGTTCAAGTGTATAAGTTTCTCGTATAGGTAAGAAGTGAGCAGACTTGGTCAATCTATCAACAATGACCCAAATTGCATCTATGCCTTGAGAAACCTTGGGAAGACCAGTAACGAAATTCATGATAATGTGCTCCCACTTACATTCTGGAATTTCAAGTGGTTGCAATGGACCTTTTGGTACTTGATGCTCCGCCTTGACTCGTTGACAAGTTAAACACCTTGAGATAAACTCTGCTATCTCTCTCTTCATATTGCTCCACCAAAATATATGTTGAAGATCAGGATACATTTTGGTACTCCCAGGATGGATCGCAAACGGTGTGTTGTGCGTCTCCATCATGATTTTATACTTTAAATCAGGGTCGTTAGGAACACAAATTCTGGAGTTGACTAGAAGTATTCCTTCTTCATCAATTCTTGCTTCAGGCATAGCACCTTTTGCACTTTCTTCCTCAACGCATCAGCTCCATGTCTGTAGCTTGAGCAGCTTTAACTTTATCGATTAAAGTCAGTTCTACTCGTATATTTGCCATCATCACATGGATCCCTGGAGTCTTTAACTCTATCTCCATCCTTTGTAAGTCATACAAAATGGGCCGTTGCGTTGACAATATTGCACTCGTACCCGTATATGATCTTCTACTCAATGCGTCAGTTACTACGTTCGCTTTTCTAGGATGGCATTGAATGGTATGATCATAATCTTACAGCAGTTCGAGCCAATGTCGTTGCCGCATGTTGAGTTCCTTTTGAGTGAAGAAATATTTGAGGCTTTTATGATCCATATAGATCTCCACTTTCTCCCCTTACAGGTAATGCCTCCAAATTTTAAGTGCGAAGACAACACCTGCCAACTCTAGATCATGAGTAGGATAATTCCTCCCATATTCTTTGAGTTGTCGAGAGGCATAGGCTATGACTTTCCCATATTGCATGAGAACACATCCTCACCCTTTTCCTGAAGCATCACTGTAGATGACAAATCCCTCCGAACCAGATGGTATTGTCAGAACATGTGCTGAAATGAGTCTCCTCTTGAGTTCTTGAAAACTCTTCTCACATTCCTCGCTCCAACCAAATTTTGTATCTTTCCGAGTTAGCTGAGTTAATGGAGTAGCGATTCGAGAAAACCCTTCTAAGAATCTCTAATAATAACCAGCTAAATAGAGAAAGCTACGTACTTTGGTCACTGATTTAGGTTGCTCCCAACTTTGTATTACTTCAATCTTTGCCGGGTCAACAGATATTCCACGACTTGATACTACGTGCCCAAGGAATGCTACTTACTCAAGCTAGAACTCGCATTTCTTCAACTTGGCATATAACTTGTTCTCACGAAGCTTTTGGAGTATCAGCCTCAAGTGTTGTTCATGATCTTTACGACTTTTGGAGTAAATGAGGATGTCATCAATAAAGACGATCACAAAGTGATCTAAATATTCCTTGAATACTCGGTTCATCATATCAATGAAGGCATCAGGAGCATTAGTCAATCCAAAAGACATGACTAGGAATTCATAATGCCCGTACCGAGTTCTGAAAGCTGTCTTTGGAATGTCATCGGTTCTAATCTTTAACTGATGATATCCGGAACGAAGATCGATCTTTGAAAAGAATTTGGCGCCTTGCAAATGGTCAAGCAGGTCATCAATGCGAGGCAGCAATGGGTACCTATTTTTGATGGTGACATGATTCAACTCCCGATAATCAATACAAAGTCACATACTCCCATCTTTTTTCTTCACGAATAGAACAGGAGCACCCCAAGGAGACGTACTAGGACGAATGAAACCGATGTCTAACAATTCCTGCAGTTGGGTCTTTAACTCCTGAAGTTCAATAGGAGCCATTCGATATGGGGCTTTGGAAATGGGTTTTGTACCGGGTTCAAGGTCAATACAAAATTCAATTTCACGCTCTGGGGGTAAGCTAGGAAGTTCTTCAGGGAATACATCAGGAAATTTATTAACAATAGAAATATCATTCAAAACTGACGTATTTTTGTTTAAATCAGTGACATGAGCTAAGAAAGCTTGATATCCGTTTTTCAATAAACGAATAGCTTTATGGCTTGAGATGACAGTGATTGATTTTAATGGTTTGGTTGCTTGAATTCGCATAATAGGTTGGTTAGGAATATGAAAGCTAAACACCTTACGAAAATAATCAATTTTTGCATGATGAGTAGTTAACCAATCAATCCCTATAATTACGTCAAATGCAAGTATTTTTAATGAAATAAGATCGACAGGTAATGTGAGGGTACCGATTTTAACCAAACAAGACTTATAAACAGTGGATGTAATGAAGGTTTCTCCCAACGGAGTTTTAACAGATAAGTCAAAGTCTAATTTTTCCGGAGTCAAATTTAAACGTTGACCGCAAGTAGGAGAAATAAAAGAATGGGTAGAACCGGTATCAAATAAGGTATATACTTCGCTAGAGTTTATGATAAGCTTACCCGTGATGACCTCGTCCGGGTTCCTTGCTTTCTGGGAGGTCACAACAAACGCTCTCCCTGGAACTACTGGTTTTGACTTGTTTGGGGCGGCATTTGGTGTCACTGTTCCAACTGGACTTGGCTTCCCAGTATGACAAAATCTAGCTAGGTGACCTTCTCTTCCACAATTGTAACACGTTTTGGACTGCTGTGCACAGTTTGGACTGATGTGTCCGTCCCCTCCTCATTTGAAGCATATGATAGGTGGTCGTTCTCCTTCCTTGACAACAGGTGCTGGTGATGACGTCTTTCCATCATTGTTGAATCTCCTCTTCTTGAAATGTCCACTTTTATTATCTTGGCCATGATTACCAGCGAAGTGGTTACCATTTCTGGCATATTGATTCCCTCCACGTTTGTTGTCACCGCTTCGATAACTGTTACCACTGGTATTATCATTTTGTCGGCTACTTTCTCTTGGTTGGGTTGAGTCGTTATCGCGCTCCAATAACTGAGCCCTATTTACAACATCTGAATACAAACACAGTTTTTGAGAAATTAGATATTGACGTATCTAGGGTTTCAAACCTCTTAGAAACATCCGCGTCATTTTTTCCTCATTATCAACCAAGTGGGACGCAAACCGGGACAACTCGGCAAACATAGCTTTGTACTGCGACACAGTCATATTGTTTTGCTCCAACTTGATGAACTCTACCTCTTTCACGTGACGAATACTTTCGGGAAAGTACTTGTCGTTGAATAGTTCTTGGAACTTCTCCCAAGACATCTTCAGTGCGGCAGGTTGAGTACGCTTCTGGATTCCCACCGAAGAATCTGCTTCTCCTCGCAACATAAAGGTGGCAAAGGGAACCTTTTGCTCTTCAGAGCATCCCAAGACATCAAATATCTCGGTGATCTGCTTTATCCACATCTCCACCTTAAGTGGTTTTAGCTCTCCAATAAACTCTGGTGGTCCCAGCTCCTTGAATTGCTTAGCGGTGACCGTCCGAGAGTTGCCAATGTTTTCACCTGCATTTTGGACATGAGTCTCTCTCGCCTGATGTTGCATGAATTGCAGAAAGCCCCAAAATATTCTGTCGTTCATCATTTGGTCGGTGTTATTATTTGCATGAGGATTGTTGCCTTCCTGATGCACATTTTCCTGGTTATTGATCGTTGGTGATTCAACGGTCTCCTGTTCTCCATTGATATTCTCAACATTCTCAGATGTCATTTTCAAATACTACCACAAAATAAGGGTTAAATGACATGTCACATATTATTCCTATACTCTGACTGACCAATTAAATACCAAATAAACTTAGGTAGGTCATACTAGTGAAGGAATTCCCCGTCTCTCCCTTCCTAGTTCTTTTCTCACATTTTAGCTAGGGATCATATCCCTAAGCTTTGATACCAACTGTGACGCCCCCAAAATAGGTATTCATCACCCGTCTTGAGTTGCCAAATACATGGTACAAAATTCAAATACAACTTAATATTACAACTGTCGTGTAAAATACGACAAAATATAAACTGAGAGTTTTAATACGGATATTGTCTTTTAGACATTATTCAAACTCAAATGGAGTCCTCAATATATTTATTATCACACTATTTCATAGAATAGTGAGGACTACTAATACTATCATCTGGACTGTCACTCCATTCCCCGACTAGCCCCGGCTACGTTCTCATTTCCTGAAGAGAACAATAAAAGCAAAAGGGTGAGCTCAACCAGCGTAGTAAAAAATATTATGAATAAGATAATGCAGAATAATTTATCGTTAGCCTTCAACAGTGTTAAACTGATAAAATATAACAAACATCAAGTTTAACTACAGCAGAACAAGTAATCCATTAGAAGAGTCAAGTAGAGCATAAAATCTACTATCCTCTATGATTTAAAAGGTTTTTCATCACTTTTATCGCTGAGACTTAGCTTAATAAATAATCCACATCATCGAATCACCCCTACACTACTGCCAAGGATATTCTTTAGTATCACGACCATAAATTATCCATGCACTACGGGCCAAGAATATTCGTGTATTCATCAATGGTCATGATCATACCAACAACTGTCCATCAATGCACTACAGGCCAATGAGGACTTTTACCACATCATTTGTAACATTACGGTTATGATTATACCGAATAATCCCTGGTCATAATCATACCATGTCCATCTATGCACTACAAGCCACATATGACTTTCAACATAATATAAACGTGAGGATGATGACAATGATATAAAAATTCAATAAAACAAGTTCAAGGATAAATTTTTAAAGATTTATAATTTAATTTATCTAGAAATCAATAACGTCCAAATTTTCAACATGATACTGAAAGTAATATGCACACAAGCCAATCATGTTTGATGATAAAGCATATACTTTGTAACAATCTTATTCATTTATTAATAAAAAGTATTAATTTATTAAAGGCTTTTAATTATCTACATGATGCTGCTTTATAATATGTGATAAACCCATAGTTTTAAGCAATGCTTTTAGAATAATGATAATGATCATTCTAATGAGATCTAAATTCTTAGAAAGCTTAAAACTAAAATAGTTCCCAATCGTTGGATTACTAAATTGGGGATTAGTGAATCCGGATAGATTGGTACATCGTTGCTTTTCATTGGATGAGGATGATTGATCTCATGATCATTTGTGTGGAGACACTAAATCAAGTATGTAGGTGCTTATTAGAGAATAAGTTCACTGAACGTGGCTCGCTAAGGAATACCTAATGGAGTTTTACTTTCCTGTCAATAGGAATTCCTGCAGTGATAGCGGTACAAGTGATTCTTGGACTTGAGATCATCATAGTATCTTGCATATGATGAGTTATACTTTGACTTATTCCTTAAAACCCTTAGGGTATATCAAAGGGTATGCTTGAGTATAATAAGTTGTACATGGAGATAATGTATGATCAATAAAGAATCTACCGCTTCTAGTAAAAGAAGAGAAATGTCCTATGTGATTCGATAAATGACAACCCAGTAGTCCTTGGCCAAGACAGAATGAAATTAGAAAGGAGTTTCTAATTTGCATTATTTAGAGTTGTGCATTTAAGAGTCGAAATACATATAATTAAATAAAATAAGACTTGACAGTAATTCCATGTCTTATATTTAATTGGGACATTGTATGGTGGAAGGATTGAATTGTACGGTAACTATTTATTCAAAGGTTCTTTTATGATTAATGTTGAAATCTATATTATCTGAAAAGTCGTTGATTGCTAGGGAGACTTATCACTATTGTAAAATAAATATTATTTATTTAAATAAATTAATAGTTTAATTTATTTATTTAAATAAGATTAGAATTATTCTAATTGATTTATTCACAACCGGTTTAATATGGAGAACCTAAAGGGTTACACCATAAAAGGAAGAATAATTATTTAAGAAATTAATGGCATAATCGTAATAATAAGTTAAGTATATTTAAATTAATCTATGGTGATAGAATAAATTAAATAGCTTAATATTTATTATTTAATATTTTAGAAATATTAAATATAAATTAATAAGAGGAGTCTTATTATTATTATTACTATTATTATTATTTAATTCTAAAGGAGTTTGGGAATTAATTAATAAATGTACTCTCATTTATTCCTAATAAGATTAGAAGGTTAAATTAATTAAAAGAGTTTAATTAATTATCCCTAATAAGATTGAGGAGCTTAATTAATTAAAGAAATTTAATTAATTAAATAATATCCTATTTTCTAATTAGATTAGAAGGGTTAACTGATATCTTTATAAGAGGAGTCTTATATCAGATATCAATATACGTAATTCCAATAGTTGGGAGAGTACACCATTTTCTATGAGAGATAGAAAAATTAGGGTTTTGCCAACCACCCTTGAATATTTCTTCTTCCTTGGTGGATCACCTCTAGAGGCCAAACACTTGGATGGCTAACGTTGATCAAAGGAGAGAACCAAACCCGGTGGATTCAAGTTGAACGCGAAAAAGATTGGAGGTGAACTTGTACCTGAGGAAGCTCGAATCTTCAAGGGTATGATTCTTGTTCTTCATTTTTTCGTTTAATTAATAATTGTGCATAAAGGATGATCTGAGTATGTGGTTTATAAAATTTTAAAAAAACTCTATTTTTCATGCTTCTGCTTACTTTGTGCAATTTGATTGCGTTCATGAATATTACAAACCTAACAGATACTGCTTTGTGAAGTAAAATTCAAGAATAATATTATATCAAAAATGATTTGGACCGAAAAAAATCAATTTTTGTCATGAATAGTACCGGTGAATAATGGCCGAGTGAATAGTACTCGTGAATAGTAACCGATAATAGTAACTCAAGTGAATAGTACCCGGCATGAAAAATTAAAATTATCAAGAATGCTCAGAATAATATTTCCATGAAAAGATACTGGATGAAGTTCAAATATCAAGGATATTCTACTAATTTCATGGAGTATAGAAGCCAAAACTTCAACAAAATGAGTATATAATTCGAAATCTGAAACGAAATAATATTACTTACATACTACAGAGTATGGAAGAAAATATTATTTCAAGCGAATATTGAACAAAAATAACATCCCTTACCTTGAAAAGAAGAGTATTCCAACTGCTATAGCGGATATATTCTTGAAGAAAACTTTCACTGTTTTCTACGCTTAAAGCTTCTTAAAACTCTAAAGAAATACGCTCAATATTATAGAAGAAGAATTCTCTGATTCTGGTGTGATTTTCAATTCTAACTAAGCATCCTATTTATAGGAGAATGGAATGATACTATTTAGAAATTTTTATTCACGGGCCAACAGTTAAAGCAATTCACGGATGGAAATTTTTTAGAAATCACGGATGCTAATTTCAATTAATCATCTAATAAGAACAAAACAAAAAAATAAAATATAATACATATATATATATATATATAAACACATACTGGCCATTTATATATATATATATATTATATATATATACACCATTTTGGTTTTCTCCCCCCTTGACCAACATCATTCCCCCACCCCCCTAATGTCACTTTCATCAATACTTATATATATATATATATATATAAAACGAAAACTGAGATAACTTTCTCCTGACTATTTTGAAAAATGGGTAAACAGAAGTCCATAAAATAAGTAAAATTTACATCAAATACTTCATAAAAATTCCCTTAATATTTTTAACAACCTTTATTCATATTATTATAACTTGCACTATTAACAACCAGATCGTTTTCAGGAAAGAGGGGGCTTTCCGATAAGGATTTCTCCTATTGATCAGTATGATTTAGTGATCAAACCCTTTCCTCGACGTAACATTCTAGACATTGTTAATTATGCATATAATAATTAGAATAACTTGTCATCTCAATTATTGATTTAATAATATATAAAATATTGGCAATAATTGAATCAAATAACGTGAGATACTATGCAGCAATTACAGTAGTAATAATTGAACAAAACTGAGTGACTTCTCACGTAATTATCAATAATCAATACCGTATTACTACTATGCAACCACGCCAGACATCGTTATACTTTACCACCGGGTATTTCAACAGTTTAACGGTAAAACTTCCGCCGTTATTTTTATAAAAAGATATTTACATAGTTTTCTAACTCCGGCAATGATAATTCCATTGTGAGGTCCACTGATGATTGTCTTGGTCATACGAATATTTCTGTTAAAGCGAATATTTCCCGACCAATCGAATATAATATAACAACTTGCGTACTTTGCAAAAATTATAAATATTACCCACAACTATAACACTATGTCATACTTACTCATTAATATTCAAAAATGATATTTATAGAAAATTCATCTTTATTCATAAAAGTTGGGGTCTTACAAAAGGGCTATTTATTATGAATTATTGAAGTTTCGAAAATAAATATTTTTATTTAAAATATGGGTGGGCCCCACTTTTGGTTGGTGAGAAATAAAATGTGATTGAATTTATTTTCAAAAGTGGTGGGCGTGAATAATGCTGAGTAAAAGCCATTAGGTAGCGAGTTTATCTCACTATGGCGTTAAAGCATTTTCTTATAAATAGGGTACTTATTTATAATTGAAAATCACACCGTAAACAAGTTTTCTCTTTCTCTCTATATTATCGAAATATTTTGTGTGAGTATTTAGATACTTTGTGAGTTGTTATTCAAAGACAAGTTTCCTTGGACTTATACCGATATTTTGATCGAAATCTTTGTTATTTTGAGGTAAGGGATGTTATTTTTTCATAATGATGTTATTTTTTCAATATCATTATACCGAAATATTGGTATGGATTTTATTGTGGAATTTCTACCTTTTTGTGTCGGGGTTACTATTTACGTATACCGCACTATTTCGGTATACGTCACTATTCACGAATACGAAACTATTCACCGAAAAATGAAATTTTCTCCTTTTTGTCCAAGATGTCTATTATTGGTTACTATCTTTGATTGTATCCATGTTTTGATCTTTATTTTTGAATTCTGCTTCACAATTGGTTATTATGGTGTATTATTAAACTTGGTTAAAATGTAATATGAATCCCTAATATTTGTCCTTTTGTCTCACTGGATTCGTTTTCTTTAAGATACTTTTCATCATCCTCAATCCTAAATGATGATATTACTGAATATCTTTGGCCTGTAGTGAAAAGGTGAATGATTAACTGATGAATATCTTTGGCCCGTAGTGCAAAGATGAACAGGTGTTGAGATGAACATGACCAACTGGTGATATAAATGAATATCTTTGGCCTGTAGTGCAAAGATGAATATTTGATTCAAGATGCATATTGATTGATGTTACAGGAATGAAATATTGATGAAGAACTTTTAAATCTTAGAAGATAGTAGAATTCATTCTCTACTTGACTCTTCTAATGGATTACTGTTTTCGTTGCAGTTGTTGATCTAAAACTTGTTGTCTATTATATTCTATCAGATTTGTCCTTGTTGAAGACTAATGATAATTTGTTGTATATTATCTTAGTCATAATATTCTTTACTGGGCTAGTTGAGCTCACCCTTTTCTTTTTTGTTCTATTTTTTTTCTCAGGAGGTGAGAACATAGCAGGAACTAGCTGGGGTATGGAGTGATGGTTCAGAATGGTTGTTTTAGTAGTCCTCACTATTTTGTAAAATAGTGTATCAATAATTGTAATGAGGACTCCTTTTGAGTTTGTATACTGTCTATTAGACAATATTTGTATTCAAACTCACAGTATATGTGTTGTCGTATTTTGCACGACAATTGTATTACTGAAGTTGTATTTGTTTCTGTACCATGTATTTGCTGACTCAGAATAGGTGATGTATACCTATTTTGGGGACGTCACAGTTTTAGTAGGTTTGAAGTTTGAATTATAATCTTTTGAAAGAAAAGTTAAAACCATGTTTATAAAACCATACGCCTTTTTGAAATCTAATCTTTTGAGCATGTATTCGCAACTTATTTAGTTTTATAAATGGGTTTGAAATGTGAATTTAATGTACCTTGTATACTTAGTTGGTTGATCATGAAATTTTAAGATTTGAAAGCCAATTAAGTTGAAAACTATACGACTTGTATTGTGAACTATTGAACAAACTATGATAGGATACTTTATGCCTCTAGAAATAACCGATATGTTCACACATCTAGTTAAACACGTTATAAACTATGCAAGCATGAACTAAAAGAGTTTCTAAGTAGAGAGTTATACCACCAAATCTAATAAATACAAGCATGCGTAGAAAGAGGTTGTTTGGCAATGTTATGTGGTTTAATGAATACTATGGTTAATAGTTGATATAATGAGCTCTTTTCACTTTGTAAAATAGAAATTTATGAGTACATTTAACAAAGGGCCAAACCTAGCTTAAAGGTTCTTTAACATGAATATGTGAAGCAACTTAAACTAGAATGAGTAACATATATAATGTTTCACATATGAGATAAGTATAAGAGACTAAAATTGCCAAAATGTTATTAAGGATTTTTAAAAGTAAGAAAAATGTGAATTATGCATATATGAGTTTGACTGTGTATGGCCTACATGAGTTAGATATGTGTGATAAATGCATGGGGATATGTATATATGTCAAGGTGTGTGTAACTAATGAATATTGTGACGCCCCCAAAACAGGTATACATCACCCATTCAGAATAGTCAGATATATGGTACTGAATACAAATACAAACTTAAATATACAACATGAGCTGTGAGTTTTAATACAAATATTATCTTCTAGATAGTATACAAACTCAAAATAAGTCCTCAATAAATTTATTATCACACTATTTCACAGAATAGTGAGGACTACTAATGCACCATCTTGGACCATCACTCTGTTCCCCGACTAGTCCCAGCTACGTGGTAATCCACATAGACAGGTTATTCCAACAGAATAATAAAGAATGGAATAACAGAAGAATTCACCATGCATGCGATAGACCGCACAGACAGGTTATTCCAATAGAATAATAAAGAATGGAACCAGGTCATGCGTAATCCACACGCATGTGATATTCCAACGGAATAATAAAGAATGGAATATCAACAGAATTCACTGCATGCGATAGACCCTTGCATGCGAGTTATTCCAAATGTAATAATAAAGAATAGAATAATGTAAGAATTTCACCATGTATGCGGTACTTCACATAGACAGGTTATTCCAACATAATAATAAAGAATGGAATAACAGAAGCTCTCTTCATGAATACGAAAGAAATAATACCCCTTACAAGTACAACAAATAATATCCCTTACCTTAGAAAAACTGAATACTGGAGTAGTGAAGTAGCAGAATACTTTTCTTCTTTCTCTCTATAGTTTCTCTCTCTAGAGTTTCAGTGAATTCGTAAGAAATAATGAAGGAATGAGCTTCTATTTATAGGAGAATGGACTGAATAGTAACTAATTCATGAACGGTCAAGATTGATTTACTTTTAAACGGACGGTCCATATTGATTTACTATTAAAACTTAAAGCAACGGTCCATACATATTTACTATTAAAACTTTAAACCAGCGATCCATATTGATTTACTATTATAACATTCCACCAGCGGTCCATATTGATTTACTATTATATCTTCAACCAACGATCCATATTGATTTACTATTATAACTTCAACCAACGGTATGAAAAATTATCACATCTCGTCATGGAATAATATTGTACCCAAAAATGATTTGGATCGAAAAGAAATATATTTTTTGGGTGAATAGTACCCCGTAAATAGTACTTGAGAATAGTACCCCGTGAATAGTACCCAGACACGAAAAGTGTCCCAAATACCTGAGTGAACAATACTAGAGTGAATAGTAACCGGGTGAATAGTAACTCGTGAATAGTACTCCGACACGAAAAGTGCCCCGAATACCCGATTTGTCAATATAACCTCCAGACATCAATTATTATCGAAATAAATGTCGATTTTCACTAACACTAATAATCCCAACACAATAGAACTATCAATTTCATTTTTAATCAACACGAACTTATTCATCATTAATATTATAACTCACAATATTTAACAACCAGGTCATTCCCAGGAAAGAGAGGGCTTTCCGATAAGGATTTCTCCTTATTGGCGCGCAATTAGGTGACCAAACCTTTCCTTGACAGAACTTCTAGACATTGTCAATATTAAAAATAATAATATGAATAACTTTTCTGTCTCAATTATTGATTTAATAATATATCATATTATGCAGATGATACTGTGATAATAATTGAATCAATAATATGAGAGATATGATGCAAACAATTCTTTGTAGCAATAATTGAGTATAACCGAATGACTTCTCACGTAAGCATCAATAATCAATACTGGTAAGCTACTATGAAACCACGCCAGATAATCGTATTTTTACTACCGGGTAGTTCAACGGTTTTAACGGTATCACCTCCGCAGATTATTTTTATAAAAGATAATTACATCATTTTCTAAATACGACAATACTTCCGTTGTGGGGTCCACTAATGATTATACGTAAATCGTCGGATATATTCCCAAAAAAAAGAATATTCCCAAACCAAACGAATATTTTATAACAACTTGCATACTTTACAAAATTTATAAATATTACCCACAACTATAACATTATATCAAATCCACACCATAATATTTAAAAAAATATTTCGAGAAATTTAAATCTTTATTCATAAAATTTGGGGTCTCACAAATATCCTATATGCGTAACTATATTATGTTAGGATTCAAAGAGTGTTGATAAGCTATACTTTGGTAAACTACGTTTGAGGCAAGTACTCGAACCCTACTCTTTATTGAGCATTACTTGAGCTTGTACTATTATTGGTTGTACAAGTAAATCCTTGAAAGTATGATTCATATCTCATGACTTAATACTTCGTAAATTTAGAAATGAAATTGTTTTCAAACCTTGATTTTGAACGATAATTGTTCATGTATATACTTTAAAAGAAAGATGTATAAGTCATTGATTCGGCTAGACTATTGATATATGATCGAAAGCTATCCAAACCAAATTAACTTGTTGCGGACTCTTACAACTAAGATGAACAACCCTCTTGGTAGGGGAATTATATATTGTCAAAAAATCGACGTGCGCACATGAGAATGATTAAATGTTATGCATGTCATAGGGTATTTTAGGTTGATCACATGTTGTACTCATTTTGTAGAATTATCAGTTTATTACTGTTAATTCTAGGAGAAGTTCATAGTCCTTAGTGACTGCTCAGTGTTCATTTTTATTGAACATTGAAATGAATAAACTTTGAAATTCTGTTGATGTCCTTCAGTCTATAGCAATACTTATTGAAAACTCTTGATACTTTTTGATGTCCTTGAACTATCAATTATTGTTATACATTTGAAGATTCAAACGTTATAACTTCTTATTCTTATTGCTATATTACTTGATGGGCAAACTTGTTGCTCATTCTTGCTTCCCTAAAAATATTACAGTTAAGGCAGAGCAAGGCGGTACATCAGGAAAGGACAAATGAAATGGCAAGACTACAGAATAACTTAGTCCTTTAAGTGTAGAAGTATTATTACTATTATTACTATTATTATGATTATAATGATGTATTAAGGATGATTAAATTATGTTTAAGTGTAATCACCGAATTGTTGTAGTAACGGTTACGGTACCTTAGGACGCGAATATTTATATTATATCAATGTAAATTATTCTATTATTTCCGTTGTTGATGATTTTAGTATGATATTAGAATTAGTATTTTGATTAACCAAATTCGAGATATGAGTGTCTGCGAATTTGGGGCGTCATGAGTTAATATCAAAGTCAGTAGTTATAAATCTTATGAGCGAGAGTCCTTAGATTATAACTTAGGAGAACTTAGAAGATAGAGAGGGATGAAACTCATGTAGAGTTTTCCTAGGGAGAGACTTAGTGTGTTATGGAATATAATTTCATTATATACAATGAACTTATGTTTATTTAACATTCTAATGGAGTTGTTGTTTGTTTTGTCTTATGTTGATGGTTGTAGGATGACTAACTTGGGAGGACCTAGCCGTAGGGGTGTTCATCGGTAAAATACCGGCCCGAACCGAACCGATTACCAAAACTACTAATAATTGGGTACCGAATCTCGAACCAAGAATGAACCAGAGAAACCAAACCGATTAATTTGATTGGTCCGATCTCTAGAAACCGGTTCAGGTTTTTAACGGCTTGTCTTTGAATTTCAGATCCAACCAATTTCAAATTTCAAAAACAAGATTTTAGCCCAAAACTTTCAACCCAAAACTTTAAATCTTGACTTAAATTTTAAGCCCAAAATTATGCCAAATTTCAAAAGCTTAGTAAGATAGACCTATTACAGCCCAAACACAAAACTATAAGCCAAAAACTGGCCCAATTGGTATTTATTGTTACATGGTAATCATTTTATAAGGAAAATCTCCTTAAAATTTTACCAATTTAACCAATATGGGAGTTGTCCCAATTGGTATTTATTGTTACATGGTAATCATTTTATAAGGAGAATCTCCTTAAAGTTTTACCAATTTAACCAATATGGGACTTGGAGACAATTAAATAGTAAAGACTTCACTTGGTAATGTTTTTATAAAGAAAACTTTCTTAAATTTTTATAATCTAATCAATGTGGGACTTAGAAACAAGTTATGTAAGATGGTGCCATAAGTTCCCTTATGTGATTTTCTTGGCATTCATTAGTGTCATTATAGTTGGTTTGATTTGATGAAAGTCTAAGTTTGTAAATTTACTTAAAGTTTTAGCAATGGTGTTTTTATAAAGAAAACATTCTTAAATTTTTATAATCTAATCAATGTGGGACTTAGAAACAAGCATTGGTGCCATAAGTTCTTCATTAGTGTCATTATAAGGGTTAAGTTATTTACATCCTTATTATTAATAATGCTTTGATTATTTGTTATCTTAAATTCATTATTACATGGTAATCAATTTATAAGGAAAATTTCCTTAAAATTTTACCAATTTAGCCAATATGGGACTTGGAGACAACTAAATAGTTAAGACTTCACTTGGTAGTGTTTTTATAAAGAAAACTTTCTTAAATTTTTATAATCTAATCTATGTGGGACTTAGAAACAAGTTATGTAAGATGGTGCCATAAGTTCCCTTATGTGATTTCCTTGACATTCATTAGTGTCATTATAGTTGGTTTGATTTGACGAAAGTCTAAGTTGGTAAATTTACTTAAAGTTTCAGCAATGGTGTTTTTATAAAGAAAACTTTCTTAATTTTTTATAATCTAATCAATGTGGGACTTAGAAACAAGCAATGGTGTCATAAGTTCTTCATTAGTGTCATTATAAGGGTTAAGTTATTTACATCCTTAATACTAATAATGCTTTGATTATTTGTTATCTTAAATTCATTATTACATGATAATCAATTTATAAGGAAAATTTTCTTAAAGTTTTACCAATTTAGCCAATATGGGACTTGGAGATTCACTTGGTAGTAATGTAGTATGCCATCTCTTGTTTAATAAGTCCCACATTGAATACATCCCATATTGTCTAGTATGCCATCTCTTGTCTTACCTCTATTCTATAAATAGAAGAGACTTTCAACTTAATTTTACATGGCTAGACAAATAAACATCCCACATTGTATAGTATGTCATCTCTTGTCTTACCTCTATTTTATAAATAGAGAGACTTTCAATTACTTTTACATAGTTAGACAAAAGAGTCTTAAAACTTTTACATAGTTAGACAAAAGAGTCTTAAAAAATTGGTCTTTCAAGTTATTTTTTAATTTATTATTTAAATAATCGGTACGATCGGTTCGGTTCCGTATTTACTGACCAAGCCAAACATCCAACCGAAATCGAAACCGAATTTTTGGTATGTACCGGATTTTTGTACCGGTACTAAACCTGCTCAACTTTGTACCTAACCGACCGGTTCGAATCGGTTGGGTTTCCCTAAAAACCGAAAAAACCGACCGGTTTGAACACCCCTACCTAGCCGTGTAGTAGAGGAGGAGCCGCGTGACATGAAGCCATTACCCAAGGAGTCTGATTAAGAGGAGGAGCCTATGGAGGAGGAACCTGAGCCCATGGAGGACTCCGACGAGGCTACTTTCGAGGATCGGATGTTGAGGGAGTATGAGGAGCAGATTCTGGAGTTAGGATGTAGATTTGAGAAGTTAGAGGCTGAGGCTAGAGAAAGGGAGTCCGAGTTCCAGAAACTGAGGGACGAGGACCATCAGAGAAAGTTAGTGATACATGAGATGGAGGTGGAGATTTCTCACTATAAGGAGGCAGGGATCCAGATGGGGACTTTGTTTCACAGGCCGGTGGCTAGAAATGTAGAACTGGTAGGGAAGCTGAAAGAGATGGAGTAGAGAGAGTTGAACGAGAGGACAGAGAAGGAAGCTCTTTATACTCAATTAGAAATGGAGGTGATGGATAGGATCCACTTCGAGGAGAAGTGGGAAGAAGCTAATGACCAGGCTAACGACTTAGAAGATGAGGTGAGGTGCAAAAGGAGGAAGATGAACAAGATGAGCTATGTTGCGCGAACGGGCATGTAGAGACTGATCGATGGGGTAAATCACTACCCGTTAGAGCAGGGACAGACTCGACACACCATAAACTGAGATTTGGTGGTGCACATCACCTAGAGGGAGTACCAGAGCGCTGTGGAGCACAGGATGTTAGATTGAGGATTAGGTGTTAGTAGTAGTAGTAGTTGGTAGTCATGTATAATTTATTGTTGTAATCTCAGTCTTTTGTGTACGATGTGAGATAATAGTAAACCCCAAACCTTTGAAAAATGTTAGTGGGGTAGTATGTTAATGTTGTCCCCATCTTTTGTGATATTAAGGGGATATGTTGTGTCATTTATAGAAGTATGCTAGAGATAATCATGTAATGCAACGATTTGACATATGAATATAAATGATCTTTTTTTAGAAACGTGTTATAAATTGTTATTCTTTTCATTTGAGAAATGTTTAAGCAATATAATTAGATAATAAAAATAAAAATTTTGTGATGCAGAAAAATGCCGCCCAGACGTAGACTAACTGCACCGGAAGAGTCAGTTAATGATAAGAGAGGACAAGTAAATCCTATACAGAGGCTAGTAGACCTGTTAGGAAAATGTGACAACCCGAATTTTCATAAATTATTAAATAAGAATTTAATAATTAAAATTCTTATTATGACGAATTTTCATAAATTATTAAATAAGAATTTAATAATTAAAATTCTTATTATGAGGTGTATATATTTTGAATTATGTGTTTTGGTGTGAAGACATTGAATTTTTATGAGATTTAATAGTTGATTAAACTATTAAAGGAAATAAAAGAAATTAGTCGCGATAAAGAATTTGGTGGCAAGGAAATTAACCTATAAATAATTAAGTTGAAACTATATTATGATTAAATGAATTATTATAATATTATTTTAATTTGATTTTGTAATTAAAGTGATGTGTTAATTTATGAAATAAAATTATAATTATAATGAAAATTATAATTATATTGTATTGGTTTATGTGGTAAATTGATTTAATAAATTATTATTATATTTATTTAATTTGAATATGGAATTTATTTAAATGAAGTGTGAGAATAAACTATATTATAAATGACTTATGAAAATAAATTAAAAGAGTTTTAATTTGGTTTTACCAAACAAAACCTTAGAGCTTTTGAAATTTTTATTTTAATTTTGTTTTGCCAAACAAGGCTTAAGGAATGATTAAGTCATTATTTTAATTGGTTTTGCCAAACAAAGCCTTATGACTTTTGATTTTATAAAAAAAACTATAACTGAAATCAGTTATATATATATATTTATATTATATTAATACGTATTATATTATACGTTATATTTTCTAAGTTACGTAAGTTAGAAAAGAGAGAAAGATTAGAGAAGAAGAGAAAGAAGAGAAAAGAGAGAAGAAAGAAAGAAAGAAAAGAGAGAAAGAAGAAGAGAAAATTCTCTGTGAGTTCAGAATTTAGAAGAAGTAGTAGTTGTAATCATCTTCAAGCAAAGGTATAACCCTACTTTTCTTATTTCTAGTTTTCTTCTAAAGTTCTAGTGTTTTATTGTATGAAAAGTTCTCTATAAAAGTTATATGGGTAGTTAATTGTGATTATATAACTTGTATATATAATAATTGTTGATAAACTATTTTTATATGTTTAGTATATGATTTAGAGTAGTTTACTTCATGTAAATATGATATATATGAAGAAAGTTATTTAACAGTGAAATATATAAGAATATGGCTTATTTTGAAGTCAAAATTGATGTTTAATTCATAGTATAATGTATAAATTGGCTATTGATTGTGAAAATACATGAAGAAACGAAAACAAAGTAATTCAAACTAACTGTTTTGGTTGTAAAACGAATTCACAATGAGGAATTTCGCTATGAATGTCAAAAGAAGAAGAAATAATAGAAATAGTGAAATTAAAAGTTGTAATTTTGATGTTTATGTTGTTCATGTGGTTAGAAACGTGTTAGAAACATTAGTTTATGTTTCTGTAAACATATTACAACTTGGGTAGGTTGGTATGGTCGTTAGAAATGAGTTTTTAGGCATAATTTGGCTTTCTGCAGTGTTCGTGATGTTCATTCGCGCGAAATTCAAATTGAAAGTACCCATTTCCTACGGAACTATTATAATACAAAAACCACCGCTTAGATGGGGGGTAGTCTGACTTTCCAAAGTTAAGAAAATCTGACCGGACATGATTTACTAAAATGAGCATATCGTTTTCATACGAACTCCGATTGATGCGATTCAAGATGATTTGAAACGAGGACGAGCTAGTAGACCTATAACTTTTATTCTTTAAGGTTTTCAATTTGATTTCGTTATTAGGGTTCAAAATGGTCATCTTTAGGACTGTTTTGTTTTCAAGGACAATCGGAGGGCGTCGGACATGCACATATACAATGGTAGTGTTTCTGACGATAAAAGATGTTGTTATAAGTTATAGAACATGGATATTATGAAGTATAATGATGCTTAACATTAATAAATGATGTATTAGATAAGTTGTATAAGCATTGTTACACCCCCAAATTCAGGTACTTCAATTCCACGGGATTTGGTGTTCACTGTACAAATATCATCTATCTATCTACCCATAATAAATGCAAGCCATGCAATAGATAGAATAAAAAATCTTCCCCTTAAGGGTTACAACATCTGAATAATAATAATACAATCCAAGGTTAAACTAACCTTAAACATCTGTGCGGAATCATAAACAAATAAGTCTTAAACAACATCATTAACTCAAGTCTTAAACATAACTACATCATCTATAAAAAAAATAACAAGTCTTCATCACTTGCTAACTTTGCCCCTGCCTTTACTAGTGGAAGGTTCATCAGTTCTTTCGTTCTTAACTGCAATGTTATTATTAAGCAAGAGTGAGCACTATTGCCCACAAGTATAATAATGAAATAACAGTATAATAACATGCGAGTAAATCAAAGACATCTGAATAGAAGCTCAACTTTTGAATCAAGAATGAATAACAAGAATCAAAAGAATTCTGAGGGTCATAAGACCTTGAACTATGTCCTAGGTTATCAAGGGTTATACTTGAAACCTTTAACAGTCATAGGACTATGGAACTTCTACTCATACTTAGGGGGATCGACCCTTAGTACCATACTGTGCACAATATCTTAACGCTAACGCATAAGTAAATTCCTTTGCAGGGTTGTTCATCTCAGTTTGACATTCGAGTCCGCACCAAAGGAAGTTTGGTTTGGATAATTCAATAAGGGTTCTGAAATTTAGAACGTTCATCAACTAAGGACTAGTTGAATTAATAAAGTTCACTAGTCTAATAAGGTTCAACAATAATGATATTCGATTTGAATAATAATCTGAAGAAGTATACAATAGGATAATTATTGTATAACTGAATCATGCTTTGAAAAGCTAATCAATCTTTAATATAACATTTGAACTTGAATAATAGTAATGATAATTTACTCGAGGTAAATAATAAACTTGAACAATAATGACAAGTAGGGTTAAGAAACTTGCCTCGATGCGTAGATTACACTTTAACTAAAGCACGTTCTTTGAATTTAATCCTACATACCATTCACATTCACAATCTGAGTTAATTATAACTTAACTAATCATCAATAATCATTTTTTGTCTAAATTTTGGTTATGACTATACTTAATCAAATTATCACATTTACTGTCACATAAAATCACTTCATGAATAATAGTTTAATTACGCATTCCATAACTCAATCTATATGTAATTATGTTATTTGCATGTTAAACATCTATTTTATCATTACATTATACTTCTAACATGTTTAAATGTTCATTACCTTAAATTAACAATACATTTCTAGACTTAACACTTTAAAAATTACATTTCTGGACCATTCTGCAGAGTGGCTCACGTGGCCATACGTTTATACTAGGTTTTAGTATTTTAGCACTATTGCCAATTAATACTGTTGTATTAGTGTAATTAGAAACTTGGCGCTACTGGCGTGGGCCTTAAAGTATTTGATGCAGCCCATGTATGCGGTGAACGAAAACTGCTCGCGATTCACGAAAATTGCAGAACACAGCCAAAAAATTCTAATTAAATTATCACTACACGAATTTAATCATACCCACATGTTAGAATTCGTATATAATCATTACCCAACATTTATAAAGTGATTTTAACCCATTAAACACATAATCACAGAACTAAAATATGTGAATTTCACTGACTTTGATGTTCTTGAAGGTTTTGAAAATAAAACATGAAAATTGACACTACGAATTCGTTATAACACCGAATCCGTTCGTTTAAAGTTTGGTCTCTTCGTATCAACGTGTATAATAATATACGAGTGTAAAATTTAGGGATAATATATGATCAACACATGAAATAACACGTATATGGCCATAAGGCCAAAACCCATACTCTGTAATTTTGTAGAAATCATATACTACGTATTTTCATGAAACTGATGTTATGGTTTACAAAATATATATAATTAAATACGATGTGATATGACATAACACATATACAACCCATAATCATTACTCCTATTCCAATTACAGAGGTTTAAACCAAAAACTTTGAAACCCATATATATGAAACTCAATGACGTAAAATAGAAATTGGGAAGGAGGAGATTACCCTGTAGAGTATAAATTAGTAGGCTTAGATACTTTTGATTCCTCACTCTCAATCTCCTTCACAATCCCTGAATATTTTCTCTGACAATCTAACTCAGAAATTCTCAATCTCTTTGCTTATTTCTAGACTTAGCCATAATAATAATAAAAAGAAAAGGAAAGAAGAGTGCATATAAAGGAAAGAAATCGATATCATTTATGGTCGATTACCCATCATGGGTTAATCGCCCATAACTCCCACTAAAAGCCATGTTTGGCTAGCCTTAAAAAGGCTTATATCCAATTAATTTAATAAAATCTTTATAATATAGTTTAAATCATGTCACACCGTGCATAATTCAAATATCTTATTTAATTTAATTTAAATAAAATATAATAACTTCTCATAAATTCACATAGTCATATAATTAAATTTCTCATTAATAAATAATTATCAAATTATTAACTCTCTAATTTATAATTAAATTAATTAAATAACATCATGCTTGATTAAATAATTCATTTAATTCAATAAGCTCACATAATTACATACTTGAATAATAATTATTCTCTACATTAATTTAATAAATGTAACACATATAATTAAATTAATCTATCACAATTGCATCAATTAATTATTTAATTCAATAATCAAATCATCGAAAAATATTTATTTAATTCAATAAATATTAAAAAATAAATTTACAAATCTCGTTCGTCACAAGCATACTAAGCATACACAAGAGAGACAAATCGGGCGTGTGACAAATGAGCGTCAAAACGCCGTGACAAGTGTTAATGAACGTAAAAAATATTTTAAATCAAATGCAATAAATATTATAAGATAGTGAATGGGGTTAATATAAAACCAATAAGTAGTCCTAGCAAGACTTAAACACTTGAATGAACTTCGAGTATGACCTAAGAAGTAATAAAGTGAGATGTAAGTCAAAAGTTAACACAATCAAATTGAACATTGTGTATTGATAATAGGAAGGGTTATGATGTGACGCCCCCAAAATAGGTATACATCACCCATTCTGAGTTGTCAATACATGGTACAGAAACAACTACAACTTTATTATTACAACAGTAAAACTGTGAGTTTGAATACAAATATTATCTTCTAGACAATATCTAAACTCAAATAAATCCTCATCACATTTATTGATACATTATTTTACAAAAATGGTGAGGATTACTAAACAACTCTCTCTAAAACTTTCATTCCATACCCCGACTCGTACTCGCTATACTAGCCCAGTAAAGAATATTATGACAAAGATAATATACAACAAATTATCGTTAGTCTTCAACAGGGAAAAATCTAATAGAATACAATAGACAACAAATTTTAAATCAATATTCGCGGTGAAATAATAATTCATTAGAAGAGTTAAGTAGAGAATGCAAACTACTATCTTCTATGTATGAATTTAAAAGTTCATCGCCTATCTTTTATCCTGTAACATCAATCAATATATATCTGGAATCAAATATTCATCTTTGCACTACTGAGCCAAAGATATTCATCGATTAGTCATGTTCATCTAAACACACATTCATCTTTTGCACTACGGGCCAAAGATATTCTTCAAATCATTCATCTTTTGCACTACAGGCCAAAGATATTCAATAATATCATCATTTAAGATAGAGGATGATGAAAATATTTTTAAAAGAAACGAATCCAATGAAAACAAAATGACAAGGATTAAGGATTAAGGATTTGTACTTTGTTTTATCCATGTTTAAAATACCTCAAAAATAATCATAGTGGTGTAAAATTCAAGAATGATCAAAACATGGATACAATCAAAGCTAGTATCCAGAATAGATATTTTGGACAAAAAGATAGAAATTTCCCAAAAAACATCTTCACGCTTCATGAATAGTACTCGTGAATAGTAACTCGTGAATATTAACTCATGAATAGTAACTTCGTGAATAAGAACCCAGACATGAAAAAGTTCCAAATTTGATAAAAGTTCCAACCAATATTTTAGCATAATGATATTGAAGAAATAATATCATTTGAGAAGAAAATAACATCCCTTACCTCGAAAGATTAAGACTTCTAATTTGGAATCTAGGGTATAGTCTTTGAAGGAACTTTGCACCGCCTAACAATACTCAAAGTATACTCAAAATACTCACAAGAATACGCTCGATAATATAGAGAGAAAAAACTTCGCTTTACGGTGTGATTTTCAATTCTAACCTAAGCACCCTATTTATAGGAAAATGCTTAGAACACCAAAGCGTAAAATTTAATAAAATATTAATATATATTATAAATTTCCTTAGCCCATCTTTGAAGATCTGATTTCAGCAATTAATATCACATGTTAGCCCACTTAAATGCAAAAAACGTTTTTCTTTAAAATAATAATTAAAACTTCCAAAATCAATTATTTGAAGCTTGAACTTCAATAATTCACAATAAATAGCCTTTTTATCGGAAAATTGAATCTCGAGAGTTTTTATAGGAAATTCAATTCTCTACAACTTTGCGAGAAGAAAGTTTTTCAATTCCAAATGTAAATTGACCAAAAATCCACAAACAGGCGATTTTACAAAGCTATAATCAAATTTCGATCAATAAATGGGGTCCACCGACATGTTTAACATGTTTTAAACATTTATTGCAACAAAAATACTCTTCCTCCTCGTATACTCATATATCCCATTACATTCGTTGTAAAAATATCACCATTATTATATTATTAAAATATAATAATATATTTAAATGAATTATTTTATCGTAAAAAGATAAAATTTCAATTTTCAACAATTGTCACATTAAAATTTTCTCCATCTATATCCACATAAAATTAATATTTTTCTCATCATATGAATCAATAATTAATTATTCACAAATAATATTACGAAATCACAATATTGACAACCAGCGCCTCTTGTGGAAATAGGGGCTTTCCAATAAGAATTTCTCCTTCTTGGTAGCGAATTAGGTGACCAAACCTCTCCTTAGATGTAACTTTCTAGACATTGCCAATAATGTTATCTAATAATATTATTCAGATAATATAAATTATTGCTTCGATAATGAAAAATCTTGTGTAACGACAATTATTGAAACAACAAAGATAAAAATATCAACGCAGTAATTATTAAATCAATAAAATCTTTGAATAAGAATTACGTAACCATTATTGAGTAGTGCCTTCTTACGTAAGAATCAATAATTGGTGCAATACTGGTAATAGCTTCGTGTGTTTTAACCAATTTAGTATTTTAACGAGATAATTGGTAACAACTACGCCAGTTATTTTTAAACAACTTATATTTGTCATTTTCTTCATCCAATCGCTCATTATGGGGCCCACACATGGCAAGCTACTGGTCGTATTTAATATTCCCTGACAAAGAAGAATATTCCACGACCAAACGAATATTCCCCACAACAATGAATATTTTATAACCATTTGCTTATTTTGAAATATTTATGTATTTTACCCTAACTATCCACATTAATCAAATCAACCCTTACTATTTCAAAATAATAATTAGAGAAAATTAAATTTCATTAATAATAAGTTGGGGTCTTACAACCTCCCTCCTTATGAAATTTCGTCCTCGAAATTGACGTCACGATACTGGTGTTTCGAAAAGGTGAGGATACCTCGCTTTCATTTCCGTTTCCAATTCCCAGGTCATTTCCTCTATAGCATGATTCCTCCACAAAACTTTAACTTGTGGCATGACCTTTTCGCGTAGGACATGCTCCTTCCTATCTAAGATCTTGACAGGTACCTCCTCATACGTTAAGTCTTCGGCTATTTCGTCCGGTTCTAACTCTATAACGTGATTCAGGTTTTTCACATATTTACGAAGTACAGATATGTGAAACACATTATGAACACGAGACATACTCGAAGGTAACGCTAGTCTATAGGCTACATTTCCTACTCGGTCAAGAATTTGAAATGGACCAATAAATCATGGATTAAGCTTTCCTCTCTTCCCAAATCTTGTAACTCCCTTCCATGGAGCAACTCGCAACAATACATGATCCCCTACACTAAATTCCACGTCCTTTCAATGAAGATCCGCATAACTCTTTTGTCGATCTTGTGCCATTTGTATACGTTGTCGAATCATTTGGATCTTTTCCGTAGTAATACGTACTCAACTCGGGTCCCAACAAAGTTTGCTTCACCCACCTCGTCCCCAACATCTTTGGAGAGCGACACTTTCGTCCATATAATGCTTCAAATGGAGCTACACCTATACTTGCTTGCGATAACTGTTGTTGTAGGAGAATTCCACCAATGGTAAATATTTATCCCAAGCGTCTTTTTAAGTCTAGGACACGAGTCTTAATAAATCTTCAAGAGTTTGAATAGTCCTTTCGATTGTCCATCCGCTTGAGGATGGTATGCAGCAGATAAATCGTAAATCCGTGCCCATAGCTTTTTGCATGCTAACCCAAAATCTTGAAGTGAATCTTGGGTCACGATCCAAAACTATGGATACAGTGCATTCCATGCAACCTCACAATCTCATTCACGTCATATACTAGCAAGACGTTCAAGGAATAAGTCTCCGTGATCGGCAAGAAATGAGCGGAACTTGGTTAATCTATCAACAATAACCCAAATAGCATTGATGCCTTGAGAAACCGTAGGAAGACCCGCAACGAAATCCATGGTAATGTGTTCCCACTTCCATTTCCGAATCTCAAGTGGTTGCAACGGACCCTTAGGTACTAGATGCTCCGCCTTTACACGTTGACAAGTTAAACATATTGAGATAAACTTTGCAATCTCTCTCTTCATATTGTTCCACCAAAATGTATGTCGAAGATCACGATATATTTTGGTACTTCCAGGATGGATTGCAAATGGTGTATTGTGTGCCTCCATCGTAATCTTGTACTTCAAATCAGAGTCGTTAGGGACACAAAGTCTAGAGTGGACTCGAAGTATTCCTTCTTTATCTATTCTCGCTTCCGGAATAGCTCCTTCTTGTACTTTCTTCTTCATACGCATCGCTCCGGGTCGGTGGCTTGAGCAACCTTAACTTTTTCTATTAAAGTTGGCTCTATGCGTATACTTGACATCATCGCACTCAATCCCGCATATGATCTTCTACTCAACGCGTTAACTACTATGTTCGCTTTTCCAGGATGGTATTGAATAGTGTGGTCGTAGTCTTTCAATAGCTCGAGCCAACGTCGCTGTTGCATGTTGAGTTCTTTTTGAGTGAAGAAATATTTAAGGCTTTTATGGTCTGAATATATCTCCACTTTCTCCCCATATAGATAGTGCCTCCATATCTTTAAGCGCGAAAAACATTCGGGCCGCTAACTCTAGATCATGAGTAGGATAATTCCTCTCATACTCTTTAAGTTGTCGCGAGGCATAGGCTATGACTTTCCCACGTTGCATGAGAACACATCCTAACCCTTTGCCTGAAGCATCGCTGTAGATAACAAATCCATCCGAACCAGATGGTATTGTTAGAACAGTCTTAAAATAAGTCTCCTCTTAAGCTCTTGGAAACTTTTCTCGCATTCTTCGCTCCAAAGCAATTTTGTATCCTTCCGAGTTAGCTGAGTTAATGGAGTAGCGATTCGAAAAACCTTCCACGAATCTCCGATAATAACCAAATAAGCCCAAAAGCTACGAACTTGGTCACCGACTTGGTTGCTCCCAACTTTGTATTGCTTCAATCTTCGCCGTCCACGATACTCCATGTTTCGACACCACATGCCCAAGGAATGCTACTTCCTCAAGCCGAACTCGCATTTCTTCAATTTGGCATATAGTTTGTTTTCACGAAGCCTTTGGAGTACCAAATTTCAAATGGTGCTCATGATCTTCACGACTTTTGGAATATATGAGGATGTCATCAATAAAAACAACAACGAATCGATCCAAATATTCCTTGAATACTCGGTTCATCATATCCATGAAAGCCGCAGGGAGCATTAGTTAGTCCGAAAGATATGACTAAGAATTCATAATGCCCATACCAAGTTCTCGAAGGCGGTCTTTGGAATATCCTCGGTTCTAATCTTCAAATTGATGATATCCGAGCGAAGATCGATTTTGAAAAGAATTGTGCCCTTACAATCGGTCAAACAAGTCATCAATACGAGGTAGAGGATACATATTCTTGATGGTGACATGGTTCAATTCCCCGATAGTCAATACAAAGTCGCGTACTCCGTCTTTTTTTTTTTACGAATAAAACAGAGCACCCCAAGGAGATGTACTAGGGCCGAATGAAATCGATGTCCAACAATTCCTGTAGTTGGACCTTTAACTCCTGAAGTTCAATAGGAGCCATTCGATATGGGGTTTTAGAAATGGGCTTTGTACCAAAGTTCAAGATCAATAAAGAATTCAACTTCACGTTAAAGGGGTAGACCGGAAGTTCTTCAGAAATACGTCGGGAAAGTCAATAACAACAGAATATTATTCAAATTTGACGTGTCTTTATTCAAATCCATAACATGGGCTAAGAAAGCTTGACATCCGTTTTTCAATAAACGAATAGCTTTATGATTAGATATGATGATGATTGATTTTAATGGTTTAGTTGCTTGAATTGCATAAATGAGTTGATTAGGAATATGAAAACTAACAACCTTACGAAAAACAATCAATTTTGGCATGATGAGTAGTTAACCAATCAATCCCTAAAATCACATCAAAAGCAAGTATCTTTAAAGAGATAAGGTCAATGGTAAGGTGATGGTGCCAACTTGAATCAAACAAGATTTATAAACGAAGGATGTGATGAAAGTTTCTCCTAACGGAGTTTTCATAGATAGGTCAAAGTCTAATTTCTCCTGAGTCAAGTTTAAACGTTGAGCACATGCAGGAGATAAATGAATGGGTATGCACCCAGATCAAGTAAGGTATAAACTTCGCAAGAATTTATAAATAGCTTACTCGTGATCACCTCGTTTGGGTTCCTCGCATTTTGACCAAATCCACAACAAACGCTTCTTCCGGAATCGTTGACTTTGACTTTTCTCGGGATGATCTTTTGAGTCACCGTCCCCGCTGAACTAGGTTTCGCTATCGTATAAATCTCGAAAGCGATATGTCCTTCCTTTCCACAATTATAGCATACCTTGAACTGTTGTGGGCGCTTTGACCGATATGTCCCTCTTTTCCGCATTTGTAGCATATAACCGGTGGTCGTTCTCCTCCCTTAGAACCCGATTCTTTGTCGAGACTTTGTCGCCTTAAAATCTCCTCCTCGACTCACTTCTTCTATTTTCCTCGCCATGATTACCACCGAGTGGTTACCATTTTGTCCGTCTGCTTTTCTTTCTCCGTTGGTTATCATTATTCTTGCTGATCGCTATCTCTACGATGTACGATCCTCGGTTATGGTCCTCAACACCGTACTCGTTATCTCTCTCTAATAATTGAGCCTGCTTTACAACATCCGAATAGAGAGAAAGTTTATGAGAAATGAGATACTTGGCGTATCTTAGGGTTTCAAACCTCTAAGAAACATCCGCGTCATACGTTCCTCATTCTCCACCAAATGAGGTGCAAACACGGATAACTCTGCAAACTTTGCCTCGTCTTCGAGACACCGCTCGTGTTGTTTTCTCTAATCGATGAACTCCACTTCCTTCATATGATGAACACTTTCGGAAAAGTATTTGTCATTAAATAGTTTCAAACGCTTCCCAAGACATGCCGAAAAGGGCGGTGGATGGGTACATTTCACGAACTCCCACCATGAGTTCCCTGCGCCACGAACATAAAGGTGGCAAATGGAACCTTCTATTCTCCGTGCATCCCAAGACATCGAATATCTTGGTAATTTGCTTGACCCATGTTTCCGCCATGATCGGATCGCTTTCCCTTAAATTCGGTGGTCCCAACTCTTTGAATCGCTTGCATTGCGACAACCCGTGAATTGCTATCATTTCCTCCTGTATTTTGAACACGAGTCTCCTCGTCGATTTTGCATGAACTGCGCAAAAAGCTTCTAAACATCCCTCGTTCATCATCTCGCCAGGTGGTGTTGTTCACGGAGGAACATTGCCACTGTTGCGTTCTCCTCGTTGGTGAGTACAGCGTCTCCACGCCTCATTTCCATTGTTAATATTCTCGATCGACATTCTCAAATCATCGCCATAAAACAAGGGTTAATTAAGGAAATCAATATATCACATAATATCCTTATATACTGGACCAACTAACAAATAAGCTTAGGTAGGACACACTAGCGAAGAATTTACTCGCCTCTCCCTCCTAGTTCTATTCCCCGATCTCCGCCAGAGATCATATCCCTAAGCTCGATACCAACCGTGACGCCCTAAAATAGGTATACATCACCCATTCTGAGTTGTCAATACATGGTACAGAAACAACTACAACTTTATTATTACAACAATAAAACTGTGAGTTTGAATACAAATATTATCTTCTAGACAATATCTAAACTCAAATAAATCCTCATCACATTTATTGATACATTATTTTACAAAAATGGTGAGGACTACTAAACAACTCTCTCTAAAACTTTGATTCCATACCCAGACTAATTGCATCGCTATATTCTCGCCTCCCGAGAAGAAAAATGGAACAAAAAGGAAAAGGGTGAGCTCAACTAGCCCAAGAAAAGAATATTATGACTAAGATAATATACAACAAATTATCGTTAGTCTTAAACAGGAAAAATCTAATAGAATACAATAGACAACAAATTTTAAATCAATATTCGCAATGAAATAATAATTCATTAGAAGAGTTAAGTAGAGAATGCAAACTACTATCTTCTATGTATGAATTTAAAAGTTCATCGCTCTATCTTTTATCCCTGTAACATCAATCAATATATATCTGGAATCAAATATTCATCTTTGCACTCTGAGGCCAAAGATATTCATCACTAGTCATGTTCATCTAAACACTGCTCATCTTTGCACTCACGCCCAAAGATATTCTTCAAATCATTCATCTTTGCACTACAGGCCAAAGATATTCAATAATATCATCATTTAAGACCGAGGATGATGAAAATAATTTTAAAAAACGAATCCAAAGAAACAAAATGACAAGGATTAAGGATTAAGGATTCGTACTTTGTTTTATCCATGTTCAAAAATACCTCAAAAATAATCATAGTGGTGTAAAATTCAAGAATGATCAAAACATGGATACAATCAAAGCTAGTATCCGTAATAGATATTTTGGACAAAAAGATAGAAATTTCCCAAAAACATCTTCACGCTTTCATGAATAGTACTCGTGAATAGTAACTCGTGAATAGTAACTCATGAATAGTAACTCGTGAATAAGTAACTCATGAATAAGAAACCCCAGACATGAAAAAGTTCCAAATTTGATAAAAGTTCCAACCAATATTTCAAAGATAATGATATTGAAGCAATAATATCATTTGAGAAGAAAATAACATCCCTTACCTCGAAAGATTAGTACTTCTAGTTTGGAATACCGTATAGTGTTGAAGGAACTTGCACCGCTAACAATACTCAAAATACTCACAAGAATAATACGCCGATAATATAGAGAGAAAACTTCGCTTTACGGTGTGATTTTCAATTCTAACCTAAGCACCCTATTTATAGAAAAATGCTTAGAACACCAAAGCGTAAAATTTAATAAAATATTAATATATATTATAAATTTCCTTAGCCCATCTTTGAAGATCTGATTTCAAAGCAATTAATATCACATGTTAGCCCACTTAAATGCAAAAAACGTTTTTCTTTAAAATAATAATTAAAACTTCCAAAAATCAATTATTTTGAGCTTGAACTTCAATAATTCACAATAAATAGCCCTTTTATCGGAAAATTTGAATCTCGAGAGTTTTTATAGGAAATTCAATTCTCTACAACTTTGCGAAAGAAAGTTTTTCTGAATTCCAAACAGTAAATTGACCGAAATCCACAAACCAAGCGATTTTACGTGCTATAATCAAATTTCACTAATAAATGGGGTCCACCGACATGTTTAACATGTTTTAAACATTTATTGCAACAAAAATACTCTTCCTCCTCGTATACTCATATATCCCACATTCGTTGTAAAAATATCACCATTATTATATTATTAAAATATAATAATATATTTAAATGAATTATTTTATCGAAAAGATAAAATTTCAATTTTCAACAATTGTCACATTAAAAATTTTCTCCATCTATATCCACATAAAATTAATATTTTTCTCATCATATGAATCAATAATTAATTATTCACAAATAATATTACGAGAATCACAATATTGACAACCAGCGGCTTCCTGGAAAGAGGGCTTTCCAATAAGAATTTCTCCTTCTTGGTAGCAATTAGGTGACCAAACCTCTCCTTAGATGTAACTTTCTAGACATTGCCAATAATGTATCTAATAATATTATTCGATAATATGAATTATTGCTTCGATAATAAAAATACCGTGTAATGACAATTATTGAAACAACAAAGATATAAAATATCAACGCAAAGAATTATTAAATCAATAAAATAATCTTGAAGAATTATCGTAACCATTATTGAGTAGTGCCTTCTTACGTAAGAATCAATAATTGGTGCAATACTGGTGTCTCTACTATGTTTTAACCACCGAGTATTTTAACAAAGATAATTGGTAAATAACTACGCCTGTTATTTTTAAACAACTTATATTTGTCATTTTCTTCATCCAATCGCTTCAAGTTATGGAGCCCACACATGCGGTCGCTATCGTCGCATTTAATATTCCCCGACAAAGAAGAATATTCCACGACCAAACGAATATTCCCCGACAACAATGAATATTTTATAACCATTTGCTTATTTTGAAATATTTGCGTATTTTACCCCTAACTATCCACATTAATCAAATCAACCCTTACTATTTCAAAATAATAATTAGAGAAAGTTAAATTTCATTAATAATAAGTTGGGGTCTTACATATGAGATGTAGAATAAAATTTACATTACAACTACTATGCATTGTTATGTGACTAATAGTTAATGTGAATGATTATATAATTGTGTAGGGCACGTGAAGTGCAGATAGCTTTAAGATGTTAAACTATTATTGGTAAACAACGATCAAGGCAAGTCTTTCAGTTCCTATTTGCTATGTGAACTTGATGATTAACTGTTTTAAATCTTTATTACAAAGAGCATGATGTGTTGTATATATGTTGAAAGTATGAAATGTCAAAGTCAATTTATGACTACGATGATTGAGTAATAAATTCTGATTGAGTAAGGAAGTCAATCTCTATCCTTGTTATATGAACTAAAACATGTATGTTATGTTAGTCCAATGTTTATGAGATGTATAATAAACATGTTATTATGTGCTACGTGATGCATTAAAACTATTAGATTTGCTGGGCTGTCGAGCTCAACCTTGCAAATAACCATTTTTTGCAGGTTAAGGATCGAAGGTAACGCTATGTGCTACTTGATTGATATGGACCAAAGGTGATACATGAGGATTTAATATCCTAGCCAAGTTGTTATTCTTGTAAACCATGTCTAATATTTGGGTAAATGTATTAATGTTGTATTGTAATATTGTTTTGCGATGTAAACTCTTGTAGTATTAAAACGATTCTGAGATATTTAGATGTAAAGGTTGAAAGTTTTGGGAATGAGAATAGTTTTTAATAGAAAAGTTTAATTATTCCGCAAATTTCAATGGTTGTATTATCGTTTAATGATGTAAAATTAGAGGTTGAATGTATTGTTAATGACCGAAGTCGAGAATTAAATTATTTAAATTTTGGGGTTGTTACAAGAAGCTCTTAGGGGAAGAAACGAACCGGTACCACCCATTCCCCAAGCAGTTTCGATCACAAATTTTAAAGACTTTGGGAGTGTAGGACCTCCAGAATTCGTAGGTACTACCGATCCTATCGTGGCTCAGATGTGGATCAAGGAAATGGAGAAGGCCTTCACATCGCTCGTGTGGGAGAAAACCAGAAGACGGTGTTTGCAACATACATGATGAGAGGCGAGGCGAACTACTGGTGGGAGGCGAATCAACAGAGAACATGTGACACCCCCAAATCCGGGTACTTCATTTCCACCGAATTTGGTGCTCACTATCAAAATAATTAAATATAACTACCCATAATAAAGGATAAAACATTAAATAACTTTAAACAATAATCTTTTCCATGAAAGGGTTACATCATCTCATAAACAATCTGTGACGCCCCCAAAATTACCCAATTTTGAGTAGCCAGATATACGGTACAAAATTCAATACAACTTAATTATACAGCTGTCGTGTAAAATACGGCAAAACATATACTGTGAGTTTTAATATGTATATTGTCATCTAGGCAGTATACAAACTCAAAGGAGTCCTCGTTACATTTATTGTAACACTATTTAACAAAATAGTGAGGACTACTAACGAACACTATCATCTGGACCATCACTCCGTTCCCCGACTCATCCCAGCTATATTCTCTTATTACCTGAAAGAAATTGTGAAGCAAAAGGGTGAGCACAATTAGCCCAGTAAAGAATATCATAACTAAAGATAACTACATTATCAATAGCTTTCATCATAATAAATCAGAGATTTAGAACATATGGTAAATGATAAAACTTTAATTTCAACCATAGTTGCAGCGGAATCAACAATCCATTAGAAGAGTCAAGTAGAACATAACGTCTACTGTCTCCTCCAAATTAGAAGTCAATTGTCAGTATTTCATTCATGTAACTTTCAACTCTTGTCTTCACCTGAACCACTAAAGATGTTAGTTAAATTCACAAATCATATTTATAATAATGTGGATCAATAGTTCCTTCTTGCCACAAAGGCTTAATAAAATGTTTACTCAATATCCTTATCCCAAGGCTTAAGATATTCCAATGTAATAACAATGATCATACCAATCAGTTGTCTACCTTTGCACTACGTGCCAAAGATATTCAACTATAAAACCAATCGCTGAGACTCAGCTAAATAAATAGTTCCCATCATCGAATCATCCCTGCACTATAGCCAAGGATATTCGTTAGTATCACCAGTGGTCATGATCATGTCATACACCTGTCCATCTTTGCACTATGGGTTAAGGCTATCAATTAACAATTCATCTTTGCACGTAAGCCAAAGATAGTCAGCCACATATCATCTTTTCACTATAGGTCAAAAACATACAACTGTAAAACCAATAACCAACAAAGATAATAAAGAATATATGAAACTCAAAAATGGATTTTCACCGCCATGCGGTAATCCACTTTAGATGCATTATTTTCACAATTTAATAAGGAATGAATATAAAGGATCATTCACCATGCATGTGGTAATCCACATGACAAAGTTTATTCCAATGTAATAATAGCGAATGGAATAATGTAAGAATTCACCATGCATGCGATAGAAACCGCGCAGCATGTGTTATTCTCGGCGAATAATAAATAATGAATAATAAAGATTTTAACCAGTCCTGGCGTAAAAGCCTGATGAGGATGTTCAAATCGAAATCGTAAATACTTTTAATAATAAGTAATGGAACCGTGTCCGCGTGAAAATGCATGCATGTGATATTCCGGCGTAATATTAAATGCAAAGATAATAAGTAATGGAACCAGGTCAGGTGAAATTCACACCGACAGGATATTCCAACAGAATAATAAAGAACAGAATAATAAAAGAATTTCACCATGTATGCGGTACTTCGCATAAACAGGTTATTCTTTCTACCATAAAAAATGATATCCTCTTACCACCGTAATAACCTCCCTTACGTAGCATGTAACTTGATTTTGCTTCCTGTGAAATTGATCAATTTAAACAATGTCTGCATCCACAGCAATTTCACCATCCTTTTGATATCCAACAAATAATACCCATGCCGTAAACTATTATGTTTCTAAGCAGAGCATGATACTAGAGGCGAGGAATAACCGATCGAAACCCCATAGATTCTGAAATGCCTTCCATGAATATACGTACCACGTTGGGCCACAACCTCTCTATCTTATTCTTTACCAACACGTAATAATAATAATAATAATAATAATAATAATAATAATAATAATAATAATAATAAAATCAATAATAATAATATCAAAACAACACAACACATCTGATGGTTCCAAAATATATGAATTTGATGCAAGATTTATTAATAAAGAAACCTTTACTCGACATCATCATGTGATCCACTTCAAGATCACGTGCTCCCCAAACTGTATTGTCTTGTAAGCATATTATTCACTAGTATATAAGATTAGAATCCAATCTTCACTCTAAAACATACTAAGAAATTCAAAAAGGCGAAGCAAGAATATCAAAGACCTCAACTTACTCTCAAAACAACTCATCGAGCTTTGTCCATACTGCGTAATGGACTCGATCAAGTCCTTCCTAACCACCCTTCTTGTTAACTTTTCTTCTTGTCAAGCCACAAGGCGTCACTTTTTCAAATTGAGCCGTTAATCTCTTTACTCCAACCGAACATCTTAGAAATGGTTGGTTAAGATGAGTTATGAGAAGCTTTTTGAGTGCAAAGACATGAGATTATCTTAGAGAAACCACATCCGAAAAGTCCATACTCTTGGGTGGGATGGATCATCGGAGTTTGAGACGCTTAACCTGGACTTCTTCGATCGGAGAGATTTCTTAGTCGACGACGCCGACGGGTTTTCCTTGTTTTCACGGACGGCGATTGAATGGGGATCATCATGCGTGTGAACGATGAGTGATGAGCTTGCCATCTTGTACCAACCCATGCGACAATGACCGGCTCCATGAACTAGCACCATGCATCGTGACAGTACGATACTAGAGGTCGGCTTTGCTTGTCCATATAATGTCTATAATGCAATACCCATCCCTACCGTGACTCCAAAAGAAAAAAAAAACAAACCGGCCATTTACGAGTTTTCACCGGAGAAGACTGCCGAGGTTGATCGTTCAAATGGTCTCAAGAAGGCTTGGGTGAGTATTGACAACCGCCACCGCTATAGCCCCTACAGATCATGAATTCAGGCCATGCATGGTGTTGCCCCGCCAAGATACTGGTCGGTTTTTGTTTGGTGTGACCACCTCTCTTTGTCTTTCTTTTGGGATCGGTTTGCTGCCTTATCTTCCCTAACACTACCGTTGTTCTCCCTTGCCATCGATGATGAGCCAACAATCATTGGGCGTGTTGTAATTGGAGACTTGAGCCAAAGAATAAAGCTTGCCGTCGCCACTCATCTATATGAACTTCCGTATTAAGCTCAAAACTGTCGTGTATTTATTAAGTTTGTAACTAGCTAGCAATAGCCCCCAGAAGAAAGAGAATGATATATATATATAAACATGACTGAGTCTAGTTCAATAGTCTTCCATAAATTATTCCCCTATCATTCAGCCGCCCACATGGGCTATTAACAAAAATAAATTATTTCATTTCCTCTTTTCTTTTCTTATTCCACCCGTGACCAGAATTATTACCCACACGCTACTTTAATAACAGTTGATTGAAAGAGGTCTCCACGACTTGTACGCAAATTATGAAATTTATAATCTCATGTGATTTGATATTTTAATATAAAATTTTTATGAACATACCCTAGAGCAAAATATAAATAAATAAAATTTTTTAAAAATTACCTTTAAAGTTAAGCCTTTATCAATTTAATTATTCACAAAAATAAAAAATTGAATAATTTTTATTTCATAAAAATTCGGGGTCTCACACAATCCCAGGTAATCTAACCTTAAATTTATTACATCAGTTTGCGGAATACAATATAAAATAAAACAAGTCTTATAACATAATTCATTTAATAAATTCTAAATAACTCTTCAACACTTGGACATCTTGCCCTTTCCTTTGCTAGTAGATGGCTCATCACCTCTTTTCGACTTTTTAGTCGCATTGTTTTTATTGCAAGAGTGAGCAAACAATTGCTCACTGACATAAAGAGTAGTAATAATAACAACATGAGAATGAACAACGAATACTGAACAATAATGAACTTGTTCTATGAATCAAAAATAGAAAACAAGTTCGAACTTTAATATCTGAGGGTCTTAAGACCACGAACTATGTCTTCGGTATTTAGGTATTATTACCTCAACCTTAACAGTCATTTAGACTATACAGACTCTTCTTAACGTACTTAGGGGGATTAGCCCTTTGTACCATGTATTGTGCATAAACATCTAAACGTTACACGTACAAAATTCCCTATGTTAAGGTTGTTCGTCTCAGTTTGAATTTAGAATTTCCGTACTAAAGAAAGTTTAGTTTGGAACTAGCTTATAAGTGTTTCTAGAATTTTAGAACACTTATTCAATTTCCATCAATAAAGGTTTAATACAAGAGTGTATAACTGAACAAGGCTATCAAAGTCAAAGATCGGATATTAACAATATATAACTGAATAAACATGATACACATGCAAAGTACTATGATCAAAAGAGTTAGAACAATCTCATTTGAATCGTCGTATTAGAACAATATATGCTTTGTATAATAAGTAGAAAAGTGAAACTTGCTCGATGTAACGAATTAGGTTACAAGAGCTTAATCAATCGTATATAAGAATAGAATTAATAATCTCGTTCAACCCAAGTTTGGGAACTTATATTCATAAATAAAAGAATGAAGTTAGAAAAACTTGCTCAAATGTAAGGAGATAAGGTTTAGAAACTCGCACAATTATGAAAATAGAGTTAGAGAACTTGCTTTGATTGTAAGCTACATAAATGTAATATAATCTTCAATTACCCTACATACATCATTAAAATCGCAACAACAATTAGTTGTATGAATATCAACACTATGGATATTAAACCATCATTTAGGTCATAACCCTAACCTAGAACCTAACCATTTAGGTTAACTTACTTAACAGATCTGAAATCTAATTACGATCCAACATAACTTAATCGTTTACCTCTAACTTTTGAAAATGTCACTTTTAGTTTCATTATATAACTCAATTAACAATCACTTAAAAATATTTTACACTTTGTATTACCACGCATGACAATCCGTTATTGAAGTTTAAATTATGCCTCAACATCAATCACATGCATGCTTAAGCAAATACAAGTCCGTTACACATGACCTGGAAATAGGCGTAAGTCATTTGCACTGGGCTTAGGCACGGCAGCGATTCTTGTCATCCCTTGCGTTAACCAAGCAGTACAAGTACTGCTACTGATGCTTTCGATCGCAAAAAACCCGATTAGCATAGGCTGCGCTTGGGGATCAAGCCTTGCTACAAGAGCTTTTTGCCTTTTCATCAGCAGCTATGTTATTGGTGCATGTAATGCATACTGAACTCGACATGAAGAATAGCCGACTTTAGCCCAACAAGCACGAATTTCTCCGACAAAAACATCTACAATTGGTAAAGACTATTACAAACATGTTTGCTAACATTTACAACCAATTAACACAATTTAACATCAACTAAAACTAATTTAATTTCTCAGAATTCCATATTTTCATATAAAACTCCATTTTTGAATACTTGGCCAAAACACTTAATTTAAATTATGTTATGCTCGTTTCTTAATAAGCTAGCATAAACAAGACTCAATTTGCAGTTTAGCATACGAATTGGCCACTAAAATTGGTACTATACACAAGTCATATGAAAAAAATATACAGTGTCTGTAAGACCCCAACTTTTATAAATAAAGATGATTTTTCTATAAATATCATTTTTGAATATTATGGAATGAATTTGATATAATGTTATAGTTGTGGGTAATATTTATAAATTTTGCAAAGTACGCAAGTTGTTATATAATATTCGATTGGTCGAGGAATATTCGTTTTAACATGGAATATTCGTACAAGGGCACAATCATTGGTGGACCCTATACTTGAATTATTATTTTGGATTGAGAAAACGACAAAATACTTTATGAAAATAACGGCGAAAGTTTTACTGTTAACTCGTTGAAACACCCTTGTTAAAAAAAGTACAATAATCTGGCGTGGTTGCATAGTAGCACGATATTAATTATTGATGCTTACGTGCGAAGTCACTCGCTTTTGTTCAATTATTGCTACAGTAATTGCTGCATAGTATCTCACGTTATTTGATTCAATTATTGTCAATATTTTGTATATTATTAAATCAATAATTGAGATGACAAAGTTATTAATATTATTATTTGAAATATTAACGATGTCTAGAAGTTCTGTCAAGGAGAGGTTTGGTCACCTAATTGCGCGCCAATAGGGAGAAATCCTTATTGGAAAGCCCCCTCTTTCCTGAGAACGACCTCGTCGATTAATATTGTGAACTATAATAATGATGATAAAGTTTTTTTATTATTATTATAAATGTAATAAAATAGAAAACTTTTTATATAAAACATAATACTTTTATAAAGTTATTTGTTTTATTAGATTTTAAATAGAATATATTATATTTTATTATGCATAGTGTAAGACCCTAATTTTATGAAATAAAAGTATTCAATTTTTTAATTACTATTCATGAGTTACTATTCATGAGTTACTTATTCACGAAGTTACTATTCATGAGTTACTATTCACGAGTTACTATTCACGAGTACTATTCATGAAGCATGATAATTTTTTTAAGAAGGCATTACTCAATAATTGTTACAAAGTATTACTTTGTTCAATATTTTATTTTATTGATTCAATAATTGCTACGTTGATATTTTATATTATTGTTGTTTGAATAATTGTCACAAAGACAATATTTTCCATTATCGAAGCAATAATTCATATTATCTCAATAATATTATTAGATAACATTATTGGCAATGTCTAGAAAGTTACATCTAAGGAGAGGTTTGGTCACCTAATTGCAATACAAGAAGGAGAGAATTCTTATTGAAAGCCCTCTTCCTGAATAATAGCACGGTTGTCGATATTGTGATTATGTAATATTATTTGTGAATAATTAATTATTGATTTTATGATGAGAAAAATATCTATTTTATATGGACATAGATGGAGAAAATTTTTAATGTGACAATTGTTGAAAATTGAAATTTTATCTTTTTACGATAAAATAATTCATTTAAATATATTATTATATTTTAATAATATAATAATGGTGATATTTTACAACGAATGTGGGATATATGAGTATCTGAGGAGGAAGAGTATTTTTGTTGCAATAAATGTTTAAAACATGTTAAACATGTCATGGACCCCATTTATTGACTAAAATTTGATTATAAATTTTCGTAAAATCGTCCGTTTGTGGATTTCATTCAATTTCTGCTTGGAATTGGAAAACCTTTCTTCTGCAAAGTTGTAGAGAATTGAATTTCCTATAAAAACTCATGAGATTCGAATTTTCCGACAAAAGGGCTATTTATTATGAATTATTGAAATTCCAGATTAATTAATTATTATTTTTTGGAGTTTTAAATTAATTAATTATGAAAAACGTTTTTGTAAGTTTTGTAAGGTGAGATACTTGTGTTGCTGTAAGTTTGAACAAAAAAAAAGTAGGCGTAGGAATTCAAATTTATTATATTAATAATTTATTAAATTTTACGCTTTGGTGTTCTAAGTATTTTCCTATAAATAGGGTGCTTAGGTTAGAATTGAAAATCACACCGAAACCCAAGTTTTCTCTCTTTATATTATCGAAGCGTATTCTTGTGAGTATTTTGAGTATACTTTGAGTATTGCTATACTGGTGCAAGTTCGATTCGGTGTTATTCCAAATCAAAGATCGCTTTTTTTGAGGTAAGGGATAGATAAAAAGGGATTTTAAGGGTTATTATGTTTTTAGTTTCAAATTTTTCTGAACCTTCAAAAAAATTCTGGAAAAATTTGAAATGATATTTTGATGAGTTTTAGAGTGTGTCCAAAATGGCGATTTTTGGATGTATAGATTAGGAGTTATGGATTTTATGAGAAAAGACTATTTTAAAAGTAACTATTTATAACTCCTTGTGATTAACTCCAAAATTGATGAAATTTTTATTGGGAGTACATCTATATAATATCAGTATACCGTGTAAATTTCAGAATTTTTGGATAAAATTATAATTTATGATAAATGTTTAAATATTCGATGGTTTTGGCCATATGAAAAATAGTAAATGAATTTTAAAATTTTGAGAAAAATATATGTTTAATATGGGACTATGTTATGCTAAATCCCAGAAAAGAAATATTTTTGGAACTGATTTGGTATTTTCATGAAAATGTTCTAGTTATGAGTAAATGAATTAAATATGTTATGTGAAGTAAGAAAATTCAAAATATGATTTATTGGCTTGAGAATCATATATAGAGGTATATGCAGATTTTTATGAGGATTTTGGTTAATGATGGTGAAATCTTATGAGTTTGGCATTTTAGATGATTAAATGCATTAATTATTAAAGTGTAAATAATTGGATTAAATTATTTATAAGTTTAAGAAATGATTAAAATATTATTATAATATTAATAATATTAGATTATGAGATTTCTAAGTGATTTATAACATTTGGATTAAGGTGTTATAAATATGGATATGAATTTTATTATGAAACTTTATCTTTTCGTAGGAGAGTTACTTATACACGATACGATACTTTACTATGTACGAATCACGGGTACTATTCACGACAAATTGGTTTCTTCTCCAATACCAAATTATCGTTGATTTATGAATCTTACTTTTGAAATTAAAACCATGTTTTGATTATATTGTTTTTATATAACATTCTTATAACCCTAATGATGATATTTCTCTTTGACTTGAGTGTAAAGATGGGTAGATTATTGGTATGATCGTGACTATAGGTTCTCTTTGGCCAAGAGTGCAAAAGTTGAATTGTTGGTTGGTATGATCATGACCATTGAATTTACAATTGAATATTTTTAGCTTAAGTGCAAAGGTGAATTGATCAACATGGTTATAATTATTGTTATATAACTTCTGAAATGATTATGTATTTCTTTGATATATGAATATATTTGGCTCGTAGTGCAAAGATAACTTGTTGATGAATATCTTAGCCTGTAGTGCAAAGATGAATTATTAATGAATATCTTTTGCTCGTAATGCAAAGATGACTTCGTTGTTGAATATCTTTGCTTTGTAGTGCGAAGATGAATTATTGATGAATATCTTTGGCTCGTAATGCAAAAAGATGACTGTTGTTGAATATCTTTAGCCTGTAGTGTAAAGATGAACTGTTGATGAATATCTTTGGCCCGTGGTGCAAAGATGAATTTATTAGTATGATTATGAACGGGAACTGTGATTTGGTATAACCATGATATTTGATGTTTCAGGTAAAGACAGGTGATGAAAATTATCTTCGTCCCGGATGAGAAGAGAATTTAGAATCACAATTATGATTATGAGTTATTCATATGATTGTGGAAAAGGAACTGTTGATTGATGTTACGAGGATGAAATATTGTTGGTGGACTTTTAACGTGGAGAAGACAATAGACTTTATAGTCTATTTGACTCTTTTAATGGATTGCTTGTTCACCGCAACTATGGTTGAAAAGTTTATCATCTACCGTATGTTCTAAATCTACGATTTATTCATCGATGAAGACTATTGATAATTTATTTATCTTTAGTCATAATATTCTTTACTGAGCTAGTTGTGCTCACCCTTTTGTTTCACAATAACTTTCAGGTAATAAAAGTATAGTTGGTTCGAGCGGGGGATAGCGAGGGAATAGAATGGTGGTCTATAGATGTTGAGGGTGAGGTGAATTTAACTTGGAAGGGTGTTTTGCCACTATCATACAAGATGTCTAATGACATACAACCTCGTGTCATCATAAGACATGGTTGTGCTCATCCACTTGCTGAGTATATTTACAAGCACTACCTATATAATTTTGGTGTTTGTTTGGAGTATAATACTCAATTAGAGACAGTGGAGATAATGATATGTCAAGAGAAGACTCACCATTGGGAAGAATATGATAGTAATCTTCTCGTTTTTCTTTGGGGTCTATTGGGTCAACCAAGGATAATTCTGTGGCCATATGATATCTACCATAACCTAAAAGCATGGCCTCCCATGTACGAAGGTTTCCTTGAGCACTTCCCAAAGATTCTAATTTCTAAAACAGTTTTTGACTATACCTTTATGTAAGGTGTCATTGTGACGTGCTATAGTTGGTATATATTTGTATCCAAACTCACAGCATATGTGTTGTTGTATTTTGCACGACAATTGTTATAATAAAGTTGTAGTTGTTTTCCGTACCATGTATTGACAACTCAGAATAGGTGATGTATACCTATTTTGGGGGCGTCACACATAGTGTTTGCATAGTAAAATCTTTTTATATAAAACAGAATACTTTTATAAAGTTATTTGTTTTATTAGATTTTAAATAGAATATATTATATTTTATTATGCATAGTGTTTGCATAGTGCCTACATAGTGTTTGCATAGTAAAAACTTTTTATATAAAATAGAATACTTTTTATAAAGTTTTATTTTATTTGATTATAAATAGAATATATTATATTTTATTGCATAGTGCAGCATAATATCCTTTCCATTCTTCTATAAATAGGATGCTTAGTTAGAATTGAAAATCACAACAGAAATTCAGAGAATTCTTCTTCTATAATCTTGAGTGTATTTCTGTAGAGTTTTAAGAAGCTTTGAGTGAAGAAAACAGTATAAGTTTTGTTCAAGAATATCCTCTCCATACCATCGGAATATTCTTCTTTTTAAGGTAAGGGGTATTGTTCTTTCATATTCATGAAGAGAGTTATTTTCTTTCAATACTCGTAAGGGTTGTTATTCCATTCTTTATTATTATGTTGGAATAACTTTGTCATGTCTGCCATACCGCATACATGGTAAAATTCTTACATTATTCCATTCTTTATTATTACATTGGAATAACTTTTATGCATGCTGATCTATCGCGACACACAGTGAATTCTGTTGTTATTTCATTCTTTATTATTATGTTGGAACATCATATGCATGCGGATTCTGGCATGACACAGTTCCATTCTTTATTATTCTGTTGGAACATCCTATCTCGTATGCGGATTACGCATGACACGGTTCCATTCGTTATTATTCATTAGAATATCACGTGCATGCGGAGTTCTGCGCATGACTGGTTCCATTCTTTATTATTACATTGGAATAACCTATCTATCTGGATTACGCACGCTGGTGAATTCTTACATTATTCCATTCTTTATTATTCTATTGGAATAATCATGTCTCGTGGATTACTGCGCATGGCGGCAAAAATCCATTCATGGGTTTCATATATTCTATTATACTCGATTGGTTAAAGTTTTGGCTTCTATACTCCATGAAATTAGTGGAATATCCTGAGATATTTGTGCTTCATCCAAAGATCTTTTCATGGAAATATTCTTCCGAGCATTCTTGAATTTTACTCCACAAAACAGTATCATGTTGACAATTTGTACGTTATTGCGTTCAGGATAAATTAACTTATAAATCTTTAAAATTTATTCTTGAACTTGTTTTATTGAATTGTCATCATCCTCATGTTTATAATATGTTGAAAGTCATCTGTGGCCTACAGTGCATAGATGGACTTGGTATGATTATGACCAGGGATTATTCGGTATAATCATGTTCGTAATATTACAAATGATGTGGTAAAAATCCATATTGGTCGTAGTATATTGATGGACAGTTGTTGGCATGATCATGACCATTGATGAATACACGAAAATTCTTGGCCCGTAGTGCATGGATAATTTGTGGTCGTGATACTAATGAATATCCTTGGTCGTAGTGCAGTGATGATGTGGATTATTTATTAAGCTGAGTCTCAGCGATAAAAGTAATGAAAAACCTTTTAAATCATAGAAGATAGTATATTTTATTCTCTACTTGACTCTTCTAATGGATTGTTTGTTCCGCTGCAGTTAAACTTGATGTTTGTTATATTTTATCAGTTTAACACTGTTGAAGGCTAATGATAATTTATTCTGCATTATCTTAGTCATAATATTTCTTACTGGTCTAGTGGAGCTCACTGTGACAACCCCAAAATAGGTCCATTCCATCCAACCCATTCTGAGTCGCCAAATACATGGTACAGAAAACAACTACAACTTTATTACAATAATTGTCGTGCAAAATACAACAACACATATACTGTGAGTTTGGATACAAATATATACCAAATATGACACATGTCCCAATCGTGGACAGCACCTCACAGTGACACCTTACATAAAGGTATAGTCAAAAATTGTTTTAGAAACTAAAATTTTTGGGAAGTGCTCAAGGAAACCTTCGTACATGGGAGGCCATGCTTCTAGGTTATGATAGATATCATATGGCCACAGAATTATCCTTGATTGACCCAATAGACCCCAAAGAAAAACGAGAAGATTAATATCATATTCTTCCCAATAGTGAGTCTTCTCTTTACTTATCATTATCTCCACTGTTTCAAATTGAGAATTATACTTCAAACAAACACCAAGATTATATAGGTAGTGCTCGTAAATATACTCAGCAAGTAGATGAGCATAACCCTGTCTTATGATGACACGAGGTTGTATGTCATTAGACATCTTGTATGATAGTGGCAAAACACCCTTCCAACGTTGGGTTCGCCTCTCCCTATATGATTCACCAAATATAACTACTAAAAGATGTATACAACACACTAGTCTATATCTCTTGTTTAGGAGAACTCCACGACTAGAGACCACCGTTCTATTCCCTTGTTACCCCCTGCTCAATTCAAATTTACGCTTTTATTACACGAAAGGAATTGTGAAGCAAAAGGGTGAGCACAACTAGCTCGATAAAGAATATCATGACTAAAGATAATTAAATTATCAATAGCCTTCATCAATAACAAATCGAGATTTAGAACATATGGTAGATGATAAAAATTTCAACCATAGTTGCGGTGAACGAAAGCAATCCATTAGAAGAGTCAAATAGACAATACGATTCCTATTATCTTCTCCATGTTAAAAGTCCACCAACAATGTTTTATCCTCAGAACATCAATCAGCAGTTCCTTTCCACAATTATATGAATATCTCATGATCATAATTGTGATTCTATATTCCTCTTCGTACCTAGGACGAATATAATTTTCATCACATGTCTTTACCTGAAACATCAAAGATCATGGTTATACCAAATCATAGTTCCTGTTCATAATCATACTAATAAATTCATATTTGCACTACGGGCCAAAGATATTCATCCACAGTTCATCTTCGCACCGCTGGCCAAAGATATTCAACAACAGGTCATCTTTACACTACGGGCCAAAGATATTCATTAACAGTTCATATTTGCACTACTGGCCAAAGATATTAATATCTCGAAGAAATATATAATCATTTCAGAATTTATATAAACAATAATTATAACCATGTTGATCAATTCACCTTTGCACTTAAGCTAAAGATATTTAATTATAAATTCAATGGTCATGATCATACCAAATCCACAATTCAACTTTTCACTCTTGGCCAAAGAGAACCTAGTCATGATCATACCAATAATCTACTCATCTTTACACTCGAAAGTGAAGAGAATTTCAACATCGAGGTTATAAAAATATTATATATGATAATAAAATCAATATATAGTTTTAATCTTCAGAGTAATATTCATAAATCAACTATAATTTGGTTAGAAAAAGAAACCAATTTTGTAGTGAATAGTACCCGTGAATAGTAACTCGTGAATAGTAACTCGTGAATAGTAACTCATGAATAGTAACTCATGAATAGTAATCCTGACACAAAAAGGTAGAAATTCCACAATAAAATCCATACCAATATTTTGGTATAATGATATTGAAAGAATAACATTTCTTAAACTTATAAACAATTTATTTTAACTGTTTACACTTTACAAAATAATGCATTTAATCATCATAAAATGCCAAACTTATAAGGTTTCATCACCAATAACCAAAACCCTCATCAAAAATCTGCATATACCACATATATGATTCTCAAGCCATAAAATCATATTTTCCAATTTTCTTCCTTCACATAACATATTTAACTCATTTATTCATAACTAGTCCATTTTCATGAAAAATACCAAATCAGTTCCAAAAATATTTCTTTTACGGGATTTAGCGAATATAGTCCCATATTGAACATATATTTTTCTTAGAATTTTAAAATTCATTTACTATTTTTCATATAAACTTAAACCGCCAAATATTTAGACATTTATCATAAATTGTACTTTTATCCAAAAATTCTGAAATTCAAAGAGTACACTGATATTATATAGATGTACTCCCAATAAAAATTTCATCAATTCTGGAGTTAACCATAAGGAGTTATAAGGCGTTACTTTTAAAATAGTCTTTTCTCATAAAATTCATAACTCTTAATCTATACATCCAAAATCACCATTTTGGACACAATCAATAAAACTCATCAACATATCATTTCAAATTTTTCCAGAATTTTCTGAAGGTCGGAAGAAGTACGAATGAAAAACATTATAACCCTTAAAATCCCTTACTATCATCCCTTACCTCGAAAAGAGCATTACTTACATTTGGATATCGGATATACGTCAAGGAAACTTGCAGCCGATGAATATCAACTCACAAAGTATCTAAATACTCATAAAATACACTCAATAATCTAGAGAGAAAAGAGAAAACTTGTTTATGGTGTGATTTTCAATTCTAACTTAGCCCTCTATTTATAGGAAAATTTTAGCAGACTTGACTGCAATCGATGGCTTTACCTGCTACTATTCCCCCACCACATTTGAAATAAAATTCAGCACATTTCTTCACCAACCACAAGTGGGGCCCTCAATTCTAGAATTTTCCACCAAAATGCTAAATTTGATACTTGAACAATTTACGAACCATTCACCTCTTAAAATTCATAACAAATCATATGTTCATTTTAAACGGTTCAAAATTTGTGGACATATACTCAACTTATATATGTATAACATATCCAAAAATTACAACGATCCAACTATCGGATTAAAAATTATAACTCACGCAATATATCTCAAAAATAATTTGGTTTAATTTTTAATACCTTCATTCCGACAAAAAATCGATAAAATACCTCAACATTAATTCCTTCATTTATAACCACATAAATAAATCCATCATTTATATCCACATCAAATAAATATTTTCTTATCATATAAATCAATGATTAATTATTCACAAATAATATTATAGAATCACATTTATGACAACCAGGCCGTTCCCAAGAAAGAGGGGGCTTTTCGATAAGAATTTCTCCTTACTGGCACGCAATTAGGTGACCAAACCTATCATTGACAGAACTTTCTAGACATTGCCAATAATGCTATCTAATAATATTATTCCAAATAATATGAATTATTGATCTGATAATGGGAAATATTGTGCAGTGACAATTATTGAAACAACAATAATATAAAATATCAACGCAGCAATTATTGAATCAATAAAATAAAATATTGAATAAGAACTCACGTAACAATTATTGAGTAGTGCCTTCTTACGTAAGGATCAATAATTCAACAATCTATGCAATAATACCGTGCTTCTTGTGCAACCACGCCAGATTACTATATTTTAACCAATAAGGTATTCCAATAGTCTTAACTTGATAATAACTACTGCAGTTATTCAATTTTGTCATTTTCTTCTTCCGACAGCTTATTCTATTATGGGGCCCACAATAAATGGTCACTACCATCGCATTTAATATTCCCCCAGGCGAAAGAATATTCCACGACCAAACGAATATTCCTCGACAACAATGAATATTTTATAACCACTTGTGTATTTTGAAAAAAAAAATCATATATCACCCTTAACTTTAACTTTTATCAATTTAACCATTTACAGAATAGTAATTATAAGAAAAATTGAATACTTTTATTTCATAAAATTCGGGGTCTTGAATAAAATGCCTATAATAACCTGCCAACCATAAGAAACTCCTTATCTTTGACGATGTCTTCGGGTGATCCTAGTTTACTATAGCTTCAACTTTTGATGGATCCACTGAATTTCCGTCTTTATCAATAACATGCCCGAGAAACTGTACACGTTCCAACCAAAACTCATATTTTGAAAATTTTGCGTACAACTTCTCTTTCTGCAATGTCTCCAACGTCACTCTTAAGTGTTCAACATGTTCTTCCTTGGTCTTAGAATACACCAGGATATCATCAATAAACACCACCACAAATTTATCTAAGAATGGTTTAAACACCCTGTTCATCAAATCCATGAACGTTGTAGGTGCATTGGTTAAACCAAATGACATAACCAGAAACTCGTAATGACCATACTGAGTTCTGAATGCCGTCTTCGGTACGTCTTCTGGCCTCACCTTCAGCTGATGATAACCACTCCTCAAGTCTATCTTTGAAAAATATCTCGCTCCTTTCAATTGATCAAACAGGTCGTCGATTCTTGGTAACGGATACTTATTTTTAATCGTGACCTTATTCAATTCTCTGTAATCAATGCAGAGCCGCATCGATCCATCTTTATTCTTAACAAATAACACTGGCGCTCCCTATGGCGATACGCTCGGCTGGATATACTTCTTGTCGAGCAATTCTTGCAGTTGCACCATCAAGTCTTTCATCTCTGTCGGGGCCATTCTGTATGGTGCCTTAGATATCGGGCCTGTTCCTAGTACTAAATCAATCACGAACTCGATTTGTCGATCTGGCGGAAGACCAGGCAAATCGTCTGGAAATACGTCTGCAAAATCTCTTATGATCGGTATCTCTTCTATCTTCGCACTTTTCTTCTGTGTATCAACTATGTAGGCTAAGTATCCTACACATCCTTGTCTTAACAACTTCTTGGCTAGCATCACCGTCAGATAACTTGCTTGTCGAGGTGATTTGCTGCCATAGAACACAACCTTTGACAGAGTCATAAGGTTAACACACTTCCTTTGGCAATCAATTACTGCTCCGTAATTGAATAACCAATCCATTCCCAGTATAACATCAAATTCACCAAGTCTAATTGGTATCAAGTCTACCCTCATCTTTTGACACTTTATAACCACTCTATAATTCTTATATATGAACCTGACAGGAATCACTTCCCTGTTTGCAATCTCTATGCTCAAAGGATAATCTAATTCTTCTTGAGGCAAATCTAAGTTTTGAGCAAATTCATCGAATATAAATGAACAAGTAGCACCCGAATCAAACAGTACATAAGCATTAATACCATTAATCGGAATGATACCTGACACCACATCCTTAGACTAAACAGCATCCTGCATGGTCATATTGAAAGTTCTCGCAGTAGGTCGGCTTGACTAAGCTGGTCCAGTGATAGGCAATGCACCACCACCGTTGTTGTTTCCTTTTCCTCCACTTGCACTCCCCGCTGACTTTTTAGGGCAATCACGAGCCATGTGATCCTTCGAACCGCAGGTAAAACATGCTTCTTTTTTTGGGCTAAAAACGTTCGGTGCAATGTGTGCTTCCTGAACACTGTTGAAACACACCCGCTTTCCCTTCAAACATACCCCAATATGGTTCTTTCCACAAGTCGCACAAGCTTCAAACTTTTTCTTCTGCTGACTTCCTTGCTGTCCACCCGTAGTCGAGGTCTCGTTCCACTTCCTCTTCTGATTGTTACCTCCAACATTACTTCCACCAGCCTTATTCTCGTTATCATTCTTCCTCTTCTTCTGTTCTTGGTTGTACTTGGTTAAGGCATCACTTCCACCTTCTGCGATAATTGCCTTTTCTAATACAGCCGTAAATGTATTTAACTGGAACATTGAAACCTTACTATACAGCCAGGGTTTCAATCCTTGTTCAAACCTTCTCGCCTTACGCTCATCCGTATTGACTTGATATGTGGCAAACCTTGCCAACTCGTTAAACTTCGCAGCATATTCTGGCACCGTCATAGTTCCTCGCTTCAGCTCCATAAATTGCACTTCCAACTGATTCCGAGAACTCACTGGAAAGTACATTTCAAAGAACATCTCCTTAAATCTCTCCCACGCTATCACTCCTTGTCCTCCACGAACTTTATTTGCTTGCCACCAGTAGCTAGCTTCAGACCTAAGCATAAACGTTCCGAATGCAGTCTTCTAATCTTCGTTAACTCTAGAAACATCAAACACCTTCTCCATTTCCATAATCCAGGTTTGGGCTTCCACTGGATTCATAAACCCTTGAAACTCTGGCGGTCCAACCGCTTTGAATTCCTTGAAGGTTGTAACTTGAGCTTGCGGATGATTCGTAAGTGCACCCGTAAACAAAGTTACCAACTGCTGAACCGGATTAGCGTTGGACTCATTGTTATTATTAGTAGACCCCTCAGGAGGTGCTTGTTGACGTGGTTGTCTTCTTTTAGGAGGCATTTTCTGTTAGAACATACGCTTATTAGTTCATCACTCCACTTCTTGGGTATTTGAAGTTTAACTTAAACATTCCAAGATTAAAGCTATAACACATAATATTTCAAATAAACTCCAATATTTTATTCATTCATAATGTTTTAAAATATATAAAAGATAGCATATCTGCTATAAACATCCACTTTCCTGAACTAAACCAGTTTCAGGATTACATACTCATACTACCCCTTTATTCATCTCAAAATAAGGGCTTTAAAACTTTATTTATTCACATAATAACCACATATTATCATCACTCTTATTTTCTATCTAGGCATATTAAGACGTCATAAGGCTTCTCGACGTTCCTCCTCCATGATGCGATAAGCCGTTCTACGATCCATCACGAACCACGGCGAGTCTTCAAACTGAGGCGGGTAATAGTGGACTCGATCCTGGGCCCTATCAATCGTAGAATTAAAAGCATAATGCATCTCCTTCATCTTGGCTTTCTCCACTTGGACCTTAGCCTCATCACGATCTGCCTGTTTAGTCGCCTTCATCCAAGCATCCTCTACTCTTGTACGCTTAGCTGATTCCTCTTTGAAGTCATCTTTCAACTTCTCCATGTCAGTCTTCATCTTCTCGTTCACTGCCAATAGGTCTTCATGCCGACCCTTGGTATGAACTAGATCACATTCTGTGTTTCCGAGTTTTGAGTTAAGATCCTGAATCTCTACATTCTTCTGCTCCAACACAACGTGATGCATCTCAACCATCTCCTTCAGCTCCTCAACATTATCCTGTAACTCTATGTTACGGTCATACAAAATATCATACATCTCAGCCGATACGGAGTTTGGTAGAAACTCCTCAGGATCCTCATCATCATCCTCCTCTATCTCCTCAGGACTATCCTCCTCAGGATCGGTCACAGGCTCATCCTCCTGGATCAACTGTTCCCGCACCACGTGAATATCCCGGAGTTCGTCATCTCTAGGTACCTGAGGTATCACCTCCCTAGCTAGACTGGATCCTCTTTCGTCAGACATCCTGACAACAAAATATTTTAAATTTTACTTAACATTATCGATACTCGTGAGCACATAAGTTATTAACACACATTATATAATGTCTTTTATTATTTAGCTTCAATGGATGCCTTAATCCACTTCTTAAAATCCGATAAGAGTTAAACACCTCTATGTTTTCTGTTTCCTTAAAGGCTACTTCCTAAGGTTTTCCCCACCTAAGGCTTTGATACCAACCTGTGACACCCCCAAATCCGGATACTTCATTTCCACCAAATTTGGTGCTCACTGTGACGCCCCCAAAATAGGTATACATCACCCATTCTGAGTTGTCAATACATGGTACAGAAACAACTACAACTTTATTATTACAACAGAAAAAGCGTGAGTTTAAATACAAATATTATCTTCTGACAATATCTATACTCAAATAAATCCTCATCACATTTATTGATACATTATTTTACAAAATGGTGAGGACTCACTAAACAACTCTCTCTAGAACCTTCATTCCATACCCAGGCTGCATACTTTCGCTATATTTTTAGCCTCACGAAAATATGGAACAAAAAGGAAAAGGGTGAGCTCAACTAGCTCGAGAAAGAATATTATGACTAAGATAATATACAACAAATTATCGTTAGTCTTCAACAGGAAAAATCTAATAGAATACAATAGACAACAAATTTTAAATCAATATTCGCAATGAAATAATAATTCATTAGAAGAGTTAAGTAGAGAATGCAAACTACTATCTTCTATGTATGAATTTAAAAGTTCATCGTCTATCTTTTATCCTGTAACATCAATCAATATACATCTGAATCAAATATTCATCTTTTTGCACTACTGAGCCAAAGATATTCATCGATTGGTCATGTTCATTTAAACACTGTTCATCTTTGCACTACGGGCCAAAGATCTTAATCGATCGGTCATGTTCATCTCAACACTGCTCATCTTTGCCTACAGCCAAAGATATTCTTGAGAATCATTCATCTTTGCACTACGGGCCAAAGATATTCAATAATATCATCATTTAAGGTAGAGGATGATGAAAAATATTTTTAAAGAAACGAATCCAAAGAAACAAAATGACAAGGATTAAGGATTAAGGATTAAGTACTTTGTTTTATCCATGTTAAAAAATACCTCAAAAATAATCATAGTGGTGTAAAATTCAAGAATGATCAAAACATGGATACAATCAAAGCTAGTATCCGAATAGATATTTTGGACAAAAAGAAGAAATTTTATTTTTAGGTGAATAGTGTCAGTATCGTGAATAGTCTTGTATCGTGAATAGTAACTCCGACACCAAAAGATAGAAATTCCACAAAAACATCTTCACGCTTCATGAATAGTACTCGTGAATAGTAACTCGTGAATAGTAACTCATGAATAGTAACCCCGACATGAAAAAGTTCCAAATTTGATAAAAAGTTTTAACCAATATTTCAGCATAATGATATTGAAGAAATAATATCATTTGAGAAGAAAATAACATCCCTTACCTCGAAAGACAGTACTTCTAGTTGAAACACCGGATATAGGCTATGACTTGAACTTGCACCGTATAGAAATACTCAAAGTATACTCAAAATACTCACAAGAATACGCTCGATAATATAGAGAGAGAAAACTTCAGTTTCTGGTGTGATTTTCAATTCTAACTTAAGCACCCTATTTATAGGAAATTGCTTAGAATACCAAAGCAGAAAATTTAATAAATTAATAATATAATTATATAAATTTCCTACACATGCCTAGAATCTGATTTCAGCCATCAAACACATGCCACATTCTAGAAAAAGTAAGAAAAAACGTTTTTCTAATTTTAAATATTTTAAACTTCCAAAATCAATTATTTGAGCTTGAACTTCAATAATTCATAATAAATAGCCCTTTCATCGAAAATTCGAATCACGCGATTTTTATAGGAAATTCAATTCTCTACAACTTTGCGTAAGAAAGTTTTCCAAATTCCAAATGAAATTGACCAAAAATCCACAAGCGCAATTTTACGTGCTATAATCAAATTTCGACTAATAAATGGGGTCCACCGAGCATGTTTAACATGTTTTAAACATTTATTGCAACAAAAATACTCTTCCTCCTCGTATACTCATATATCCCACATTCGTTGTAAAAATATCACCATTATTATATTATTAAAATATAATAATATATTTAAATGAATTATTTTATCGAAAAAGATAAAATTTCAATTTTCAACAATTGTCACATTAAAATTTTCTCCATCTATATCCACATAAAATTAATATTTTCCTCATCATATGAATCAATAATTAATTATTCACAAATAATATTACGAGAATCACAATATTGACAACCAGCGGGTTCAGGAAGAGGGGCTTTCCAATAAGAATTTCTCCTTCTTGGCGCAATTGATTAGGTGACCAAACCTCTCCTTATGTAACTTTCTAGACATTGCCAATAATGTTATCTAATAATATTATTCGGATAATATGAATTATTGCTTCGATAATGAAAAATATTGTGTAATGACAATTATTGAAACAACAAAGAATATAAAATATCAACGCAACAATTATTGAATCAATAAAATAAAATCTTTGAGCGATAATTACTATAACCATTATTGAGTAGTGCCTTCTTACGTAAGAATCAATAATTGGTGCAATACTGCGTGCCTTCTTGTGCAACAACGCCAGTATTCTTGTGTTTTAACCACCGGGTATTCCAATAGTGTTAATTGAATAACAACTTCTGTGATTATTTTTAAACAACTTATATTTGTGCTTTTCTTCATCCAATCGCTTTCCAGTTATGGGGCCCACATGGTCACTGTGCAGTAATTTAATATTCCCGACAAATCTGAATATTCCACGACCAAACGAATATTCCCAAACAACAATGAATATTTTATAACCACTTGCTTATTTTGAAATATTTGCGTATTTAACCCCTAACTATCCACATTAATCAAATCAACCCTTACTATTTCAAAATAATAAATAGAAAAAATTAAATTTCATTAATAATAAGTTGGGGTCTTACAACCTCCCTCCTTATGAAATTTCGTCATCGAAATTGGCGTACGTACTGGTGTGTTTGAAAAGGTGAGATACCTCGCTTTCATTTCGCTTCCAATTCCTAGGTCATTTCCTCTATAGCATGATTCCTCCACAAAACTTTAACTTGTGGTATGACCTTTGCGCGTAGGACATGCTCCTTCCTATCCAAAATCTTGACAGGTACCTCCTCATCGTTAAGTCTTGGCTATCTCGTCCGGTTCTAACTCTATAACGTGGTTCGGTCTTTCACATATTTACGAAGTATGCAGATATGTGAAACACATTATGAACACGAGACATACTTGGAGGTAACGCAAGTCTATAGGCTACATTTCCTACTACTCAATAAAGAATTTGAAATGGACCAATAAATCGTGGATTGAGCTTTCCTCTCTTCCCAAATCTTGTAACTCCTTCCATGGAGCAACTTCGCAACAATACATGATCCCCACACTAAATTCCACGTCCTTTCGATGAAGATCCGCATAACTCTTTTATGTCGATCTTGTGCCGTTTGTATCGTTGTCGAATCATTTGAATCTTTTCGGTGAGTCATACGTACTAACTTCTAGGTCCCAACAATGTTGCTTCACCCACCTCATCCCAACATATTGAGAACGACATTTTCGTCCATATAATGCTTGAATGGAGCCACACCTATACTTGCGATAATCTGTTGTTGTAAGAGAATTCCACCATAGTAAATACTTATCCCAATCGCCCTTGAAGTCTAGGACAGAGTCTTAATAAATCTTTAAGAGTTTGAATAGTCCTCTCTGATTGTCCGTCTGCTTGGGGATGGTATCTTAGAACTAAATCGCAAACTGCGTGCCCATAGCTTTTTGCAAGCTAACCCAAAATCTTGAAGTGAATCTTGGGTCACAATCCAAAACTATGGATCTGAGTATGCCATACAACCTCACAATTTCATTCACGTATATACTAGCAAGACGTTCAAGGAATAAGTCTCCGTGTCGGCAAGAAATGAAGCGAGACTTTGGTTAATCTATCAACAATAACCCAAATAGCATTGATGCCTTGAGAAACCGTTGGAAGACCCAGTGACGAAATCCATGGTAATGTGTTCCCACTTCCATTTCGAATCTCAAGTGGTTGCAATGGACCCTTAGGTACTAGATGCTCGCCTTTACACGTTGACAAGTTAAACACATTGAGATAAACTTTGCAATCTCTCTCTTCATATTGTTCCACCAAAATGTATGTCAAGATCACGATACATTTTAGTACTTCCGAGATGGATTGCAAATGGTGTATTGTGCCTCCATCATAATCTTGTACTTCAAATCGTAGTCGTTAGGAACACAAAGTCTAGAGTGGACTCAAGTATTCCTTCTTCATCAATTCTCGCTTAGGAATAGCTCCTTCTTGTACTTTCTTCTTCATACGCATCATTTCAAGGGTCGGTGGCTTGAGCAACCTTAACTTTTTCTATTAAAGTTGGCTCTGTCGTATACTTGACATCATCGCTTTTCGTTCCTACATATGATCTTCTACTCAACGTCGTCGACCACGCGTTAAACTTTACCGGGATGGTATTGAATAGTGTGGTCGTAGTCTTTCAATAGCTCGAGCCAACGTCATTGCCGCGTGTTGAGTTCTTTTTGAGTGAAGAAATATTTAAGGCTTTTATGGTCCGAATATATCTCCACTTTCTCCCCATATAGATAGTGCCTCCATATCTTTAGCGCTTGAAAACGATCACGCTAACTCTAGATCATGAGTAGGATAATTCCTCTCATACTCTTTAAGTTGTCGCGAGGCATAGGCTATGACTTTCCCACGTTGCATGAGAACACATCCTAACCCTTTGCACTCAAGCATCATCAGAGATAACAAATCCATCCGAACCGGATGGTATTGTTAGAAACAGTCTTAAAATAAGTCTCCTCTTAAGCTCTTGGAAACTTTTCTCGCATTCTTCGCTCCAAACGAATTTTGTATCCTTCCGAGTTAGTGGGTTAATGGAGTAGCGATTCGAGAAAACCCTTCCACGAATCTCCGATAATAACCATTAAGCCCAAAAGCTACGTGACTTGATCCACCGACTTGGTTGCTCTCAACTTTGTATTGCTTCAATCTTCGCGGATCAACAGATACTCCATGTTTCGACACCACGTGCCCAAGTAATGCTACTTCCTCAAGCGAACTCGCATTTCTTCAATTTGGCATATAGTTTGTTTTCACGAAGCCTTTGGAGTACCGACTTCAAATGGTGCTCATGATCTTCACGACTTTTGGAATATATAAGGATGTCATCAATAAAGACAACAACAAAGCCGATCCAAATATTCCTTGAATACTCGGTTCATCATATCCATGAAAAAGCATAGGAGCTTTAGTTAGTCCGAAAGACATGACTAAGAATTCATAATGCCCATACCGGAGTTACGAAGGCGCTTTGAATATCCTCGGTTCTAATCTTCACCGATGATATCCGAATCGAAGATCGATTTTGAAAAGAATTGTGCCTTATGGCCGGTCAAACAAGTCATCAATACGAGGTAGAGGATACCTATTTTTTGATGGTGACATGGTTCAATTCCCGATAGTCAATACAAAAGTCGCATACTCCCGTCTTTCTTCTTTACAAATAAAACAGGGCACCCCAGGAGATGTACTTGGGGCCAGAATGAAACCGATGTCCAACAATTCACGTAGTTGGACCTTTAACTCTTGAAGTTCAATAGGAGCCATTCGATATGGGGTTTTAGAAATGGGCTTTGTACCAGGTTCAAGATCAATAAAGAATTCAACTTCACGTTCTGGGGGTAGACCGGGAAGTTCTTCTAGAAATACATCGGAAAGTCAATAACAACGGGAATATTATTCAAATTTGACGTGTCTTTATTCAAATCCATAACATGGGCTAAGAAAGCTTGACATCCGTTTTCAATAAGCGAATAGCTTTATGATTAAATATGACGATGATTGATTTTAATGGTTTAGTTGCTTGAATCCGCACAACAGTTGGTTAGGAATATGAAAACTAACAACCTTACGAAAACAATCAATTTTGGCATGATGAGTAGTTAACCAATCAATCCCTAAAATCACATCAAAAGCAAGTATCTTTAAAGAGATAAGGTCAACGTGTAAGGTGATGGTGCCAACTTGAATCAAACAAGATTTATAAACAATGGATGTGATGAAAGTTTCTCCTAACGGAGTTTCCACAGATAGGTCAAAGTCTAATTTCTCTGAGTCAAGTTTAAACGTTGAGCACATGCGGAGAGATAAATGAATGGGTAGCACGGTATCAAGTAAGGTATAAACTTCGCAAGAATTTATAAATAGCTTACCCGTGATCACCTCGTTTGGGTTCCTCGCATTATGACCAATCCACAACAAACGCTCTTCCCGGAATCGTTGACTTTGACTTTTACGGGGACGATCTTTTGAGTCACCGTCCCCCAATGAACTAGGTTTCGCCATCTTATAATCTCGAGCGATATGTCCTTCATTTCCACAATTATAGCATACCTTGAACTGTTGTGGGCGCTTTGACCGATATGTCCCTCTTTTTCGCATTTGTAATATATGACCGGTGGTCGTTTCCTCCTTAGAACCGATTCTTTCGCCAAGACTGCCATCTTCACATAATCGTTGTTAAATCTCCTCTTTTTAAAATCTCTTCCCCGACTCGCTTCTTCTGCTTTTCATGGCCATGATTACCACCAGAGTGGTTACCATTTTTGTCCGTCATTTCTTTCTCCGTTTGGTTATCATTATTCTGCTGACTACTATCTCGCACGATCCTCGGTTGTGGTCCTCAGTTGACCGTACTCAAGTTATCTCGCTCTAATAATTGAGCTCATTTTACAACATCCTGAATAAAGAGAAAATTTATGAGAAATGAGATCTTGACGTATCTTAGGGTTTCAAACCTCTAAGAAACATCCGCGTCATACGTTCCTCATTCTCCACCAAATGAGGTGCAAACCTCGATAACTCTGCAAACTTTGCCTCGTCTTCGAGACACCGCCATGTTGTTCTGCTCCCATCTAATAAACTCCACTTCCTTCATATAGATTTAACACTTCCGGAAAGTATTTGTCATTAAATAGTTTCAAACGTCTCCCAAGACATCTTTGAGTCGCGTTTGGATGGATGCGCCTTCACGAGACTCCCACCAAGAATCCGCCTCGCCACGGAACATAAAGGTGGCGAATGGAACCTTCGTTCCTCCGTGCATCCCAAGACATCGAATATCTTGGTAATTTGCTTGACCCATGTTTCCGCCATGATCGGATCTCGCTTTCCCTTAAATTCGGTGGTCCCAACTCTTTGAATCGCTTGTTGTGACAACCCGTGAATTGCTATCATTTCCTCCTCAGTATTTTGAACACGAGTCTCCTCGTCTCGATTTTGCATGAACTGCAAAAACTTCTAAACATCCCCTCGCTCATCATCTTTCTCCAATGGTGTTGTTCACGGTAGGAACATTGCCACTGTAACAAATTATCGTTAGTCTTCACATGATAACAAATTATCGTTAGTCTTCAACAGGAAAAATCTAATAGAATACAATAGACAACAAATTTTAAATCAATATTCGCAATGAAATAATAATTCATTAGAAGAGTTAAGTAGAGAATGCAAACTACTATCTTCTATGTATGAATTTAAAAGTTCATCGTCTATCTTTTAACCCTGTAACATCAATCAATATACATCTGGAATCAAATATTCATCTTTGCACTACAGACCAAAGATATTCATCAGTTGGTCATGTTCATTTAAACACCTGTTCATCTTTGCACTACGGGCCAAAGATCTTAATCAGTCGGTCATGTTCATCTCAACACCTGTTCATCTTTGCACTACAGGCCAAAGATATTCTTCAGAAATCATTCATCTTTGCACTACAGGCCAAAGATATTCAATAATATCATCATTTAAGACCGAGGATGATGAAAATATTTTTAAAGAAACGAATCCAAAGGAAACAAAATGACAAGGATTAAGGATTAAGGATTCAGTACTTTGTTTTATCCATGTTAAAAAATACCTCAAAAATAATCATAGTGGTGTAAAATTCAAGAATGATCAAAACATGGATACAATCAAAGCTAGTATCCGAATAGATATTTTGGACAAAAGAAGAAATTTTATTTTTAGGTGAATAGTCTCAGATACGTGAATAGTCTTAGTATCGTGAATAGTAACTCTACACCAAAAGATAGAAATTCCACAAAAACATCTTCACGCTTTCATGAATAGTACTGCGTGAATAGTAACTCGTGAATAGTAACTCATGAATAGTAACCCGACATGAAAAAAGTTCCAAATTTGATAAAAAGTTTCAACTAATATTTCAAATAATGATATTGAAGAAATAATATCATTTGAGAAGAAAATAACATCCACTTACCTCGAAGAGACAATTACTTTAGTTGAAACACCTGATATAGGCTATGACTTGAACTTGCACCGTATAGCAATACTCAAAGTATACTCAAAATGCTCACAAGAATACACTTTCGATAATATAGAGAGAAAAACTTGATTTACGGTGTGATTTTCAATTCTAACCTAAGCACCTATTTATAGGAAATTGCTTAGAACACCAAAGCGAAAAATTTAATAAATTAATAATATAATTATATAAATTTCCTACACATGCCTAGAATCTGATTTCAGCCATCAAACACATGCCACATTCTAGAAAAAGTAAGAAAAAACGTTTTCTAATTTTAAATATTTTAAACTTCCAAAAATCAATTATTTGAAGCTTGAACTTCAATAATTCATAATAAATAGCCATTTCATCAGAAAATTCAATCACGCGAGTTTTTATAGGAAATTCAATTCTCTACAACTTTGCGAAGAAAGTTTTTCCAAATTCCAAAATGAAATTGACCAAAATCCACAAGCGGGCAATTTTACAAAAGTATAATCAAATTTCGATCGATAAATGGGGTCCACCGCATGTTTAACATGTTTTAAACATTTATTGCAACAAAAATACTCTTCCTCCTCGTATACTCATATATCTCTCACATTCGTTGTAAAAAATATCACCATTATTATATTATTAAAATATAATAATATATTTAAATGAATTATTTTATCGAAAAAGATAAAATTTCAATTTTCAACAATTGTCACATTAAAATTTTCTCCATCTATATCCACATAAAATTAATATTTTCCTCATCATATGAATCAATAATTAATTATTCACAAATAATATTACAGAATCACAATATTGACAACCGTGCAGTTCCTGGAAGAGAGGGCTTTTCCAATAAGAATTTCTCCTTCTTGGCGCGCATGAATTAGGTGACCAAACCTCTCCTTAGATGAACTTTCTAGACATTGCCAATAATGTTATCTAATAATATTATTCAGATAATATGAATTATTGCTTCGATAATAAAAAATATTGTGTAATGACAATTATTGAAACAAACAATGATATAAAATATCAACGCAAAGAATTATTGAATCAATAAAATAAAATCTTTGAATAATAATTATCGTAACCATTATTGAGTAGTGCCTTCTTACGTAATAATCAATAATTGGTGCAATACCGCAGGTGCTTCTTTTGTGCAACAACGCGACATTCTTGTGTTTAAACCAAAGGGTATTCCAATAGTGTTAATTGGTAATAACTACTGTGCAGATTATTTTTAAACAACTTATATTTGTCGTTTCTTCATCCAATCGCTTTTTCCGTTATGGGGCCCACACATGGTCACACTGTGCGTCGTATTTAATATTCCCAAACGATCATTTAATATTCCACGACCAAACGAATATTCCCAAACAACAATGAATATTTTATAACCACTTGCTTATTTTGAAATATTTACGTATTTAACCCCTAACTATCCACATTAATCAAATCAACCCTTACTATTTCAAAATAATAAATAGAAAATTAAATTTCATTAATAATAAGTTGGGGTCTTACACTCACTATCAAAATAATTATATCTAACTACCCATAATAAAGGATAAAACATTAAATAACTTTAAACAATAATCTTTCCCATGAAAGGGTTACATCATCTCATAAACAATCCCAAGTAATCTAACCTTAAATTTATTACATCAGTTTGAATACAATATAAAATAAAACAAGTCTTATAACATAATTCATTTAATAAATTCTAAATAACTCTTCAACACTTGGACATCTTGCCCTTTCCTTTGCTAGTAGATGGCTCATCACCTCTTTTGACTTTAGTTGCATTGTTTAATTGCAAGATTGAGCAAACAATTGCTCACTGACATAAAGAGTAGTAATAATAACAACATGAGAATGAACAACGAATACTGAACAATAATGAACTTGTTCTATGAATCAAAAATAGAAAACAAGTTCGAACTTTAATATCTGAGGGTCTTAAGACCACGAACTATGTCTTCGGTATTTAGGTATTATTACCTCAACCTTAACAGACAATTAGACTATACAGACTCTTCTTAACGTACTTAGGGGGATCAGCCCTTTGTACTATGTATTGTGTACAAACATCTAAACGTTACACGTACAAAATCCCCTATGTTAAGGTTGTTCGTCTCAGTTTGAATTTAGAATTTCCGTACTAAAGAAAGTTTAGTTTGGAACTAGTTTATCAGTGTTTCTAGAATTTTAGAACACTTATTCAATTTCCATCAATAAAGGTTTAATACAAAAGTGTATAACTGAACAAGGCTATCAAAGTCAAAGATCGGATATTAACAATATATAACTGAATAAACATGATACACATGCAAAGTACTATGATCAAAAGAGTTAGAACGATCTCATTTGAATCGTCGTATTAGAACAATATATGCTTTGTACAATAATTAGAAAAGTGAAACTTGCTCGATGTAACGAATTAGGTTACAAGAGTTTAATCAATCGTATATAAGAATAGAATTAATAATCTCGTTCAACCAAAGTTTGGGAACTTGCATTCATAAATTAAAGAATGGAGTTAGAAAAACTTGCTCAAATGTAAGGAGATAAGGTTTAGAAACTCGCACAATTATGAAAGTAGAGTTAGAGAACTTGCCTTGATTGTAAGCTACACAAATGTAATATAATCTTCAATTACCCTACATACATCATTAAAATCGCAACAACAATTAGTTGTATGAATATCAACACTATGGATATTAAACCATCATTTAGGTCATAACCCTAACCTAGAACCTAACCATTTAGGTTAACTTACTTAACGGATCTGAAATCTAATTAGGTTACTTAACTTGCTCGATGTAACGAATTAGGTTACAAGAGCTTAATCAATCGTATATAAGAATAGAATTAATAATCTCATTCAACCATAGTTTAGGAACTTGCATTCATAAATAAAAGAATGAAGTTATAAAAACTTGCTCAAATTTAAGGAGATAAGGTTTAGAAACTCGCACAATTATGAAAGTAGAGTTAGAGAACTTGCCTTGATTGTAAGCTACACAAATGTAATATAATCTTCAATTATCCTACATACATCATTAAAATCGCAACAACAATTAGTTGTATGAATATCAACACTATGGATATTAAACCATCATTTAGGTCATAACCCTAACCTAGAACCTAACCATTTAGGTTAACTTACTTAATGGATCTGAAATCTAATTACGATCCAACATAACTTAATCGTTCACCTCTAACTTTTGAAAATGTCACTTTTAGTTTCATTATATAACTCAATTAACAATCACTTAAAAATATTTTACACTTTTTATTACCACGCATGACAATCTGTTATTGTAGTTTATATTATGCCTCAACATCATTCACATGCATGCTTAACTAATACAAGTCCGTTACACATGACCTGCAAATAGGCGAAGTCATTTCACTGAGCTCGAGAACATACAGCGCGTATCTTGTTGTCCTTGCTTTAACCTTGGCGTAATTGCTACTGGTGCTCGATCATGAAAACCCATTAAGCAAATTGCACTTGGGGCCCATGCAATGCGGTGAGCAATTTTTGCCTTGGCACCATTATGATTGTCTTTGGTGAAGACAGACACATACTTGACATGAACAGTAGCCGACTTTAGCCCAACAAACACGAATTTCACCGACAAAATAGTGAAATTAACATCTACAATTGGTACAGAATATTACAAACATGTTTGCTAACATTTACAACCAATTAACACAATTTAACATCAACTAAAACTAGTTTAATTTCTCAGAATTTCATATTTTCATATAAAACTCCATTTTTGAACTTCTTCACAAAAATCATCAGTGACATCTCAATACTTGGCCAAAACACTTAATTCAAATTACGTTATTCTCGTTTCGTAATAAGCTAGCATAAACAAGACTCAATTTGCAGTTTAGCATACGAATTGGCCACTAAAATTGGTACTATACACAAGTCATATGGAAAAATATACACTGTCATACTTTTCTTCCTTTTTAAACTGTAATTAGCATACAAATTCTTGTTTACATACAAGCTCAAACCTAACCAACCCATATAATCATCATAATTTAGATGTATAACAACAATTCAACAAAATCGAATACACAGAACATAAACAAACTTTGCCATAATTCATATATGTATATACATATATATAGGGCAAAGGTGCAAAAATGCCCCTGATGTTTACCCCGATATCCCACTTACACCTTAAACTATTTTTTTTTTCAAAAATACCCTTAACGTTACAAAATTCAGCCCAATTATGCCCCTCCCGTTAACAGACTTGCCATCGAGGCAAACAGAGCAGACACCTAGATAAAATTTGCTGACAAGGCAATGCATACATGGGAAAGAGGGTATTATAAACCTATTATATTAAATTATTAATATCCGTATTACAAATAGTTTTACTGCTTACGAATCTTCTTAATCCCCAATTTCCATCTCTTCCCATCAATACAGAGTCAACACCTTCACGAATCAGCAATTGACTTAGAAATCCATCTGCATCCTTCTTCACCATTGCAGAGTATAGCTACTACTAGATCTTCTCTTAAACTAGTACTAGTACTAGTATATATATAAACTCTTACTCATATTTTGAGTCTCTCTTCATAATCCCTCTCCTTCTTTCTCCAAGAAGTTCCAGTTTAAGATTCAAGAAACCATTTTCTCTCTCTGTTTTCCTTCATCTGAATTTTTTCTTGCGACCCACTAAAGCTATATAGTTTCATTTGTTAATCGATCAAAAATTGATTCACAATCATGAATCGAAAAAAAAGAAGGAAATTGAAGAAGAAATCGAGTTTGAGTTTTCACCCCTGTTCTAATCTGTGTTTCTTTCTCAAAGAAGTTGGGAGTTTTCTGGGATTCAAGAACTGTACTAATCTGAAATTGAAGAAGCAATCAAGTTTGAGTTTTCCCCCCTCTGTTCTGTTCTGTGGTTTTTTTTTTTTTCCTGCAAGAAGAAAAACTGTTGTATCGGCGACGATTTGGGAGAGAGGGGGATTCAGAGAGGGCGACGGAGGTGATTTCTTGGGTTGAATGGCCATTGGGACGGAGAAAGGGTATTATTATTATTTAAGGTATTTTAAAAATAAATTTTGACCAATTTTATATAGTAAATTATATTAATTATAAATTATATAAAAAGTATCATTAATTACAATATTTTTTGTTAAAAAATATTTAAATTGAATTTAAAACTCCAACACTAATTTTATATTTCGGAATGAAAAGGACAAAACAATAATAATAAAATAATTATAAAAATAATAATAATAATAAAAAATAATAACAATAATAACAATAATAATAATAAATAGTAAGATGAGGAAGTTATATTGACAATGGGCACATGTTTTGGGAGAAATATGTTTGATTTGAATTGTTAGATATTTTTCATGTATGCATTGCCTCGTCAACAAATTTTGTCCAGGTGTCTGTTCTGTTTGCCTCGGTGGCAAGTCTATTAACGGGAAGGGCATAATTGGGCTGAATTTTGTAACGTTAAGGGTATTTTTGAAAAAAAAAATAGTTTAGGGTGTAAGTGGGATATCGGGGTAAACATCAGGGGCATTTTTGCACCTTTGCCCTATATATATAATACAAATGTTATATAAAATACCTTCAATATGCTTAATAATCCCTTGCTAACCACTGAAATTGCTTAGGTTTTCTCTAAATCTCTCAAGTTCTCACTCTCAATCCCCTCTGTGTTTATCTTTTGATAGCTAGCCTTAGAAAGGCGCGTAGAAAATATAACTAGCCATAATCTCACGTTTTCATCCGTTAGAAAATAACAAAAGGCGTCAGTTGGAAAAAGCTAAATGCCACAAGGCCTTGTTTGGCTAAACATCTATTTCTCAAACCAAATTATTATTATATTATTTATATTATATAGCTACTTTGTGTCACATGTTATTTAAATAACTTTAGTTTAGCTAATTTAAATAACTTATAATAATAATAAAAACCTTATTATCATTATACTTATAATTAATAAATAATTATATATATCTAATTTAATTAATAAATTAGAAACATCACTTTATTTATTTTATTTATTTCCTTTAAATTAAACAATTCATTTAATTTAATTATTTTCTTAAATATTAAGTAATTCATTTAATTTAATTATTTTCTTGAATTAAATTCTTGAGATAAAATTATTATTCAATTTAATTAGCATTAATCAATTTAGTTACCAAATTAATTCACCACAATTATCAATTATTTATTTTCCTCAATAAATAACTTATTTAAAATATTTATTATATTCCATAAATATTTAAATTAAATTACAAATTTCTCGATCGTTACATCCTTCCCTCCTTAAAAGGATTCTGTCCCTAGAATCACAACTCAAAAAATTTATTCGAAAAATTTATTCGTTCTGACACCCCCAAATCCTGGTACTTCATTTCCTCAAGATTTGGTGTTCGTTTAATCAAAACATTCATTTCTAATTACCCAATCATAATAAAATTGAATAATAAAAACATGCCCATACAGTATTAAACTTAAATAAAAATATCCCAGGTTATCTAACCTTTAATTACAAACATTCAAATGCGGAATTTAAAATTTATTACATCACATCATATTTAAAAGTCTATTATCATAATGATAAAAAATAAAATTACAAGTCTTCATCACTTGTATATTTTTCCCTTTCCTTTGCTAGTGGTAGGTTCATTGACCTTCTCAACCTTAGCTACAATAAGTATATAAATATGCAAGAGTGAGCAAACAAAGCTCACTTGAAATAAGAATGAATAACTTTATAACATTACATCATTTGCCAAAACTAGGCTCAATAGAACTGAATGATAGGTTCTATTACATTTTGAAACATACTACTGAGGGTCTAATGACCACGAATCATGTCCACAGTTATAAGTAATCTTTCAACTTTAACTTTAAAAAGTCATAAGACTATAAGGACTCCACATACTTGGGGATCATTACGTACGTCTGATGTATTGTGCACAACCATTTTAACGCTAAGCGTAAACCTCTAATAAAAGAGTTGTTCATCTCAGTATTTAGAATACAAGTCCGTACCAAAGTAAGTTTAGTTTGGATACATTACAAGGTAATTTAGAATTCAACGGTCATCAACTAAGGATTAGTTGAATACAAAAGAAATAACTGTATGCTATGGAATAATCATAACTGAATCGATATTTGTAAATTAACATCATGCTTTAGGAATAATCTAATAGCATAAATATTGAATAATCATAACATTCAAGGTTATTGAGAATTGGATACTAAACATGCATAGTGAATAGCAGTTTGAACGATAAAGTTGCTCAATAGTAAAATAATGCGACTTGCATGCTAAATAACAAGTTACATATTAAAGAAACTTGCTCAATATAAAATTTAGAATACTTGCATCATCATGAACAACTAGATACAAGAACTTACTCAATAATAGACAATCTAGCTCTACGAAAGTGTAGAGTTAGTAACTTGCGAAATTGTAAATTAAATTAAAAGCAATATAGTTCTAAACAAAATTAAACTTGCACAACGAAGTTTTAGAGTTAGAGAACTTGCCTTTAGCACAAGCTAACCCTTACCACTTGAATCTCAATACCCTATATATATGTCATCATGACATAATTAGTCATTACCAACATTTTATATCTATATAAACAAATATATACATCATGTAGGTTAAATTACCAATTCACATAATCAAACTATGTTAATACTAGTTAACCCTTGATAACATGCTCATTCATAGTTTAATACCACTGAAATCATCATTTAACATTCCTATTATTAACACATAACATTTATTTTCAAACTTTGTGTAATAAACTAAAATTGTCAGAACATTCGCTTAACTTTAACTCATGGCTGCGCCATAGTTTACATTTGTGGTTGGTATTTATATAGCCATAACTGGTATGAAATGGCATGCGCAATTCACGAACCAACGATTGGCATTATATGGCGTGGCGGCATAGCAAAGATGCAAAAACTTATCTTTTCTTTGGTCAGCATTGCGGCGCTAAAGTCCGTAACTTCGGCGACAAGCTCGGCAATGACATGAACAAAAAGCCAAATTGCCTACAAGCTCTAATCTAACAAACTAATTACATGTAATATATATATAGACTTCCTGTAAACACATTGTAAAGACTTCTAGCATGATTCTACCCATAAAATAACATAACCATCAAATTTACAACACCCAATTTCATTGGTTTTTTTATAAAAACTCCATTTTTGACATTTTTAATGAAAATCAACACTGTGATTTTGTTTTTCAATCAAAACAGTAAATTCAAAATACCATGGTTATGATTATACATACTCTATCAAATTCAATAGTCAATTTATATATATATTAACAATTAATCAACCTTAGTTTCATTTTAAACTAAGTCATACTTATATATTTTCATATAAACACTGTAATATGGTTTTCTTCACAAATTACATACATGCAAATGACTTAATTTCTCTATAATCATATATAAACTCATGAAACAACCCTTTACAAACAATTATCATACAAAGTTATATATATATATATATATATATATATATATATATATATATATATCAACAATTCATCTTTTAAATATTATTTTACAGGGACTTTTTGGAAGAGGAAAACTAAACTTTAAAATAAAATAAGAGGATTAATATCCTACCTTTGATTTAAGAAGATGATGGCTATCCTTTTGATTATCAAGCTTCTTTTCCCCAATTCTTTTCTCAAAAACCTATTAGAAATCACTCACTTTCTCTCTAAAGTTTTCGCTGTATTCTTCTTCTTCTTTTTCTCTCCCTTTTCTTCAACTGAGTCTTTCTTTTCTCTTCTAACATACGTAGAATAATATAACGTATATAATAATAATATATATTAATGATATAATATAAATATAGATATAACTTATGTCAGTTATATAAGTTTTGAAAATCAAAAGCCATAAGGCTTGTTTGGCTAACATAATAAAAATAACCCATTAACTTGGTAAAGCTAATTAAAAATAAATCAATTAATCCTTATACCTTGTTTGATAAAATACTATTAGATTAAAGACTTAATATGCATTAAGACTTGTTTGGCCAAAAAGTAAATTAAACTACTTTAATTTATTTTAATAACTCCTTTATATCAAGGTTATTTGTCACACTTCTAATAAATTAAATAATCAATTTAATCAATTCAAATACTAATCTATTAAATTACTTTAACACATAAATCATTCCCACATAATTATAATTTTTTTATAATTATAAATTTATTTAACCAACTAACACCTTATTTTAATTACAAATTCTAATTAAAATATTATAATTCATTTAATCATTATTAACTCTCTAACTTAATTATTAAATTAAATTAGTATATAATCTCGTAACAATTAATTTTCTTAGCTCCTTAATTATTTATTCAACAAATAATTAACTAAACCATATCAACTCAAATTAAACAATTATTTATTCAATAATAAACATATCCATTAAATACTTATATAAATCAATAAATATTTAATATTATATTTTAAAATTCTGGAATGTTACATCATTCCCTCCTTACAAGGATTCTGTCCTCAGAATCACAACTCAAACAATACATTCGTTACATTCTTCCCTACTTACAAAGATTCTGTCGCCAGAATCGAAAACACAGATTAAACAAACAACTCAGAGTACTCTTTCAACATTTTCTCTTTGAGTACCCACGTAGCTTCTTCAACGTTGTGGTTCCTCCATATCACCTTCACAGAAGGTATCACTTTATTTCTGAGCACTTGTTCTTTCCTATCGACTATGTGGATAAGAACCTCTTCATAAGACAAATCTTTCTCGAACTGCAACGGTTCGTACTCGATCATATGTTTGTAGTCGAGTTTATATGGTCGTAACACCGAAATATTAAAAACATTATGAATGTTTTCCAACTCTGGAGGTAGAGCTACCTCATAAGCCACTTCTCCCACTCTTCGCAGCACTTCAAAGGGTCCAATAAACCTCGGGCTTAACTTTCCCTTTTTACCGAAACGAATTTTCCCCTTCCAAGGAGAAACTTTTAGGAATACATAACTTCCTACGTCAAATGCACGATTTTGCCTGTGTTGATATATAAGACCCCAACTTTTTGAATAAAGATTAAATTTTCTCGAAATATATTTTTTGAATATTATGGTGTGAATTTAATATAATGTTATAGTTGTGGGTATTATTTACAAGTTTTGCAAAGTATGCAAGTTGTTATATAATATTCGATTGGTGAAATATTCGTTTTAGCGAGAATATTCAGATAATGGCACAATCATTGGTGGACCCCACAACTAATTATTATGGGATTGAGAAAACGATAAAAATATTTTTTATGAAAATAACGGCGAAAGTTTTACTGTTAACTATTGAAACACCGGTGTTAAAAATGCAAGATGTCTGGCGTGGGTTGTATAGTAGCACACGATATTGATTATTGATGCTTACGTGAGAAGTCACTCAGTTATACTCAATTATTGCTACAGTAATTGCTGCATCATATCTCTCATATTATTGATTCAATTATTGTTACAGTATCATCTGCATAATATTTATTATTATAATTGAGATGACAAAGTTATTCATATTATTATTTGCAATATTGACAATGTCTAGAAAGTTCTGTCAAGGAGAGGTTTGGTCACCTAATTGCGCACCAATAAGGAGAAATCCTTATCGGAAAGCCCCCTCTTTCCTGGGAACGATCTGTTTGTTAAATATTGTGAGTTATAATATTAATTATGAATAAGTTGTGTTGATTAAAGATGAAATTGATATTTCCATTGTGTTGGAATTATTAGTGTTAGTAAAAATCGACATCTATTTCGATAATAATTGATGTCTGGAGGTTATATTGACCAATCAGGTAATTAATCGAATAAATGAGCAATTAATTGCTATTATTTCACATTCTTATAACTATTTGTTCACATGTGTGTACTATTGATTCACATTCATGTACTATTAGGGGAGGTGGTGCAAGATTGATAATACTTGCATAACTAATATAAAAATGGAGGTATAGTTGAAGGTACTATACTGTAATTAATTTTTTCACATAATTATACTATTTATTCACATTATTGTACTATTGATTCACATTATTTACTATTAGGGGAGGTGGTGCAAGTTTGATAATACTTGTAGGACTAAATTAAAAATGAAGAAAAAGAGGGAGGTATTATACTGTAATATTTTGAGCCCCAAAACGTGCAATTATCGAAACTATATTTTCCTATAAATAGAAGCTCATTCTTCCTTCATTTCTCACCAATTCACAAAAGCTTTAGAGCAATTATTATAGAGAGAAAGAAGAAAAGTATTCTGCTACTTCACTACTCCTATATCCAGTACTCTTCTTTTTAAGGTAAGGGTATTATTTCTTTCTTTCGTCTTTATGAAGAGAACTTCATTATTCCATTCTTTTGTTATTATGTTGGAATAACTCATACATCAATCTTGCATACTTGGTAAAATTCTTACATTAATCCATTCTTTATTATTCATTGGAATATCACATGCATGCGTTTTCTGGGGACCGATTCCGCCTCTTTATTATTCATTTGGAATATCCGCTACATGCGTTCTATGCCGACACGGTTCCGCCTTTATTATTACATTGGAATATCCTCGTCAATGCGTTTTACCGACTTCGATTCCGCCTTTTATTATTACATTGAAATATCACATGCATGCATTTTACTGGGGACGTGATTCCGTTTATTTATTATTCTGTTGGAATAACTTTTTTGTCTGTGATCTATCGCGTGCTTGGTGATTTCTTTTGTTATTCCATTCTTTATTATACTCGGTTGGTTAAAGTTTTGACTTCTATAATCCATGAAATTAGTGGAATATCCTTGATATTTAAACTTCATCCAAAGATATCTTTTCATATAAATATTCTTCCGAGCATTCTTGAATTTTACTCCATAAAGAAATATCATGTTGACAATTTGGGCGTTATTGGTTCTGGACAAATTAATTCTTGAACTTGTTTTATTGAATTCTTATATCATTGTCATCATCCTCATGTTTATATTTTGTTGAAAGTCATCTGTGGCCTTTAGTGCATTGATGGACTTGGTATGATTATGACCGAGGATTATTCGGTGTAATCATGGTAGTAATGTTACAAATGATGTGGTAAAAGTCCTTATTGGCCGTAGTGCATTGATGGGCGATTGTTGGCATGTACATGGCCATTGATGAATACACGAATATCCTTGGCCGTAGTGCATGGATAATTTGTGGTTGTGATACTAATGAATATCCTTGGTCGTAGTGCGGGGATGGTGTGGATTATTTATTGTCGAGTCTCAAATAAAAGTGATGAAAACCTTTTAAATCATAAAAGATAGTAGATTTTATTCTCTACTTTGACTCTTTTAATGGATTGCTTATTCAAATGCAGCTTAAACTTGATGTCTATTGTATTTTATCGGTTTAACATTGTTGAAGACTAACGATAATTTATTATGCGTTATCTTAGTCATAATATTTCTTACTGGACTAGTTGAGGTCACCCTTTTGCTTTCATTGTTCTCTTCAGGAAATGAGAATATAACTGGGACGAGTCGGGGAGCGGAGTGACGGTCCGAAGGACCCCAACTTATTATTAATGAAATTTAATTTTCTCTATTTATTATTTTGAAATAGTAAGGGTTGATTTGATTAATGTGGATAGTTAGGGGTAAAATCATGAAATATTTCAAAAAAAGCAAGTGGTTATAAAATATTCATTGTTGTGGGGAATATTAGTTTGGTCGTGGAATATTAAATCTTTGTCGGGGAATATTAAATGCGACGGTAGCGACCGTGTGTATGGGCCCATGTGAGCGATTGGATGAAGAAAGCGACAAATATAAGTTGTTTAAAAATAACTTGGCGTAGTTATTCACAGATTAATCTTGTTAAAATACTCGGTGGTTAAAACACGATGTCGCTGTTGTTGCGCAAGTAGCACACGGTATTGCACCAATTATTGATTCTTACGTGAAAGGCACTACTCGATAATGGTTCGATGATTCTTTCTTTATTATTATTTTATTGATTTAATAATTCTTTGCGTTGATATTTTATATTCTTTGTTGTTTGATAATTGTCATTACACGATATTTTTCATTATCGAAGCAATAATTCATATTATCTGAATAATATTATTAGATAACATTATTGGCAATGTCTAGAAAGTTACATCTAAGGAGAGGTTTGGTCACCTAATTGCGGCATGATGAAGGAGAAATTCTTATTGGAAAGCCCCTCTTTCTGAGGAGCGCACGGTTGTCGATATTGTGATTACGTAATATTATTTGTGAATAATTAATTATTGATTCATATGATGAGGAAAATATTGATTTTATGTGGATATAGATGGAGAAAATTTTAATGTGACAATTGTTGAAAATTGAAATTTTATCTTTTTACGATAAAATAATTCATTTAAATATATTATTATATTTTAATAATATAATAATGGTGATATTTTTACAACGAAATGTGGGATATATGAGTATCTGAGGAGGAAGAGTATTTTGTTGCAATAAATGTTTAAAACATGTTAAACATGTCGGTGGACCCCATTTATTGGTTTGAAATTTGATTATAGCTTTGTAAAATGCTTGGTTTGTGGATTTGGTCAATTTCTATTTGGAATTTGGAAAAACTTTCTTACGCAAAGTTGTAGAAATTGAATTTCCTATAAAAACTCGCATGATTCGAATTTTCTGATGAAAGGGCTATTTATTATGAATTATTGAAGTTTGAAAGCTCAAAATAATTGATTTTGGAAGTTTAAAATATTTAAAATTAGAAAAACGTTTTTCTTACTTTTTCTAGAATGTGGCATGTGTTTGATGGCTGAAATCAGATTCTAGGCATGTGTGTAGGAAAAATTATATAATTATATTATTAATTTATTAAATTTTACTTTTTGGTGTTCTAGCATTTTCTATAAATAGGGTCTTGGGTTAGAATTGAAAATCACACGAAAGCTGAAGTTTTCTCTCTCTATATTATCGGCGTATTCTTGTGAGTATTTTGAGTATACTTTGAGTATTGTTAGGCGGTGCAAGTTCCTTCATAGCCTTATATCCGTTTTCAATAGAAGTCTTGTCTCTTTCGAGGTAAGGGATGTTATTTTCTTCTCAAATGATATTATTTCTTCAATATCATTATCTTTGAAATATTGGTTGAAACTTTTTATCAAATTTGGAACTTTTTCATGTATGGGGTTACTATTCATGAGTTCTTATTCATTCGAGTTACTATTCACGAGTTACTTATTCACGATTCTTATTCAAGCGTATTAAGCGTGAGGCGTGAAGATGTTTTTGTGGAATTTCTATCTTTTGGTGTCGGAGTTACTATTCATTCACGTATCGATACTATTCACGACTATTCAATTCATAAAAATAAAATTTCTTCTTTTTGTCCAAAATATCTATTACGGATACTAGCTTTGATTGTATCCATGTTTTGATCATTCTTGAATTTTACACCACTATGATTATTTTGAGGTATTTTTTTAACATAGATAAAACAAAGTACGAATCCTTAATCCTTAATCCTTGTCATTTTGTTTCAATTTGGATTCGTTTCTTTAAAAATATTTTCATCATCCTCGGTCTTAAATGATGATATTATTGAATATCTTTGGCTTTAGTGCTGAAGATGAATGATTTCTGAAGAATATCTTTGGCAGTAGTCAGCAAGATGAGCGTGTTTAGATGAACATGACCAAGTGATGAATATCTTTGGCAAAGATGAGCAGTGCAAAGATGAATATTTGATTCAAAAGATGAATATATTGATTGATTGATTTCTGAGGGGATAAAAGATGAGCGATGAACTTTTAAATTCATACATAGAAGATAGTAGTTTGCATTCTCTACTTAACTCTTCTAATGAATTATTATTTCATTGCGAATATTGATTTAAAATTTGTTGTCTATTGTATTCTATTAGATTTTTCCTGTTGAAGACTAACGATAATTTGTTGTATATTATCTTAGTCATAATATTCTTTCTTGAGCTAGTTGAGCTCACCCTTTTCCTTTTTGTTCCATTTTTCTCTCGGAGGCGAGAATATAGCGAAATGCAGTCGGGGTATGGAATGAAGGTTTTAGAGAGAATTGTTTAGTAGTCCTCACCATTTTGTAAAATAATGTATCAATAAATGTGATGAGGATTTATTTGAGTATAGATATTATCTAGAAGATAATATTTGTATTTAAACTCACGATTTTCTTGTTGTAATAATAAAGTTGTAGTTGTTTACATGTACCATGTATTGACAACTCGAATGGGTGATGTATACCTATTTTGGGGGCGTCACGGTTGGTATCGAGCTTAGGGATATGATCTCTGGGCGGAGATCGGGGAATAGAACTAGGAGGGAGAGCGAGTAAATCCTTAGCTAGTGTGTCCTACTAGCTTATTTTTTAGTTGGTTAGATATATAAGGATATTATGTGATATATTGATTTCCTTAATTAACCCTTGTTTTATGGCGATGTTTGAGAATGTCGTTGAGAATATTAACAATGGAAATGAGGCCAGGTAGAGCCTGTGTCACTCACCAGCGAGGAGAACGTGCAGCAGTGGCAATGTTCCTCCTGTGAACAACACCATTGAAGAGATGATGAGCGAGGGGATGTTTAGAAGCTTTTGCGATTCATGCAAAATCGAGACGAGGAGACTCGTGTTCAAAATCTGAGGAGAAATGATAGCAATTCACGGGTTGTCCTGATGACGATTCGAAGTTGGGACCACGAAATTTAAGGAAAGCGGATCCGATCATGGCGGAAACATGGGTCAAAACAAATTACCAAGATATTCGATGTCTTGGGATGCGGAGAAACGAAGGTTCCATTCGCCACCTTTATGTTAAAATGGCGAAGGCGGACTCTTGGTGTGGAGATGCGTGAGGCGTACCCATCCGGTACTTTTCGGCATGTCTTGGGAGACATTTGAAACTATTTAATGACAAATACTTTCACGAAAGTGTTAAATCATATGAAGGAAGTGGAGTTTATTAGATAGAGAACGAAAACAACATGGCGGTGTCTCGATCTGAGGCAAAGTTTGCGAGAGTTATCGAGTTTGCACCTCATTTGGTGGAGAATGAGGAGCGTTATGGCGCGGATGTTTCTTAGAGGTTTGAAACCCGGCGTCGTCGTCGATATCTCATTTCTCATAAATTTTCTCTTTATTCAGATGTTGTAAGCAGGGGCTCAATTATTAGGCGAGATACTTGAATACGGTCAACGAGGACCCATGACGAGGATCGTACGGAGATAGCGATCAGCGAATAATAATGATAACCGGTGGAGAAAGCAGACGGACAAAAATGGTAACCACTCTGGTGGTAATCATAGCCCGTGAAAATAGAAGAAGCGAGTCGGGAGAGATTTTAAAAAGGAGATTTAACAACGACCATGTGAAGGCAGCGGTCTTGGCGAACAAGCTGGTTCTAAGGGAGGAGAAAAACGACCACCGGTCGTATATTACAAATCTGGGAAAAGAGGGACATATCGGTCAAGCGCCCCTAGCAGTTCAAGGTATGCTATAATTGTGGAAAGGAAGGACATATCGCTCGAGAGATTATGCGATGGCGAAACCTAGTTCAAGTGAGGGGCCGGTGACTCAAAAATTTGTCCCGAAAAAGTCAAAAGTCAGCGATTAGGAAGAAGCGTTTGTTGTGGTTGGTCATAATCGAGGAACCCAAACGAGGTGATCACGGGTAAGCTATTTATAAATTCTTGCGAAGTTTATACCTTACTTGATCTGGGTGCTACCCATTCATTTATCTCTCTGCATGTGCTCAGCGTTTAAACTTGACTCAGGAGAAATTAGACTTTGACTTATCTGTGGAAACTCAGTTAGGAGAAACTTTCATCACATCCATTTTTTATAAATCTTGTTTGATTCAAGTTGGCACCATCACCTTACACATTGACCTTATCTCTTTAAAGATACTTGCTTTTGATGTGATTTTAGGGATTGATTGGTTAACTACTCATCATGCCAAAATTGATTGTTTTCGTAAGGTTGTTAGTTTTCATATTCTAACTTGACTTTGTTATGCAATTCAAGCAACTAAACCATTAAAATCAATCAACTTGTCATATCTAATCATAAAGCTATTCGTTTATTGAAAAGCGGATGTCGAGCTTTCTTAGCCCATGTTATGGATTTGAATAAAGACACGTCAAATTTGAATAATATTCTGTTGTTATTGACTTTCTGACGTATTTCTGAAGAACTTCCGGTCTACCCCGAGCGTGAAGTTGAATTCTTTATTGATCTTGAACTGATACAAAGCCCATTTCTAAAACCCCATATCGAATGGCTCTATTGAACTTGAGGAGTTAAAGGTCCAACTACGAGGAATTGTTGGACATCGGTTTCATTAAATCTAGTACATCTCCTTGGGGTGCTCTGTTTTATTTGTAAAGAAGAAGAAGAGCGGGGTATCGACTTTGTATTGACTATCGGGAATTGAACCATGTCACCATCAAGAATAGGTATCCTCTACCTCGTATTGATGACTTGTTTGACCCGATTGCAAGGGGCACAATTCTTTTCAAAATCGATCTTAGATTACGGATATCATCGGTGAAGATTAGGCGAGGATATTCAAAAGGCGCCTTTAGAACTTCGGTATGGGCATTATGAATTCTTAGTCATGTCTTTTGGATTGACTAATGCTCTATGACTTTCATGGATATGATGAGCCAAGTATTCAAGGAATATTTGGATCGGTTTGTTGTTGTCTTTATTGATGACATCCTTATATATTCAAAAGTCGTGAAGATCATGAGCACCATTTGAAAATTGGTACTCGAAAGCTTCGTGAAAACAAACTATATGCCAAATTGAAGAAATCGAGTTACGGCTTGAGGAAGTAGCATTCCTTGGGCACGTGGTGTCGAAACATGGAGTATCTGTTGATCCGTGAAGATTGAAGCAATCTGAAGTTAGGAACAGCAAAGTCGGTGGTTGAAATCGTAGCTTTTGGCTTATTTGGTTATTATCGGAGATTAAATGGAAGGGTTTTCTCGAATCGCTACTCCATTAACTTCGGTTAACTTCGGAAGGATACAAAATTCGTTTGGAGCGAAGAATGCGAGAAAAGTTTCCAAGAGCTTAAGAGGAGACTTATTTATTTTGTTCTAACAATACCATCTGGTTCGGATGGATTTGTTATCTCTGACGATGCTTGAGCAAAGGGTTAGGATGTGTTCTCATGCAGCGTGGGAAAGTCATAGCCTTTATGCCTCGCGACAACAAAAAGTATGAGAGGAATTATCCTACTCATGATCTAGAGTTAGCGGCCCGATCGTTTTCGCTAAAGATATGGAGCACTATCTATATGGGGAGAAAGTGGAGATATATTGAGACCATAAAAGCCTTAAATATTTCTTCACTCAAAAAGAACTCGACATCTGGCGGCGACGTTGGCTCGAGCTATTGAAGACTACGACCACACTATTGATACCATCACGGAAAAGCGAGCGTGGTAGTGGCGCGTTGAGTAGAAGATCATATCTTGAGGCGAGTGCGATGATGTCAAGTATCGCGTATAGAGCCAACTTTAATAGAAAAAGTTAAGGTTGCTCGAAGCCACAGGCCGGGGCGATGCGTATGAAGAAGAAAGTACAAGAAGGAGCTATTAGGGCGAGAATTGATGAAGAAGGAATACTTGAGTCCACTCTAGACTTTGTGTTCCTAACGACTACGATTTGAAGTACAAGATTATGATGGAGGCACACAATACACCATTTGCAATCCATCACGGAAGTACTAAAATGTATATCGTGATCTTGACATACATTTTGGTGGAACAATATGAAGAGAGAGATTGCAAAGTTTATCTCGATGTGTTTAACTTGTCAGCGTGTAAAGGCGGACATCATCTAGTACCTAAGGGTCCGTTGCAACCACTTGAGATTCCGAAATGGAAGTGGGAACACATTACCATGGATTTAGTTCTGGGTCTTCCTCACGGTTTCTCGAGGCATCAATGCTATTTGGGTTATTGTTGATAGATTAACCAAGTCTACTCATTTCTTTCTTGCCGTCTGGAGACTTATTCCTTGAGCGTCTTGCTAGTATATGCGTGAATGAGATTGTGAGGTTGCATGGCATGCACTGTATCCATAGTTTGGATCGTGACCCAAGATTCACTTCAAGATTTTGGGTTAGCTTGCAAAAAAAGCTATGGGCGCAGTTCTGATTGATTTAGTTCGACATACCATCCTCAAGCAGACGGACAATCGAAAGGACTATTCAAACTCTTGAAGATTTATTAAGACTACTGTGTCCTAGACTTCAAGGGCGGTTAGGATAAGTATTTACCATTGGTGGAATTCTCCTACAACAACGATTATCGAGCAAGTATAGGTGTGGCTCCATTTGAAGCATTATATGGGCGAAAGTGTCGTTCTCGATATGTTGGGATGAGGTGGGTGAAGCAACATTGTTGGGACCCGAGTTAGTACGTGCGTATGACTACGAAAAGATCAAATGATTCGACAAGCGTATACAAAGCGGCACAAGATCGACAAAAGAGTTATCACGGATCTTCATCGAAAGGGCGTGGAATTTAGTGTAGGGGATCATGTATTGTTGCGAGTTGCTCCGTGGAAGGGAGTTACAAGATTTGGGAAGAGAGGAAAGCTCGATCACGATTTATTGGTCCATTTCAAATTCTTGACCAGGAGTAGGAAATGTAGCTATAGACTCGCGTTACCTCAAAGTATGTCTCGTGTTCATAATGTGTTTCACATATCATACTTAAATAAATATGTGAAAGACCGAAACCACGTTATAGAGTTAGAACCAGGACGAGATAGCAGAAGACTTAACGTGTGAGGAGGTACTGTCAAGATCTTGGATAGGAAGGAGCATGTCCTACTGTAAGAAAGGTCATACCCACAAGTTAAAGTTTTGTGGAGGAATCATGCTATATAGAGGAAATGACACAGGAATTGGAAAGCGGAAATGAAAGCGAGGTATCCTCACCTTTTGAAACACACAGTATACGTCGTCGATTTAGAGGACGAAATTTCATAAGGAGGGAGGTTGTAAGACCCCAACTTATTATTAATGAAATTTAATTTTCTCTATTTATTATTTTGAAATAGTAAGGGTTGATTTGATTAATGTGGATAGTTAGGGGTAAAATCACAAATATTTCAAAATAAGCAGTGGTTATAAAATATTCATTGTTGTGGGGAATATTAGTTTGGTGGTGGAATATTAAATGCTTTGTCGGGAATATTAAATGCGGCCAGTAGCGACCGTGTGTGGGCCCCATGTGAGCGATTGGATGAAGAAAGCAGCGAATATAAGTTGTTTAAAAATAACGGCGTAGTTATTCTGTTATTCACAGATTAATCTTGTTAAAATACTGTCGGTGGTTAAAACACGATAGCACGGTATTGCACCATTATTGATTCTTACGTGAAGGCACTACTCGATAATGGTTACGATAATTCTTTATTCGATTATTTTATTTTATTGATTTAATAATTCTTTGCGTTGATATTTTATATTCTTTGTTGTTTGATAATTGTCATTACGGTATTTTTCATTATCGAAGCAATAATTCATATTATCTGAATAATATTATTAGATAACATTATTGGCAATGTCTAGAAAGTTACATCTAAGGAGAGGTTTGGTCACCTAATTGCTTGGCGCCCGATGAGAGAAATTCTTATTGGAAAGCCCCTCTTTCACAGGAGCTGCACGGTTGTCGATATTGTGATTACGTAATATTATTTGTGAATAATTAATTATTGATTCATATGATGAGAAAATATTGATTTTATGTGGATATAGATGGAGAAAATTTTTAATGTGACAATTGTTGAAAATTGAAATTTTATCTTTTTACGATAAAATAATTCATTTAAATATATTATTATATTTTAATAATATAATAATGGTGATATTTTTACAACGAATGTGGGATATATGAGTATCTGAGGAGGAAGAGTATTTTTGTTGCAATAAATGTTTAAAACATGTTAAACATGTCGGTGGACCCCATTTATTGGTTGAAATTTGATTATAGCACAATAAAATTGCCCGTTTGTGGATTTGGTCAATTTCTATTTGGAATTTGGAAAAACTTTCTTACGCAAAGTTGTAGAAATTGAATTTCCTATAAAAACTCATGAGATTCGAATTTTTCTGATGAAAGGGCTATTTATTATGAATTATTGAAGTTTGAAGCTCAAAATAATTGATTTTGGAAGTTTAAAATATTTAAAATTAGAAAAACGTTTTTTCTTACTTTTTTGTAGAATGTGGCATGTGTTTGATGGCTGAAATCAGTTTCTAGGCATGTGTAGCGTAGAAATTTATATAATTATATTATTAATTTATTAAATTTTACTGCTTTTGGTGTTCTAGCATTTTCTATAAATAGGGTCTTGGGTTAGAATTGAAAATCACACGAAGCTGAAGTTTTCTCTCTCTATATTATCGGCGTATTCTTGTGAGTATTTTGAGTATACTTTGAGTATTGCTATACGGTGCAAGTTCAAAGTCATAGCCTATATCCAGGTATTCAACTAGAAGTCTTGTCTTTTCGAGGTAAGGGATGTTATTTTCTTCTCGAATGATATTATTTCTTGAATATCATTATCTTTGAAATATTGGTTGAAACTTTTTATCAAATTTGGAACTTTTCATGTCGGGGTTACTATTCATGAGGTTACTATTCACGAGTTACTATTCACGAGTTCTATTCACGAGTTCTTATTCACGAGTACTATTCGAAGTACTATTAAGCGAGGCGTGAAGATGTTTTTGTGGAATTTCTATCTTTTGGTGTCGAGTTTCTATTCACGTTCTGGCACTATTCACGTATCTGACACTTTCATTCATGAAAAATAAAATTTCTTCTTTTTGTCCAAAATATCTATTACGGATACTAGCTTTGATTGTATCCATGTTTTGATCATTCTTGAATTTTACACCACTATGATTATTTTTGAGGTATTTTTGGACATGGATAAAACAAAGTACGAATCCTTAATCCTTAATCCTTGTCCTTGTTTTTGTTTCCTTTGGATTCGTTTCTTTAAAAATATTTTCATCATCCTCGGTCTTAAATGATGATATTATTGAATATCTTTGGCACGTAGTGCAAAGATGAATGATTTCTGAAGAATATCTTTGGCAGTAGTGCAAAGATGAGCAGTGTTTAGATGAACATGACAGGTGATGAATATCTTTGGCTGTGTAGTGCAATGATGAATATTTGATTCGGATGTATATTGATTGATGTTGATGGGGGATAAAAGATGAGCGATGAACTTTTAAATTCATACATAGAAGATAGTAGTTTGCATTCTCTACTTAACTCTTCTAATGAATTATTATTTCATTGCGAATATTGATTTAAAATTTGTTGTCTATTGTATTACTATTAGATTTTTCCTGTTGAAGACTAACGATAATTTGTTGTATATTATCTTAGTCATAATATTCTTCTTGAGCTAGTTGAGCTCACCCTTTTCCTTTTTGTTCCATTTTTTTCTCGGGAGGCGAGAATATAGCGAGTCTGCAGTCGGGGTATGGAATGAAGGTTCTAGAGAGAGTTGTTTAGTAGTCCTCACCATTTTGTAAAATAATGTATCAATAAATGTGATGAGGATTTATTTGAGTATAGATATTGTCAGAAGATAATATTTGTATTTAAACTCACAGTTTCTTGTTGTAATAATAAAGTTGTAGTTGTTTACATACCATGTATTGACAACTCGAGAATGGGTGATGTATACCTATTTTGGGGCGTCGTTATCGGAAAGCCCCATCTTTCCTGGAAACTATCTGGTTGTCATTATTGTGATTCTGTAATATTATTTGTGAATAATTAATTATTGATTCATATGATAAGGAAATATTTATTTGATGTGGATATAAATGATGGATTTATTTTTGTGGTCAAATGAAGGAGATAATGTTGAGGTGTTTTATCAGTATTTTATCGGATTGGAGGTATTAAAAGATCAAATCAGTGTTCTTAAGTTATATTGTGTGAGTCAAAATTTTTAATCTGACCGTTGGATCGTTGTGATTTTTGGATATGTTATACATATATAAGTTGAGTATATGTTCACAAATTTTGAACCGTTAAAATGAGCGAATGATTTGTTATGAATTTTAAGAGGTGGTGATTCGAAATTTGGTTTATAAATGATTTTGGTGCAAAATTCTAGAAATGGGTGGGCCCCACTTTTGGTTGTTGGGGAAGATGGCTGATTTTTGGTGGGTGGAATAGTAGCAGGTAAAGCCATCCGTGTGCGATATTGAGTCAAGTCTGCTTGGCGTCTAACATTTTCCTATAAAATAGAGGGCTAAGTTAGAATTGAAAAACACACCAGAATTCATAAGTTTTCTCTCTTTTTCTCTCTATATCATCGAGCGTATTTTGTGAGCATTTAGATACTTGGTGAGTTTCTATTCATCAGTGCAAGTTTCTTACAGCGTCATATCCGATATCCAGTCAGAAGTGCTGCTCTTTTGAGGTAAGGGATGTTATTTTATTCGAAAATGATATTATTTCTTCAATATCATTATGCCGAAATATTGGTTGGAAATTTTTATCAAATTTGAAACTTTTTCATGTCGGGGTTACTATTCACGAGTTACTATTCATGAGTTACTATTCACGAGTACTATTCACGAAGCGTGATGATGTTTTTTTTATGAAATTTCTATCTTTTGAGGTCAGAGTTACTATTCACGTATACGGCACTATTCACGAATACGACACAATTCACAGAAAAATTAAATTTTCTTTTCTGTGTCCAAGATTGTCTGTTAAGATTCCTATCTTTGATTGGATCTATGTTTTGATCTTCATTCTTGAATTTTACTCCAATCTGGTTATTTATGAAGTATTTTTAAACTTGGATTATTTAAAGTACGAATCCTTAATACTTGTTCTTTTGTTTCACTGGATTCGTTTTCTTTAAAATATTTTTCATCATCCTCAGTGTAAGACCCCAACTTATTATTAATGAAATTTATGTTTCTCTATTTATTATTTTGAAATAGTAAGGGTTGATTTGATTAATGTGGATAGTTAGGGGTTAAATCATGAAATATTTCAAAAATAAGCAAGTGGTTATAAAATATTCATTGTTGTCGGGAATATTAATTTGGTCGTGGAATATTAGTACTATCGGGGAATATTAAATGCGACAAGTAGCGACCATGTGTGGGCCCCATGCGGAAAGATTGGATGAAGAAAACGACAAATATAAGTTGTTTAAAAATAACGGCGTAGTTATTCACAATTAACACTATTGGAATACCGGTGGTTAAAAACACGATGTCTACGGCGTTGTTGCCTGATGGTAAGATACGGTATTGCACCAATTATTGATTCTTACGTGAAGGCACTACTCGATAATGGTTACGATAATTATTTATTCGATATTTTATTTTATTGATTCAATAATTCTTTGCGTTGATATTTTATATTCTTTGTTGTTTGATAATTGTCATTACACAATATTTTTCATTATCGAGTAATAATTCATATTATCCTCGAATAATATTATTAGATAACATTATTGGCAATGTCTAGAAAGTTACATCTACAGGAGAGGTTTGGTCACCTAATTAATTGCTTGCCATGATGAGAGAAATTTTATTGGAAGCCCCTCTTTCACAGGAGCGCACAGTTGTCGATATTGTGATTCTGTAATATTATTTGTGAATAATTAATTATTGATTCATATGATGAGGAAAATATTAATTTTATGTGGATATAGATGGAGAAAATTTTTAATGTGACAATTGTTGAAAATTGAAATTTAATCTTTTACGATAAAATAATTCATTTAAATATATTATTATATTTTAATAATATAATAATGGTGATATTTTACAACGAATGTGGGATATATGAGTATCTGAGGAGGAAGAGTATTTTGTTGCAATAAATGTTTAAAACATGTTAAACATGTAAATTGAACCCCATTTATTAGTGAAAATTTGATTATAGCACATAAAATTGCCCGTTTGTGGATTTGGTCAATTTCTGTTTGGAATTTGGAAAAACTTTCTTTTGTAAAGTTGTAGAGAATTGAATTTCCTATAAAAACTCATGAGATTCGAATTTTCTGATGAAAGGGCTATTTATTATGAATTATTGAAGTTCTGAAAGCTCAAATATTTGATTTTGGAAGTTTAAAATATTTAAAATTAGAAAAACGTTTTTTCTTACTTTTTCTAGAATGTGGCATGTGTTTGATGGCTGAAATCAGATTCTAGGCATGTGTAGGAAATTTATATAATTATATTATAAATTTATTAAATTTTACGCTTTGGTGTTCTAAGCAATTTCCTATAAATAGGGTCTTGGGTTTAGAATTGAAAATCACACGAATCTGAAGTTTTCTCTCTCTATATTATCGGCGTATTCTTGTGAGTATTTTGAGTATACTTTGAGTATTGCTATCTGATGCAAGTTCAAGTCATAGCTTATATCCTGTGTTTAACTAAAATCTTGTCTTTCGAGGTAAGGGATGTTATTTTCTTCTCAAATGATATTATTTCTTCAATATCATTATCTTTGAAATATTGGTTGGAACTTTTATCAAATTTGGAACTTTTTCATGTCGGGTTATTACTATTCATGAGTTCTTTATTCACGATTCTATTCACGAGTACTATTCATGAAGCGTGGAGATGTTTTTGTGGAATTTCTATCTTTTGGTGTCGAAGTTACTATTCACGTTATCTGACACTATTATTCATAAAAAATAAAATTTCTTCTTTTTGTCCAAAATATCTATTACGGATACTAGCTTTGATTGTATCCATGTTTTGATCATTCTTGAATTTTACACCACTATGATTATTTTTGAGGTATTTTTTAACATGGATAAAACAAAGTACGAATCCTTAATCCTTAATCCTTGTCATTTTGTTTCACTGGATTCGTTTCTTTAAAAATATTTTCATCATCCTCGGTCTTAAATGATGATATTATTGAATATCTTTGGCTGTAGTCAAAAGATGAATGATTTCTGAAGAATATCTTTGGCTGTAGAGCAAAAAGATGAGCAGTGTTGAGATGAACATGATGATGATTAATATCTTTGGCCCGTAGTGCAAAAGATGAGCAGTGTTTAAATGAACATGACCAATCGATGAATATCTTTGGCACAGTAGTGCAAAGATGAATATTTGATTCGGATGTATATTGATTGATGTTACGAGGGATAAAAGATGAGCGATGAACTTTTAAATTCATACATAGAAGATAGTAGTTTGCATTCTCTACTTAACTCTTCTAATGAATTATTATTTCATTGCGAATATTGATTTAAAATTTGTTGTCTATTGTATTCTATTAGATTTTCCTGTTGAAGACTAACGATAATTTGTTGTATATTATCTTAGTCATAATATTCTTTTTGAGCTAGTTGAGCTCACCCTTTTCCTTTTGTTCCATTTTTCTTCTCGGAGGCGAAAATATAGCGAATACTGAGTCGGGGTATGGAATGAAGGTTCTAGAGAGAGTTGTTTAGTAGTCCTCACCATTTTGTAAAATAATGTATCAATAAATGTGATGAGGATTTATTTGAGTATAGATATTATGCAGAAGATAATATTTGTATTTAAACTCACAGTTTCTTGTTGTAATAATAAAGTTGTAGTTGTTTACGTACCATGTATTGACAACTTCGAGAATGGGTGATGTATACCTATTTTGGGGGCGTCACGGTTGGTATCGAGCTTAGGGATATGATCTCTGGCGGAGATCGGGGAATAGAACTAGGAGGGAGAGCGAGTAAATCCTTCGCTAGTGTGTCCTACCTAAGCTTATTTTTTAGTTGGTCGAGTATATAAGGATATTATGTGATATATTGATTTCCTTAATTAACCCTTGTTTTATGACAAGTATTTGAGAATGTCGTTGAGAATATTAACAATGGAAATGAGACCGTGGAGACGCTGTACTCACCAACGAGGAGAACGTGCAACAGGTGGCAATGTTCCTCCCATGAACAACACCATTGAAAGCGAGATGATGAGCGAGGGGATGTTTAGAAGTTTTTGCGATTCATGAAAAATCGACGAGGAGACTCGTGTTCAAAATCTGAGGAGGAAATGATAGCAATTCACGGGTTGTCACAACGACAGCGATTCAAAGAGTTGGGACCACGAATTTAAGGGAAAGCGAGATCCGATCATGGCGGAAACATGGGTCAAGCAAATTACCAAGATATTCGATGTCTTGGGATGCACGAGAAACGAAGGTTCCATTCGCCACCTTTATGTTCCGTGGCGAAAGCGGACTCTGGTGGGAGTCGTGAAGCGTACCCATCCAAATACTTTTCGGCATGTCTTGGGAGACATTTAAGAAACTATTTAATGACAAATACTTTCACGAAAGTGTTAAATCATATATGAAGGAAGTGGAGTTTATTAGATTGGAGCGAAACAACATGGCGGTGTCTCTCATGCGAGGCAAAGTTTGCGAGTTATCGAGTTTGCACCTCATTTGGTGAAGAATGAGGAACGTGTATGCGGATGTTTCTTAGAGGTTTGAAACCCGGCATACGTCGATATCTCATTTCTCATAAATTTTCTCTTTATTCATATGTTGTAAAATGAGGCTCAATTATTAGAGCGATATAACGAGTACGGTCAACCCGAGGACCACAACCGAGGATCGTACGAGAGATAGCGATCAATGTAAATAATGATAACCAAATGGAGAAAAGAAAGAGACGGACAAAAATGGTAACCACTCGGTGGTAATCATAGGCCATGAAAATGAAGAAGCGAGTGTCGGGAAGAGATTTTAAAAGAGGAGATTTAACAACGACCATGTGAAGAGCAGCGGTCTTAAGCGTGAATCGGTTCTAAGGGAGGAGAACGACCACCGGTCATATATGTTACAAATGCGGAAAAGAGGGACATATCGGTCAAAACGCCCTGACAATTTCAAGGTATGCTATAATTGTGGAAAGGAAGGACATATCACTCGAGATTATGCGATGGCGAAACCTAGTTCGATGGGGGACGGTGACTCAAAAGATCATCCCGAAAAAGTCAAAGTCAACGATTACGGGAAGAAGCGTTTGTTGTGGTGGTCATAATGCGAGGAACCCAAGCGAGGTGATCACGGGTAAGCTATTTATAAATTCTTGCGAAGTTTATACCTTACTTGATCTGGGTGCTACCCATTCATTCATCTCTCTGCATGTGCTCAACGTTTAAACTTGACTCAGGAGAAATTAGACTTTGACCTATCTGTGGAAACTCCGTTAGGAGAAACTTTCATCACATCCACTTGTTTATAAATCTTGTTTGATTCAAGTTGGCACCATCACCTTACACGTTGACCTTATCTCTTTAAAGATACTTGCTTTTGATGTGATTTTAGGGATTGATTGGTTAACTACTCATCATGCCAAAATTGATTGTTTTAAATAAGGTTGTTAGTTTTCATATTCCTAACCAACTTTGTTATGCAGGATTCAAGCAACTAAACCATTAAAATCAATCAACATCATATCTAATCATAAAGCTATTCATTTATTGAAAAAGCGGATGTCAAGCTTTCTTAGCCCATGTTATGGATTTGAATAAAGACACGTCAAATTTGAATAATATTCTGTTGTTATTGACTTTCTGATGTATTTCTCAAGAACTTCCTGGTCTACCCCGAGCGTGAAGTTGAATTCTTTATTGATCTTGAACTGATACAAAGCCCATTTCTAAAACCCCATATCGAATGGCTCCTATTGAACTTCAAGAGTTAAAGGTCCAACTACGAGGAATTGTTGGACATCGGTTTCATTCGTCCTAGTACATCTCCTTGGGGTGCTCTGTTTTATTTGTAAAGAAGAAAGGCGGGAGTATGCGACTTTTGTATTGACTATCGGAATTGAACCATGTCACCATCAAAAATAGGTATCCTCTACCTCGTATTGATGACTTGTTTGACCCGATTCAAGGGCACAATTCTTTTCAAAAATCGATCTTAGTTCGGATATCATCAATTTGAAGATTAGAATGAGGATATTCAAAGGCGCCTTGAACTTCGGTATGGGCATTATGAATTCTTAGTCATGTCTTTCAGACTAACTAAAGCTCCTGCGGCTTTCATGGATATGATGAACCGAGTATTCAAGGAATATTTGGATCAGTTTGTTGTTGTCTTTATTGATGACATCCTTATATATTCCAAAAGTCGTGAAGATCATGAGCACCATTTGAAGCTGGTACTCCAAAGGCTTCGTGAAAACAAACTATATGCCAAATTGAAGAAATGCGAGTTTTGGCTTGAGGAAGTAGCATTACTTGGGCACGTGGTGTCGAAACATGGAGTATCTGTTGATCTGGCGAAGATTGAAGCAATCTGAAAGTTGAGAAGCAACCAAAGTCGGTGGTCAAAATCACGTAGCTTTTGGGCTTAGTGGTTATTATCGGAGATTCGTGGAAGGGTTTTCTCGAATCGCTACTCCATTAACTTGGCTAACTTTCGGAAGGATACAAAATTCGTTTGGAGCGAAGAATGCGAGAAAAGTTTCCAAGAGCTTAAGAGAGACTTATTTACGGCACTTGTTCTAACAATACCATTTGGTTCGGATGGATTTGTTATCTCTGATGATGCTTGAGCAAAGGGTTAGGATGTGTTCTCATGCAACGTGGGAAAGTCATAGCCTATGCCTCGCGATAACTTAAAAGAGTATGAGAGGAATTATCCTACTCATGATCTAGAGTTTAGCGGCCCGATCGTTTTTCGCTTAAAAAGATATGGAGCACTATCTATATGGGGAGAAAGTGGAGATATATTCGGACCATAAAAGCCTTAAATATTTCTTCACTCAAAAAGAACTCAACATGCTGCAGCAATGACGTTGGCTCGAGCTATATTGAAAGACTACGACCACACTATTCAATACCATCCCGGTAAAGCGAGCGTGGTAGGTGACGCGTTGAGTAGAAGATCATATCACGAGGAACGAGTGCGATGATGTCAAGTATCGCGTAGAGCCAACTTTAATAGAAAAAGTTAAGGTTGCTCAAGCCACCGCCGGAGGCGATCGTGATGAAGAAGAAAAAGTACAAGAAGGAGCTATTAGGGCGAGAATTGATGAAGAAGGAATACTTGAGTCCATTCTAGACTTTGTGTTCCTAACGACTCGATTTGAAGTACAAGATTATGATGGAGGCACACAATACACCATTTGCAATCCATCTGGAAGTACTAAAATGTATCGTGATCTTGACATACATTTTGGTGGAACAATATGAAGAGAGAGATTGCAAAGTTTATCTCAATGTGTTTAACTTGTCAACGTGTAAAGGCGGAGACATCTAGTACCTAAGGGTCCGTTGCAACCACTTGAGATTCCGAAATGGAAGTGGGAACACATTACCATGGATTTAGATTCACGGGTCTTCCCTACGGTTTCTCAAGGCATCAATGCTATTTGGGTTATTGTTGATAGATTAACCAAGTCTTCTCATTTCTTCTGGAAATAACGGAGACTTATTCCTTGAGCGTCTTGCTAGTATATGCGTGAATGAAATTGTGAGGTTGCATGGCATGCTGTATCCATAGTTTTGGATCGTGACCCAAGATTCACTTCAAGATTTTGGGTTAGCTTGCAAAAAGCTATGGGTGCAGTTTTGCGATTTAGTTGACATACCATCCCCAAACAGACGGACAATCGAGAGGGACTATTCAAACTCTTGAAGATTTATTAAGACTACATCCTGAGACTTCACTTGAGGTAGTTGGGATAAGTATTTACCATTGGTGGAATTCTCCTACAACAACAGTTATCGATCGGTGAAGTATAGGTGTGGCTCCATTGAAGCATTATATGGACGAAAAATATCGTTCTCCAATATGTTGGGATGAGGTGGGTGAAGCAACATTGTTGGGACCCGAGTTAGTGCGTATGACTCTGAAAAGATTCAAATGATTCGACAACGCGTATACAAAGCGGCACAAGATCGACAAAAGAGTTATGCGGATCTTCATCGAAAGGGCGTGGAATTTAGTGTAGGGGATCATGTATTGTTGCGAGTTGCTCCATGGAAGGGAGTTACAAGATTTGGGAAGAGAGGAAAGCTCGATCCACGATTTATTGGTCCATTTCAAATTCTTGACCAAGTAGGAAATGTAGCCTATAGACTTGCGTTACCTCCAAGTATGTCTCGTGTTCATAATGTGTTTCACATATCGTACTTAAATAAATATGTGAAAGACCGAACCACGTTATAGAGTTAGAACCCAGGACGAGATAGCCAAGACTTAACGTATGAGGAGGTACATCAAGATTTTGGATAGGAAGGAGCATGTCCTACGCTAAGCAAAGGTCATACCACAAGTTAAAGTTTTGTGGAGAGAATCATGCTATAGAGGAAATGACACAGGAATTGGAAGCGGAAATGAAAGCGAGGTATCCTCACCTTTTCAAACACCAGAATACGTCGTCGTCGATTTCAAGGGCGAAATTTCATAAAGAGGGAGGTTGTAAGACCCCAACTTATTATTAATGAAATTTGATTTTCTCTATTTATTATTTTGAAATAGTAAGGGTTGATTTGATTAATGTGGATAGTTAGGGGTTAAATACGCAAATATTTCAAAATAAGCAAGTGGTTATAAAATATTCATTGTTGTCGGGAATATTCGTTTGGTGGTGGAATATTAAATCTTTGTCGGGGAATATTAAATGCGGCGGCGCATGACCGTATGTGTGGGCCCCATAACTTGAAAGCGATTGGATGAAGAAAACGACAAATATAAGTTGTTTAAAAATAACTACGTAGTTATTACCATTAACACTATTGGAATACCGGTGGTTAAAACACGATGTCTGGCGTTGTTGCGCGATGGCACGCAGTATTGCACCAATTATTGATTCTTACGTGAAGGCACTACTCAATAATGGTTCTGATAATTCTTTATTCGATTATTTTATTTTATTGATTCAATAATTCTTTGCGTTGATATTTTATATTCTTTGTTGTTTGATAATTGTCATTACACAATATTTTCATTATCGAAGTAATAATTCATATTATCTGAATAATATTATTAGATAACATTATTGGCAATGTCTAGAAAGTTACATCTAGGAGAGGTTTGGTCACCTAATTGCGCTTCAAAGAAGGAGAAATTCTTCTTGAAAGCCCCTCTTTCTGGAACCGCACAGTTGTCGAATATTGTGATTACAGAATATTATTTGTGAATAATTAATTATTGATTCATATGATGAGAAAATATTAATTTTATGTGGATATAGATGGAGAAAATTTTAATGTGACAATTGTTGAAAATTGAAATTTAATCTTTTACGATAAAATAATTCATTTAAATATATTATTATATTTTAATAATATAATAATGGTGATATTTTACAACGAATGTGGGATATATGAGTATACGAGGAGGAAGAGTATTTTTGTTGCAATAAATGTTTAAAACATGTTAAACATGTCGGTGAACCCCATTTATTGACTGAAATTTGATTATAGCTTGTAAAATTGCCCGTTTGTGGATTTCGGTCAATTTCTGTTTGGAATTTGGAAAAACTTTCTTTTGTAAAGTTGTAGAGAATTGAATTTCCTATAAAAACTCGCGAGATTCGAATTTTCTGATGAAAGGGCTATTTATTATGAATTATTGAAGTTACGAAGCTCCGAAATAATTGATTTTTGGAAGTTTAAAATATTTAAAATTAGAAAAACGTTTTTTCTTACTTTTTCTAGAATGTGGCATGTGTTTGATGGCTGAAATCAGATTCTAGGCATGTGTAGGAAATTTATATAATTATATTATAAATTTATTAAATTTTCTGCTTTGGTGTTCTAAGCAATTTCCTATAAATAGGGTGCTTAGGTTAGAATTGAAAATCACACGAAAACTGAAGTTTTCTCTCTATATTATCGAAGCGTATTCTTGTGAGTATTTTGAGTATACTTTGAGTATTGCTATCTGATTGCAAGTTCAAGTCATAGCCTATATCCTGGTGTTTTCAACTAAATCTTGTCTTTTCGAGGTAAGGGATGTTATTTTCTTCTCAAATGATATTATTTCTTCAATATCATTATCTTTGAAATATTGGTTGAAACTTTTATCAAATTTGGAACTTTTTCATGTCGGGTTACTATTCATGAGTTACTATTCACGAGTTACTATTCACGAGTACTATTAAATAAGCGTGAAGATGTTTTTGTGGAATTTCTATCTTTTGGTGTCGAGAGTTACTATTCACGTATACCTTATTCTATTCACCAAAAAATAAAATTTCTTCTTTTTGTCCAAAATATCTATTACGGATACTAGCTTTGATTGTATCCATGTTTTGATCATTCTTGAATTTTACACCACTATGATTATTTTTGAGGTATTTTTTAACATGGATAAAACAAAGTACTGAATCCTTAATCCTTAATCCTTGTCATTTTGTTTCACCGGATTCGTTTCTTTAAAAATATTTTTCATCATCTTCGGTCTTAAATGATGATATTGTGGAATATCTTTGGCTTTGTAGTGCAAGATGAATGATTTCTGAAGAATATCTTTGGTAGTAGTCAAAAATGAGCAGTGTTTAGATGAACACTGACCAAACTGATGAATATCTTTGGCTTTTAGTAGTGCAAAGATGAATATTTGATTCGAGATATATATTGATTGATGTTACGGGGATAAAAGATGAGCGATGAACTTTTAAATTCATACATAGAAGATAGTAGTTTGCATTCTCTACTTAACTCTTCTAATGAATTATTATTTCATTGCGAATATTGATTTAAAATTTGTTGTCTATTGTATTCTATTAGATTTTTCCTGTTGAAGACTAACGATAATTTGTTGTATATTATCTTAGTCATAATATTCTTTCTTGAGCTAGTTGAGCTCACCCTTTTCCTTTTGTTCCATTTTTCTTAGGAGGCGAAAATATAAGCGAGTACTGAGTCGGGTATGGAATGAAGGTTCTAGAGAGTTGTTTAGTAGTCCTCACCATTTTTGTAAAATAATGTATCAATAAATGTGATGAGGATTTATTTGAGTATAGATATTGTCTAGAAGATAATATTTGTATTTAAACTCATAGTTTTACTGTTGTAATATTAAAGTTGTAGTTGTTTCTGTACCATGTATTGACAACTCAGAATGGGTGATGTATACCTATTTTGGGGCGTCACACTCAGTCCTAAATGATGATATTACTGAATATCTTTGGCCTGTAGTGCAAAGATGAATGATTTCTTGATGAATATGTTTGGCCGCATGATGCAAAGATGAGCAATATTGAGATGAACATACCGATGATTAATATCTTTGGCCGTAGTGCAAAGATGAACAGGTGTTTAGATGAACATGACCAACTGATGAATATATTTGGCCTGTAGTGCAAAGATGAATATTTGATTCAAGATATATATTGATTGATGTTACAGAGGATAAAATATCGACGATGAACTTTTAAATTCATATATAGAAGATAGTAGTTTGCATTCTCTACTTAATTACGCTAATGAATTATTATTTCAATGCGAAATTGATTTAAAACCGGTTGTCTATTGTATTCTATTAGATTTTTCCTGTTGAGGACTAACGATAATTTGTTCTATATTATCTTAGTCATAATGTTCTTTTCTTGGGCTAGTTGAGCTCACCCTTTTCCTTGTTGTTCCATTTTTCTTCTCGAGGCGAGAATGTAGCGAGTACTAGTCGGGGTGTGGAATGATGGTTCTAGAAGTTGTTCTAGTAGTCCTCACTATTCAGCAAAATAGTGTATTAATAATTGTAATGAGGACTTATTTGAGTGTGGATATTGTCTAGATGACAATATTTGTATTTAAACTCACGGTTTTATATGTTGTATTAATAAAGTTTTAGTTGTTTACACTGCCGTGTATTTGGCGACTTCGAATGGGTGATGTATACCTATTTTGGGGCGTCTCGGTTAATATCGAGCTTAGGGATATGGTCTCACTTTTAGATCGGGGAATGGAACTAGGAGGGAGAGATGAGTAAATCCTTCTTCGCTAGTGTGTCCTACCTAAGTGAATTTTCTTACTTAAGTTGACAAATTGTGATATGTCAATTAACCTTTGTTTTGAAGTCATATTCTAGAATGATATCTCGAAATACGGGAGATGAGCAATGAAGAAATCATGATGACAGGAAGATGGAATCTGGAATGGAAGCAAGGTATTCTCAACTCTTTGAAATACCAGGTACGTAAATTTCGGGGACGAAATTTCATAAGGAGGGGAGATTGTAAGACCTCGAATTTTATGGAATAAAAGTATTCAATTTTTCTTATAATTACTATTCAGTAAATGGTTAAATTGATAAAAGTTAAAGTTAAGGGTGATATATAAATTTTTTTCAAAATACACAAGTGGTTATAAAATATTCATTGTTGTTAGGAATATTCGTTTGGTCGTGGAATATTCTTTACGTAGGAGAATATTCAGTATGAAGAATAAGCGTCGGATGAAGAAAAACGACAAAATTAAGTTTTATAAATAATCAGCGTAATCATTACAAGTTAACAACATGTTGGAATACCCCGTGGTTAAAATACGATGTCTGGCGTGGTTAAAGAAGCACTACCTGTATTGCACAATATTTTTGAAATTATTGATTCTTACGTAAGAAGGCACTACTCTCGATAATGGTTACGAAATTATTTGCTCAATATTTTATTTTATTGATTCAATAATTGCTACGTTGATATTTTATATTATTATTGTTCAATAATTGTCAACTGCATAGTATCTCCATTATCGGATCAATAATTCATATTATTTGAATAATATTATTAGATAGCATTATTGGCAATGTCTAGAAAGTTACATCAAGGAGAGGTTTGGTCACCTAATTGCTGGCGCCAAGAAGGAGAAAAATCCTTATCTAAAGCCCCTCTTTCTGAGGACCTGCTGGTTGTCATTATTGTGATTCTGTAATATTATTTGTGAATAATTAATTATTGATTCATATGATAAGGAAATATTTATTTGATGTGGATATAAATGATGGATTTATTTATGTGGTTAAATGAAGGAGATAATGTTGAGGTGTTTTATCGAGATTTTTGTCCTGATTGGGGTATTAAAAGATCAAATCAGTGTTCTTAAATTATATTGTGTGGGTTATAATTTTTAATCTGACCGTTGGATCGTTGTGATTTTTGGATATGTTATACATATATAAGTTGAGTATATGTTCACAAATTTTGAACCGTTAAAAATGAACGAATGATTTGTTATAAATTTTAAGAGGTGACTGATTCGGAAATTAGGTTTATAAATGATTTTTGTGGAAAATTCTAGAAATGGGTGGGCCCCACTTTTGGTTGTTGGGGAAGATGGCTGATTTTTGGTGGGTGGAATAGTAGCGAGTAAAAGCCATCCAGTAGCAGTCAAGTCCTTGACGTCTTAACATTTTCCTATAAAATAGAGGGCTAAGTTAGAATTGAAAAACACACCAGAATTCATAAGTTTTCTCTCTTTTTCTCTCTATATTATCAAGTGTATTTTGTAAGACCCCAAATTATTAATAAATAAAATTTATTTTCCTCTATTTATTATTTTGAAATAGTAAAGGTTGATTTGATTAATGTGGATAGTTATGGGTAAAATACGCAAATATTTCGAATAAGCAAGTGGTTATAAAATATTCATTATTGTCGGGGAATATTCATTTGGTCGTGGAATATTAAATGCTTCGTCGGGAATATTCATACTGACGCCAGCGTCTTTTATGGGCCCCATAACGAAAGCGATTGGATGAAGATAACGACAAATATAAGTTGTTTATAAATAACAGCGTAGTTATTCAAGATTATCTTGTTGGAATACCCGGTGGTTAAAACACACTAATACGCTGCGTTGTTGAGCGAAGACACTACGGTATTGCACCAATTATTGATTCTTACGTAAGAAGGCACTACTCAATAATTGTTACAATAATTACTATTCAATTATTTTATTTTATTGATTCAATAATTCTTTGCGTTGATATTTTATATTACTACTGTTTCAATAAATTGTCATTACACAGTATTTTCCATTATCAAAGCAATAATTCATATTATCTGAATAATATTATTAAAAAACATTATTGGCAATTTCTAGAAAGTTTTGTCTAAGGAGAGGTTTGGTCACCTAATTGCGCGCTAGTAAGGAGAAATCTTTATTGGAAAGCCCCCTCTTTCTTGGGAACGGCCTGGTTGCCAGTACTGTGATTCTATAATATTATTTATGAATAATTAATTATTAATTTATATGATGAGGAAAATAATGATTTTATGTGGATATAGATGGAGAAAATTTTTAATGTGACAATTGTTGAAAATTAATATTTTATCTTTTTCTGATAAAATAATTCATTTAAATATATTATTTTAATAATATATTAACTGGTGATATTTTTATAATGAATGTGGGATATATGAGTATATGAGGATGAAGAATATTTTTGTGGCATTAAATATTTAACACATATTTTGTGTGTTGGTGGACACAATTATTAATAGAAATTTGATTATAGCTTGTAAAATCGCTTGGTTTGTGGATTTCTTTAATTTACATTTGGAATTTGGAAAACTTCCTTCGCAAAGTTGTAGATAATGGAATTTCCTATGGAAAGATGTGAGTTTCAATTTTCTGATAAAAGAGCTATTTATTATGAATTATTAATTTACGAAGCTCAGAAATATTTGATTTTTGGAAGTTTTAATTATGTTTTTTTAAGAAAAACGTTTTTCAAATGTTGGTGGCCATCTTTAACATGTGCTTGGTGGCTGAAATCAGATTTCAAAGTGGGCGAGGGAATGTGTTTTGTAAATATTAATATTATATTAAATTTTATGCTTTGGTGTTCTAAGCATTTTCCTATAAATAGGTCTTTAGGTTAGAATTGAAAATCACACCAAACTCAAGTTTTCTCTCTATATTATCGGCGTATTCTTGTGAGTATTTTGAGTATACTTTGAGTATTGCTATATCTATGCAAGTTCAAGTCATAGCCTTTATATCCTGTTTTTATTTAAAGTCTTGTCTTTTCGAGATAAGGGATGTTATTTTATTCGAAAATGATATTATTTCTTCAATATCATTATCTTAGAAATATTGGTTGAAATTTTTATCAAATTTGGAACTTTTTCATGATTTGGTTACTATTCATGAGTTACTATTCATGAGTTACTATTCACGAGTTACTATTCACGAGTACTATTCACGAAGCGTGATGATGTTTTTGTAAAATTTCTATTTTTGGTGTGTCTGAGTTACTATTCACGTGTCTCGACACTTATTCACGTGATATCTGACACTATTTACTGAATCACGACATTATTCACAGAAAAATTAAATTTTCCTTTTCGTCCAAAATATCTATTCTGGATACTAGCTTTGATTGTATCCATGTTTTGATCATTATTGAATTTTACACCACTATGATTATTTTTGAGGTATTGTTGGACATGGATAAAACAAAGTACGAATCCTTAATCCTTAATCCTTATCATTTTGTTTCACTGGATTCGTTTCTTTAAAAATATTTTTCATCATCCTCAGTCTTAAATGATGATATAACTGAATATCTTTGGCCTGTAGTGCAAAGATGAAGTTGTATTTATTTTTCATCATCGTATTTTGCACGACAAATGTAATAATAAAGTTGTATTTATTTCTGTACCATGTATTTGGCGACTCAGAATGGGTTGGATGGAATGGACCTATTTTGGGGGCGTCACAGTTGGTATCGAGCTTAGGATATGATCTTTGGCGGAGATCGGGAATAGAACTAGGAGGGAGAGACGAGTAAATCCTTCGCTAGTGTGTCCTACCTAAGCTTATTTGTTAGTTGAGTCGAGATATAGGGATATTATGTGATATATTGATTTCCTTAATTAACCCTTGTTTTATACGACGATGATTGAGAATGTCGAATGAGAATATTAATGGTGGAAATGAGATCGTGGAGCCTTTTGTACTCACCAACGGAGAGCGAACGCAACAGTCGGTAATGTTCCTCCTGTGAACAATACCCACCAGAGCGAGATGATGAACGATGGGATGTTTAGAAGCTTTTTGCGCTTCATACAAAATCGCATTTAGGAGACTCGTGTTCAAAATACAGGGAGAAATGATAACAATTCATGGGTTGTCACAAACCAAGCAGATTCAAAGAGTTGGGACCACGAATTTAAGGGAAAGCGAGATCCGATCATGGTGGAAACATGGGTCAAGCAAATTACCAAGATATTCGATGTCTTGGGATGCACGGAGGAACGAAGGTTCCATTCGCCACCTTTATGTTCCGTGGCGAAGCGGACTAATGGTGGGAGTGTGTGAAGCGTACCCATCCAAATTGCACTCAAAGATGTCATGGGAGACGTTTGAAATGAGTTCAATGACAAGTACTTCCTGAAAGTATTAAATCATATGAAGGAAGTGGAGTTTATTAGACTAGAAAGCGAGAATAACATGGACGGTGTCCCATCGACGAGGCGAAGTTCATGGAGTTATCCGAGTTTGCACCTCATTTGGTGGAGAATGAGGAACGTATGATGCGGATGTTTCTAAGAGGTTTGAAACCCGGCATACGTCAGTATCTCATTTCTCATAAATTTTCTCTCTATTCAGACGTTGTCAACAAGGCTCAGTTGTTAGAGCAAGATAACGAGTACGTTCAACCGAGGGACCATAACTAGGATCATACCGAAGATAGCAGTCATCAGAATAACGATAACTAGCGGAGAAAGAAGAATACGGACAAAGGCGGTAACCACTCTGGTGGTAATCGTGGCCATGAAAATAGAAGAAGCGAGTCGGGAGGAGATTTGAAAAAGAGGAGATTCAACAACGACCATGTGAAGACGCGTCGCCAAGAAGTAACCCGGTTCCAAGGAGGAGAAAGAAAGACCACCGGTCAGTATGTTACAAATCTTGCAGAAAGAGGACATATCATTAAACCGCCTAGCAGCTTTAAGGTATGCTATAATTGTGGAAAAGAAGGACATATCGCTTTCGAGATTATGCGCAGATCGAAACCCAGTCAAGCGGAATGGTGACTCAAAAGGATGTCCCGAAAGGTCAAAGTCAATCGGTTCTGGAAGAGCGTTTGTCGTGACCGGTCAAAAAATGAGGAACCCGAACGAAGTTAGCACGGTTTAGTTAATTATAAATTCTTGTGAAGTTTATACCTTACTAGATACCGGTTCTACCCATTCTTTTATCTCTCTTGCTTGCACTCAACGTTTGAACTTGACTACAGAGAAATTAGACTTTGACCTATTTATGGAGAATCCGTTAGGAGAAACTTTCATTACATCCGTTGTTTAGAAATCTTGCTTGATTCAGGTTGGCACTATCACATTACCTGTTAACCTTATTTCTATAGAGATATTTGCTTTTGATGTAATTTTAAGGTTAACTACTCATCATGCGGAAATTGATTACTTTCGTAAGGTTGTTAGTTTTTATATTTCTAAGCAACCTGTTATTCGAATTCAAGCAATCAAACCATTGTAGTCAAACATTTTCATATCAAGCCATGAAGTCATTCGTTTATTACGGATGTCAAGTTTTCTTAGTCCATGTTATGGATTTTAATAAAGACACGTCAGATTTGAATAATATTCCTGTTGTTATTGATTTTTCCTGACGTATTTCCTGAAGAATTCCTTAGCTTACTCCTAAAGCCTGATATTAAATTTTGTATCGACTTTGAACCCGGTACAAAACTCATTTCTAAAATCTTATATCAAATGGCTCCTATTGAACTTCAGGAGTTAAAAATTCAACTATAGAATTTGGTACCTGAGCCTTTATATGGTGACTTCCTTTGTGGAATACACCGAAGCCAGACTCTCCGTAGGGGACGCCATATTCGTGCGATAGTAAACTGATAGGTGTCATTGTGACATGCTATCCAAGGTTGGGATATAAATCACAGTTGAGAACAACCTAAGTCGGTAATCGATACGTAGCTTTCTAGGCTTAGTTGGTTATTATCGGAGATTCGTTGAAGGATATTCTCGAATCGCTATTCCATTAACGCAGCTGACTCGTAGAGATACAAAATTCGAATGGAGCAAGGAATGTGGGAAGAGCTTGAAGAACTCAAGAGGAGACTCATTTCAAAGACATTACGACCATGCCATCCTGGAAAAGTGAACGTGGTAGGCGACGTGTTGAGTAGAAGATCGATATAAGTACGAAAGTACGATATTGTCAAAGACTAATTTCGTATAATTTACAAATAATTGAGATGGAGATGAAAACTCTAGGTACCCACGTGATGATATACGAGTATAATCGACTTTAATCAATAAATTTAAAGCTTATCAAGCTACAAACCTGGAGTTGATGAATATGAAGAAGAAGATGCAAGAAGTCGTTATTCTAAAAGAGAGAATCGGTGAGGTGAGGAAAGCTCAAACCTTCGATTTATTAAACCATTTGAAATTCTCGATCGAATAGGAATCGTGGCCTATAGACTCGCTTTTACATTAGTATGACGCGTGTTCATAACGCTTTTCACGTATCGATGTTACGTAAATATGTGAACGACCCGAACCACGCCATTGAGTTAGAACCGAACGAGATAGCTGAAGACTTAACGTATGAGGAGGTACCTGTCAAGATCTTGGATAGAAAAGAACATGTCCTATGTACCGAGGTTATACCACATGTTAAAGTTTTGTGGAGAAACCATGCTATTGAGGAAATGACCTGGGAGTTGGAAACGGAAATGAAAGCAAGGTATTCTCATCTTTTCAAACACCAGTGCGTCGTCCAATTTCGAGGACGAAATTTCATAAGGAGGGAGGTTGTAAGACCCCAAATTATTAATAAATAAAATTTATTTTCCTCTATTTATTATTTTGAAATAGTAAGGGTTGATTTGATTAATGTGGATAGTTATAGGTAAAATACTGTAAATATTTGAATAAACAAGTGGTTATAAAATATTCATTATTGTTTGGGAATATTCGTTTGGTCGTGGAATATTAAATCTTTTGTGGGGAAATTTAAATGCAATGGTAGCGATCTTTGTGGGCCCCATAATGGAAAGCGATTGGATGAAGAAAACGACAAATATAAGTTGTTTATAAATAACAGTAGTAGTTATTACCGATTATCTTTGTTGGAATACCCGATGGTTAAAACACACTAATACGCGTTGTTGAACAAGAGTAGCACGGTATTGCACCAATTATTGATTCTTACGTGAAGAAGCACTACTCAATAATTGTTACGATAATTACTATTCAAAGATTTTATTTTATTGATTCAATAATTCTTTGCATTGATATTTTATATTATTGTTGTTTCAATAAATTGTCATTACGGTATTTTCCATTATCGAAGCAATAATTCATATTATCTCTAATAATATTATTAGAAAACATTATTGGCAATGTGTGGCGTCCCCAAAATAGGTATACATCACCCATTCGAGTTGTCAATACATGGTGCGAAAACAACTACAACTTTATTATTACAATAGTAAAAGCTGTGAGTTTGAATACAAATATTATCTTCTAGATAATATCTATACTCAATAAATCCTCATCACATTTATTGATACATTATTTTACAAAAATGGTGAGGACTACTAAACAACTATCTCTAGAACTTTCATTCCATACCCCAGGCTAAATACTTTCGCTATATTCTCGCCTCACGAGAAGAAAAATGGAACAAAAAGGAAAAGGGTGAGCTCAACTAGCTCAAGAAAGAATATTATGACTAAGATAATATACAACAAATTATCGTTAGTCTTCACGAGGAAAAATCTAATAGAATCTGATAGACAACAAATTTTAAATCAATATTCAGTAGAGAAATAATAATTCATTAGAAGAGTTAAGTAGAGAATGCAAACTACTATCTTACATGTATGAATTTAAAAGTTCATCGTCTATCTTTTATCCTGTAACATCAATCAATATGTATCTGGAATCAAATATTCATCTTTGCACTACAAGCCAAAGATATTCATCGATTAGTCATGTTCATCTAAACACTGTTCATTTTTGCTACTGACGAAAGATATTCTTGAAAATCATTCATCTTTTACTGAGGAAGCCAAAGATATTCCACAATATCATCATTTAAGACCAAGATGATGAAAAATATTTTAAAGAAACGAATCCAATGAAACAAAATGACAAGGATTAAGGATTAAGGATTAAGGATTAAGATTTTTTATTTTATCCACTACCAAAAATACCTCAAAAATAATTATAGTGGTGTAAAATTCAAGAATGATCAAAACATGGATACAATCAAAGCTAGTATCCGAATAGATATTTTAGAGCGAAAGAAAATTTTTCATTTTTCGATGAATAGTGCCGTATTCGTGAATAATTATCGTATATCGTGAATAGTCAAGTATATCGTGAATAGTAACTCCGACACCAAAAAAGTTCCAAATTTGATAAAAACTTCAGATCAATATTTCAACATAATGATATTGAAGAAATAATATCATTCTGAAAAAAAAATATCCCTTACCTCACAAAGACAATCTTTCTAGTTGAAACAGGATATAAAGGCTATGACTTGAACTTGCACCATATAGCAATACTCAAAGTATACTCAAAATACTCACAACAATACGCTCGATAATATAGAGAGAAAACTTTAGTTTCGTGTGATTTTCAATTCTAACCTAAGCACCTATTTATAGAAATTTGCTTAGAACACCAAAGCGAGAAAATTTAATAAATTAATAATATATATATATATATATATATATTTTTCCAACACACACTTAATTTGCCCAACATCACCACCAACCAGCCCACTACACAAGACTAACAACAAAAAACGTTTTCTAATTTTAAATATTTTAAACTTCCAAAATTAATTATTTGAACTTGAAGCTTCAATAATTCATAATAAATAGCCCTTTTGCCAGAAAATTCGAATCTCGCGACTTTTTATAGGAAATTCAATTCTCTACAACTTTGCAGAAGAAAGTGTTTCCAAATTCCAAACAAAAATTGACCAAAATCCACAAACGGGCGATTTTACAGGCTATAATCAAATTTCAATCAATAAATGGGGTCCACCGACATGTTTAACATGTTTTAAACATTTATTGCAACAAAAATACTCTTCCTCCTTGTATACTCATATATCCCACATTCATTGTAAAAATATCACCATTATTATATTATTAAAATATAATAATATATTTAAATGAATTATTTTATCAAAAAAAGATAAAATTTCAATTTTCAACAATTGTCACATTAAAAATTTTCTCCATCTATATCCACATAAAATCAATATTTTCTTTATCATACGAATAAATAATTAATTATTCACAAATAATATTACGAGAATCACAATATTGACAACCAGAGCGGTTCTAGGAAAGGGGCTTTCCAATAAAGATTTCTCCTTCTTGGCCATGATTAGGTGACCAAACCTCTCCTTAGATGAAACTTTCTAGACATTGCCAATAATGTTATCCAATAATATTATTCGGATAATATGAATTATTGCTCTCGATAATGGAAAATCTTGTGTAATGACAATTTATTGAAACAACGGTAATATAAAATATCAATGCGTGAATTATTGAATCAATAAAATACTTTGAGCGAGAATTCTCGTAACCATTATTAAGTAGTGCATTCTTACGTAAGAATCAATAATTGGTGCAATACTGTGTCTTCTCTTGTGTTTTAACCACCAGAGTATTTTAACAAGATATTATTGAGAATAACTACTTCTGTTATTTTTAAACAACTTATATTTATCGTTTTCTTCATCCAATCGCTTTCCAGTTATGGGGCCCACACATGGTACTGCGTCGTCGTTAATAATATTCCCTCGACGATCTGAATATTCTACGACCAAACGAATATTCCCAAACAACAATGAATATTTTATAACCACTTGCTTATTTTGAAATATTTGCGTATTTTTACCCCTAACTATCCACATTAATCAAATCAACCCTTACTATTTCAAAATAATAAATAGAGAAAATTAAATTTCATTAATAATAAGTTGGGGTCTTACACAATGTCTAGAAAGTTCTGTCTAAGGAGAGGTTTGGTCACCTAATTGCGCGCCAGTAAGGAGAAAACTTTATTGAAAGCCCTTCTTTCCTGGAACTACTTTGGTTGCCCGATCTTGTGATTCTGTAATATTATTTGTGAATAATTAATTATTAATTTATATGATGAGGAAAATATTGATTTTATGTGGATATAGATGGAGAAAATTTTTAATGTGACAATTGTTGAAAATTAATATTTTATCTTTTTCTGATAAAATAATTCATTTAAATATATTATTTTAATAATATATTAACGGTGATATTTTTATAATGAATGTGGGATATATGAGTATATGCGATTTAAGAGTATTTTTGTGGCATTAAATTTTTAACACATATTTTGTGTGTTTGGTGGACAAAATTATTGACCGAAATTTTATTATAGCCTGTAAAATCACCCGTTTGTGGATTTCGGTTAATTTCTGTTTGGAATTTGGAAAAACTTCCTTCTGTAAAGTTGTAGATAATGTAATTTCCTATGGAAAGATGTGTGTTTTGAATTTTTCTGATAAAAGAGCTATTTATTATTAATTATTTAAGTTCCGAAGCTCCGAAATAATTGATTTTTGGAAGTTTTAATTATGTTTTTTAAGAAAAACGTTTTTCAAATGTTGGTGGCCATCTTTAACATGTACTTGGTGGCTGAAATCAGATTTCAAAGTGGGCGTAGAAATGTGTTTTGTAAATATTAATATTATATTAAATTTTCTGCTTTGGTGTTCTAAGCATTTTCCTATAAATAGGGTGCTTAGGTTAGAATTGAAAATCACACCGTAAATGAAGTTTTCTCTCTATATTATCGAGCGTATTGTGAGTATACTTTGAGTATTGCTATACTATGCAAGTTCAAGTCATAGCCTATATCCCAAGTGTTTCAACTAAATCTTGTCTTTCGAGGTAAGGGATGTTATTTTATTCGAAAATGATATTATTTCTTCAATATCATTATGCTGGAATATTGGTTGGAAATTTTTGTCAAATTTGGAACTTTTTCATGACGGGGTTACTATTCATAAGTTACTATTCATTAGTTACTATTCACGAGTACTATTCACGAAGCATGATGATGTTTTTTGTGAAATTTCTATCTTTTGGTGTCGGAGTTACTATTCACGTATACGACACTATTCACGTATACGACACTATTCACGAATACGACACTATTCACAGAAAAATTAAATTTTCCTTTTCGTCCAAAATATCTATTCTGGATACTAGCTTTGATTGTATCCATGTTTTGATCATTCTTGAATTTTACACCACTATGATTATTTTTGAGGTATTGTTGGACCTGGATAAAACAAAGTACGAATCCTTAATCCTTAATCCTTGTCATTTTGTTTCACTTTGGATTCGTTTTTTTAAAAATATTTTCATCATCCTCGGTCTTAAATGATGATATAACCGAATATCTTTGGCACAGAGTGCAAAGATGAATGATTTCGATGAATATCTTTGGTCAGTAGTGCAAAGATGAACAGTGTTTAGATGAACATGATCAATCGATGTATATCTTTGGCACAGTAGTGCAAAGATGAATATTTGATTCGTGATATATATTGATTGATGTTACAGGGATAAAATATCAACGATGAACTTTTAAATTCATATATAGAAGATTGTAGTTTGCATTCTCTACTTAACTCTTCTAATGAATTGTTGTTTCCGCAGCAGCTTATTGATTTAAAACCGGTTGTCTATCAGATTCTATTAGATTTTTCCTGTTGAAGACTAACGATAATTTGTTGTATATTATCTTAGTCATAATATTTTTACCGGGCTAGTTGAGCTCACCCTTTTCCTTGTTGTTCCATTTTTCTTCTTAGGAGGCGAGAATGTAGCGAGTACTAGTCGGGGTATGGAATGAAGGTTCTAGAGAGAGTTGTTTAGTAGTCCTCACCATTTTTGTAAAATAATGTATCAATAATTTTGATGGGGATTTATTTGGGTATGTATATTGTCTAGAAGACAATAATTGTATTTAAACTCACAGTATATATGTTGTCGTATTTTGCATGACAAATGTAATAATAAAGTTGTAGTTATTTCTGTACCATGTATTTGGCGACTCAGAATGGGTTGGATGGAATGGACCTATTTTGGGGGCGTCACATATTTTGTGAGCATTTAGATACTTGGTGAGTTGCTATTCATCAGTGCAAGTTTCCTTCAGCGTCATATCCGATATCCAGTCAGAAGTGCTGCTCTTTTGAGGTAAGGGATGTTATTTTATTCGAAAATGATATTATTTCTTCAATATCATTATGCCGAAATATTGGTTGGAAATTTTTATCAAATGTGAAATTTTTTTATGTTGGGGTTACTATTCATGAGTTACTATTCACGAGTACTATTCACGAAGCGTGATGATGTTTTTTTGTGAAATTTCTATCTTTTGAGGTCGGAGTTACTATTCACGTATACGGCATTATTCACGTATACGGCACTATTCACGAATACGACACTATTCATAGAAAAATTAAATTTTTTTTTCTGTGTCCAAGATTGTCTGTTATGATTCCTATCTTTGATTGGATCTATGTTTTGATCTTCATTCTTGAATTTTACTCTAATCTGGTTATTTATGAAGTATTTTTGAACTTGGATTATTTAAAGTACAAATCCTTAATACTTGTATTTTTGTTTCACTGGATTCGTTTTCTTTAAAATATTTTTCATCATCCTCAGTCCTAAATGATGATATTCTTGAATATCTTTGGCTTTGTCAGAGCAAAGATGAATGATTTCTTGATGAATATCTTTGGCCCGTAATGCAAAGATGAACAGTGTTGAGATGAACACGACCGATCGATTAATATCTTTGGCCCGTAGTGCAAAGATGAGCAGTGTTTAGATGAACATGACCAATCGATGAATATCTTTGGCTCAGAGTGCAAAGATGAATATTTGATTCAAGATATATATTGATTGATGTTACGAGGATAAAATATCGATGATGAACTTTTAAATTCATATATAGAAGATAGTAGTTTGCATTCTCTACTTAACTCTTCTAATGAATTATTATTTCATTGCAAGAAGATTGATTTAAAACTGGTTGTCTATTGTATTCTATTAGATTTTTCCCTGTTGAGGACTAACGATAATTTGTTCTATATTATCTTAGTCATAATGTTCTTTACTGGGCTAGTTGAACTCACCCTTTTCCTTGTTGTTCCATTTTTCTTCTCAGGAGGCGAGAATGTAGCGAGTACTAGTCGGGGTGTGGAATGATGGTTCTAGAAGTTGTTCTAGTAGTCCTCACTATTCTGTAAAATAGTGTATTAATAATTGTAATGAGGACTTATTTGAGTGTGGATATTGTCTAGATGACAATATTTGTATTTAAACTCACAGTTTTTATGTTGTATTAATAAAGTTGTAGTTGTTTCTGTACTATGTATTTGGCGACTCAGAATGGGTGATGTATACCTATTTTGGGGGCATCACAATGTTTGTATTAAAACTCACAGCTCATGTTGTATATTTAAGATTGTATTTGTATTCTGTACCATGTATTTGACGACTCAGAATAGGTGATGTATACCTATTTTGGGGGCGTCACAATTAATATCAAAGCTTAGGATATGATCCTGGCTAAGATGTGAGACAAGAACTAGGAAGGAGAGACAGGGAATTCCTTCGTTAGTATGACCTACCTAAGTTTATTTGGTATTTAATTGGTCGGTCAGAGTATAGGGATAATATGTTGCATATCAATTAACCCTTGTTTTGTGGCAGTATTTGAAAATGGCATCTGAGAATATTGAGAATAGCAATGGAGCATAAGAGACCGTTGAGTCTTCACAGATCAATAATCAGAATAATGTGCATCAGGAAGGCGACAATCCTCATGCAAACAACAACACCGACCAAATGATGAACGATGGAATGTTCGGAGGCTTTATGCAATTCATGCAACATCGGTGAGAGCGGCTCTGCCCAAAATGTAGGTGGAAACACCGGAAACTCTTGGATCATCACCGCTAAATAGTTCAAGGAGCTGGGACCACCGGAGTTTATTGGAGAGCCAAAACCACTTAAGGCGCGAGCGTGGATAAAGCGTATCACCAAGATATTTGATATCTTGGGATGCTCCGAGGAACAAAGGTTCCTTCGCCACCTTTATGTTGCGTGAAGAGGCGATTCTTGGTGGGAATCTATAAAAGCACTACCCGGACTTGGACGACTCAAGATGTCTTGGGAGAAGTTCCAAGAGTCGTTCAACGACAAGTACTTTCCCCGAAAGTATTAGTCACATGAAGGAGGTGGAGTTTATCAAGTTGGAACAAAACAATATGACCGTGTCGCAATACGAGGCTAAATTTGCAGAGTTATCCCGGTTTGCATCCCATTTGGTCGATAATGAGGAACGAATGACGCGAATATTTTTAAGAGGTTTGAAACCGGCGATACGACAATATCTTATTTCTCATAAATTGTGTTTGTATTCAGATGTTGTAAATAGGGCTCAGTTATTGGAGCGCGATAACGAGTCAACGCAACCAAGAGAAAGCGGTAAACGACGAATGAAAATACCGGTGGTAACATGATCATCAAATCTGGTGACAACAAGCGTGGAGGAATCAATATGCCAGAAATGATAACCACTTCGGTGGTAATCATAGCCAAGACAATAAGAATGGACATTTTAAGAAGAGGAGATTCAACAATGATGGAAAGACGTCAACACCAACACCCGTTGTCAAGGAAGGAGAATGACCACCTATCATATGCTTCAAATGCGGAGGGGAGGGACACATCAGTCCAAACTGCGCAATGCCGTCCAAAGCATGTTATAATTGTGGAAGAGAAGGTCACCTAGCCCGATTTTGTCGTTCACCAAAGATAAGTTTAGTTAGGATAGAGGCACCAAAGGCCATCCCAGAAAAGTCAAAGCTGGTAGTGCAAGGGAGAGCGTTTGTTGTGACCTCCCAAAAAGCAAGAAAACCGAACGAGGTTATCACGGGTAAGCTTATCATAAACTCTAGTGAAGTATATACCTTATTTGATACCGGTTCTACCCATTCTTTTATTTCTCCTACTTGCGCTCAACGTTTAAATTTGACTCCGGAGAAATTGGACTTTGACTTATCTGTTGAAACTCCATTGGGAGAAACCTTCATTACATCCACTGTTTATAAGTCTTGTTTGGTTCAAATCGGTACCCTCACATTACATGTCGATCTTATTTCATTAAAAATACTTGCATTTGATGTGATTCTAGGGATTGATTGGTTAACTATTCATCATGCAAAAATTAATTATTTTCGTAAGGTTGTTAGCTTTCATATTCCTAATCAACCTATTATGCGAATTCAAGCGACCAAACCATTAAAATCAATCACGGTCGTCTCAAGCCATAAAGCTATTCGTTTATTGAAAAACGGATGTCAAGCTTTCTTAGCTCATGTCATGGATTTAAACAAAAATACGTCAGTTTTGAATGATATTTCTATTGTTAATAAATTTCCTGACGTATTCCCTAAAGAACTTCCTGGCCTACCCCCAGAGCGTGAAATTGAATTTTGTATCGACCTTGAACCCGGTACAAACCCCATTTCCAAAGCCCCATATCGAATGGCTCTTATTGAACTTCAGGAGTTAAAGACCCAATTGCAGGAATTGTTAGACATCGATTTCATTCGTCCTAGTACGTCTCCTTGGGGTGCTCCTGTTCTATTCGTGAAGAAGAAAGATGGGAGTATGCGATTTTGTATTTATTATCGGAAGTTGAATCATGTCACCATCAAAAATAGGTACCCATTGCCACGTATTGATGACCTGTTTGACCCATTGCAAAAAGCGCTAAATTCTTTTCAAAGATTGATCTTCGTTCGTGATATCATCAATTGAAGATTAGAACCGGCGACATTCCAAAGACGGCTTTGAACTCCCTATGCGGGCATTATGAATTCTAGTCATGTCCTTTGGATCGACTAATGCTCTCGCCGCCTTAGAGATATGATGAACCGAGTATTCAAGGAATATTTGGATCACTTTGTGGTCGTCTTTATTGATGACATCCTCATATACTCCAAAACTCGTGAAGACCATGAGCAACACTTGAGGCTAATACTCCAAAAGCTACGTGAAAACAAGCTATATGCCAAGTTGAATAAATGTGAGTTCTGTCTTGAGGAAGTAGCATTCCTTGGGCACGTAGTATCAAGTCATGGAATATCTGTTGACCCGGCAAAGATTGAAGCTATTCAAAGCTGGGAGCAACCTAAATCAGTGACCGAAGTGAAAGTATTATGCATACAAGCCAATCATGTATGATGATAAAGCATATACTGTGTAATCAATCTTATTTATTTATTAATAAAAGAATTATTTATTAAAGGCATTTATTATCTACATGGTGCTGTTTTAATAATATGTGATAAACTCATAGTTTTAAGCAATGCTTTTAGAATCATGATAAGATCATGATAATGAGATCTAAATTCTTAGATAGCTTAAAACTAAAATGTTCCCAATCAATGGATTACTAAAAAGGGGATTAATGAATCCGGATAGATTGGTACGTACGTTGTTTGCTCATTGGATGAGGATGATTGATCTCATGATCATTTGTGTGGAGACACTAAAGCAAGTATGTAGGTGCTTATTAGAGAATAAGTTCACTGAACGTGACTCGCTAAGGAATACCTAATGGAGTTTTACTTACTTGTCAATAGGAATTCCTGTAGTGATAGTAGTACAAATGATCCTTAGACTTGAGATCATCATAGTATCTTATATATAATGAATTACACTTTGACTTATTCCTTAAGACTCTTAGAGTATATCAAAGGGTATGCTTGGGTGTAATAAGTTATATATGAAGATAATGAATGATCAATAAAGAATCTACCACTTCTAGTAAAAAGGAAATGTCTATGTGATTCGATAAATGACAACCCAGGAATCCTTGGCGAGGTGGAATGAAATTAGAAAGTAGTTTCTAATTTGCATTCATTAGAGTTGTGCATTTAGGAATCAAAATACATATAATTAAATAAAATAAGACTTGTGACAAGTAATTCCATGTCTTATATTTAATTGGGACATTGTATGGTGGAAGGATTGAATTTATACGGTAACTATTTACTCAAAGGTTCTTTTATGATTAATGTTGAAATCTATATTATCCGGAAAGTCGTTGATCGCTAGGGGAGGCTTATCCTATTGTAGAATAAATATTATTTATTTAAATAAATTATTTGTTTAATTTATTTATTTAAATGAGATTAGAATTGATCTAATTGATTTATTCACAACCGATTTAATATGGAGAACCTAAAGAGTCACACCATAAAAGGAAGAATAATTATTTAAGAAGTTAATGGCATAATTGTAATAATATGTTAAGTATATTTAATTTAATCTATCTTTGATAGAATAAATTAAATAGCTTAATATTTGTTATTTAATATTTTAGAAATATTAAATATAAATTAATAAGAGGAGTCTTATTAATATTATTACAATTATTATTATTTTAATTTCTAAAAAGGTTTAGGAATTAATTTAATATAAGTACTCTCATTTATTCCTAATTTGAATAGGAAGGAAAATTAGTTAAAGGAGTTTAATTAATTACCCCTAATAGGATTAGGGAGCCCATTTAATTAAAAGAGTTTAATTAAATGAATAATACCTTATTTTAATTAAAATAGGGTTACATGATATCTTTATAAGAGGAGTCTTATATCAGATATCTAATATACGTAATTCCTAGAGTTGAAGAGTACACCTCCTTTTTCGATACAGATAGGAAAAACTAGGGTTTGAGCCAATACCCCTTCTTCTTGAAAATTCTTCTTCTTTGGTGGATCACCTCTAGAGGCCATACATTTGGGTGGCTTACATTGATCAAAGGAAGGAATCTATCCGGAGATTCAAGGAGATCGCGGAGAAGTAGGAGGTGAACTCGTACCTGAGGAAGCTCGTTTCTACAAGGGTATGATTTCATAATTTCTTATTCTTCGTTTAATTAATAATATGCATAAAGGATGATCCGGGTAATTGGTTTGTGAAAAAATTTTAAAATCTGATTTTATCATGCTTCCACTATTTTTGTAATTTGATTGCTACTTTGATTTTCACAAAACCTAACACGAAGTACGTAGCTTTCTCGAATTAGCTGGTTATTATCGGAGATTCATGGAAGGATTTTCTCGAATCGCTACTCCATTAACTCAGCTAACTCGAAAAGATACAAAGTTCGGTTGGAGCGAGGAATGTGAGAAGAGTTTTCAAGAACTCAAGAGAAGACTCGTTTCAGCACCTGTTCTAACAATACCATCTGGCTCGGAGGGATTTGTCATTACAGTGATGCATCAGGCAAAGGGTTAAGATGTGTTCTCATGCAATATGGGAAAGTCATAGCCTATGCCTTAAGACAACTCAAAGAATATGAGAGGAATTATCCTACTCATGATCTAGAGTTGGCAGCAGTCATTTTTGTGCTTAAAATTTGGAGGCATTACTTGTATGGGGAGAAAGTGGAGATCTTTACAGATCATAAAAGCCTCAAATATTTCTTCACCCAAAAGGAAATCAACATGCGGCAACGACGTTGGCTTGAACTGTTGAAAGATTATGATTATACCATCCAATACCATCCTGGTAAAGCGAATGTAGTAGCTGATGCATTGAGTAGAAGATAATATGCAGGTACGAGTGCGTTATTGTCAACGCAAAGGCCCATTTTGTATGACTTGCAAAGGATGGAGATAGAGTTAAAGACTCCAGGGACCCACATGATGATGGCAAACATACGAGTAGAACCGACTTTAATCGATAAAGTTAAAGCTGCTCAAGCTACAAACTTGGAGCTAATACGTATGAAGAAGAAAGTGCAAGAAGGTGCTATGCCGGAAGCAAGAATCGTTGAGGAAGGAATACTTCGAGTCAACTCCAGACTTTGTGTTCCTAACGACCCTGATTTAAAGTATAAAATCATGATGGAGGCGTACAACACACCGTTTGCAATCCATCCTGGGAGTACCAAAATGTATCATGATCTTCGACATACATTTTTGTGCAGCAATATGAAGAGAGAGATAGCGGAGTTTATCTCAAGGTGTTTAACTTGTCAACGAGTCAAGGCGGAGCATCAAGTACCAAAAGGTCCATTGCAACCACTTGAAATTCCAGAATGGAAGTGGGAGCACATTACTATGGATTTCGTTACTAGTCTTCCCAAGGTTTCTCAAGGCATAGATGCAATTTGGGTCATTGTTGATAGATTGACCAAGTCTGCTCATTTCTTACCAATATGAGAAACTTATACACTTGAACGTCTTGCTAGTATATACATAAACGAGATTGTAAGACTTCATGGTATGCCAGTATCCATAGTTTTTGATCGAGACCCAAGATTCACTTCACGATTTTGGGTTAGTTTGCAGAAAGCTATGGGCACAGATTTACGATTTAGCTCGGCATATTATCCTCAGACGGACGGGCAGTCTGAGAGGACTATTCAAACTCTTGAAGATTTATTAAGACTCTGTGTCCTTGACTTCAAGGAAAGTTGAGATAAGTTCTTACCATTGGTAAAGTTTTCCTACAACAACAGTTATCAAGCAAGTATTAGCATGGCTCCATTTGAGGCGTTGTATGGAAGAAAGTGTCGTTCTCCAGTATGCTGGGATGAGGTGCGTGAAGCAACGTTGTTGAGACCGGAGTTGGTGCGTATGACTATGAAAAATATTCAAACGATCCGATAACGTATAAAAACCTCACAAGATCGACAAAAGAGTTATGTTGATCTTCATCGAAAGGACGTAGAATTCGATATTGGAGATCATGTGTTGTTACATGTTGCTCCATGGAAAGGAGTTACAAGATTTGGAAAGAGAGGAAAGCTCAATCCTCGATTCATTGGCCCATTTTTAATCCTCGATCTAGTAGGAACTGTGGCCTATAGACTTGCGTTACCGCCAAGTATATCTCGTGTTCATAACGTTTTTCACATATCTATGTTACGTAAATATGTGAAAGTTCTGAACCACATTATTAGAACTAGACGAGATAAATGAAGATTTAACGTATGAAGAGGTTTCTGTTAAAATCTTGGTTAAGAAGGAACATATTCTACGCTCCAAGGTTATACCTCAAGTTAAAGTTTTGTGGAGAAACCACGATGTTGAGGAAATGACCTAGGAGTTAAAATCTGAAATGAAATCAAGGTATCCTCACCACTTCGACATACCAGGTACACACCCTAATTTCGAGGACGAAATTTCATAAGAAGGGGAGGTTGTAAGACCCCAACTTTTTGAATAAAGATTAAATTTTCTCAAAATATATTTTTGAATATTATGGTGTGGATTTGATATAATGTTATAGTTGTGTGTATTATTTACAAGTTTTGCAAAGTACGCAAGTTGTTATATAATATTCGATTGGTCGGGGAATATTTATTTTAGCAGGGAATATTCGTACAATAGCACAATCATTGGTGGACCCCACAACAGAATTATTGTCGGATTGAGAAAAATACAAAAATACTTTATGAAAATAACGGCGGAAGTTTTACCGTTAACTATTGAAACACCTGGTGTTAAAAGTACAGTAATACGCGTGGTTGCATAGTAGCACACGGTATTGATTATTGATGCTTACGTGAGAAGTCACTCAATTATACTTGTGACGCCCCCAAAATAGGTATACATTACCTACTCTGAGTCGCCAAATACTTGGTACATAAACAAATACAACTTCAGTAATACAATTGTCTTGCAAAATACGACAACACATATACTGTGAGTTTGAATACAACTATTGTCTAATAGAGAGTATAAAAACTCAAAAGGAGTCCTCATTACAATTATTAATACATTATTTTACAAAATAGTGAGGACTACTAAAACAACTATCTTGAATCATCACTCCATACCCCGGCTAGTTCCTGCTAAATTTTCTCCTCCTGAGAATAACAATGGAACAAAGAGGAAAAGGGTGAGCTCAACTAGCCCAGTAAAGAATATTATGACTAAGATAATATACAATAAATTATCATTAGTCTTCAACAGGAAAAATCTGATAAAATATAATAGACAACAAGTTTTAGATCAACAACTGCAGCGGAAACATCAATCCATTAGAAGAGTCAAGTAGAGAATGAGTTCTACTATCTTCTAAGATTTAAAAGTCTATCATCAATATTTTATCCCTATAACAACAATCAATATACATCTTTAATCAAATATTCATCTTTGCACTACAGGCCAAAGATATTCATTTGAATCACCAATTTGGTCATGTTCATCTCAACACTGCTCATCTTTTGCACTACGGGCCAAAGATATTCATTAGGTAATCATTCATCTTTGCACTATAGGCCAAAGATATTCAGTAATATCATCATTTAGGACTGAGGATGATGAAAAATATTTTAAAGAAAACGAATCCAGTGAGATAAAAGAACAAATATTAGAGATTTGTATTACAGTTTATCCAAGTTTAATAATACTCCATAATAACCAATTTTGAAGTAGAATTCAAAAATAAAGATCAAAACATGGATACAATCAAAGATAGTAACCATAATAGACAACTTGGACAAAAAGAAGAAAATTTCATTTTTCGGTGAATAGTGTCGTATTCGTGAATAGTGTCGTATACGTGAATAGTAACCTCGACAAAAAAAGTTTCAAATTTGATAAAAGTTCAGAACAATATTTCGGTATAATGATATTGAAGAAATAATATCATTTACGAAGAAAATAACATCCATTACCTCAAAATAATGGTACTTCTGACTAGAATACTGAATATAGTGCTGAAGGAACTTGCACCGTATAACAACACTGTGACGCCCCCAAAATAGGTCCATTCCATCCAACCCATTCTGAGTCGCCAAATATATGGTACAGAAATAACTACAACTTTATTAATACATTTGTCGTGCAAAATACGACAACATATATACTGTGAGTTTAAATACAATTATTGTCTTCTAGACAATATACATACCCAAATAAATCCTCATCACAATTATTTATACATTATTTTACAAAAATGGTGATGACTACTAAACAACTCTCTCTAGAACCTTCATTCCATACCCCGACTAGTACTCGCTACATTCTCGCCTCCTGAGAAGAAAAATGGAACAACAAGGAAAAGGGTGAGCTCAACAAGCCCAGTAAAGAACATTGTGACTAAGATAACATAGAGAAAATTATCGTTAGTCTTCAACAGGAAAAAATATAATAGAATACAATAGACAACCAGTTTTAAATCAACAACTGCAGCGGAAACAACAATTCATTAGAAGAGTTAAGTAGAGAATGCAAACTACTATCTTCTATATATGAATTTAAAAGTTCATCGTCGATATTTTATCCCTGTAACATCAATTAATATATATTTGGAATCAAATATTCATCTTTTTACTACTGAGCCAAAGATATTCATCGATTGATCATGTTCATCTAAACACTGCTCATCTTTGCACTACTAGCCAAAGATATTAATCGATCGGTCGTATTCATCTCAACACTTGTTCATCTTTTACTCTACGAGCCAAAGATATTCAAGAATATCATCATTTAGGACTGAGGATGATGAAAAATATTTTAAAGAAAACGAATCCCGTGAAACAAAAGAACAAATATTAAGGATTCATATTTTAAACAATCCAAGTTCAAAAATACTTCATAAGTAATCAGAGTGGAGTAAAATTCAAGAATGATCAAAACATGGATACAATCAAAGCTAGTATCCATAATAGATATTTTGGACGAAAAATGAAAATTTAATTTTTCTGTGAATAGTGTCGTATTCGTGAATAGTGTCAGATATGTGAATAATTATGTCGTATCGTGAATAGTAACTCCGACACCAAAAAGATAGAAATTTCACAAAAACATCATCACGCTTCCGTGAATAGTACTCGTGAATAGTAACTCGTGAATAAGAACTCATGAATAGTAACCCCGCCATGAAAAAGTTCCAAATTTGATAAAATTTCCAATCAATATTTCGGCGATAATGATATTGAAGAAATAATATCATTTTCGAATAAAATAACATCCCTTACCTCGAAAGACAATGACTTAGTTGAAACAGGATATAGGCTATGACTTGAACTTGCACAGTATAGCAATACTCAAAGTATACTCAAAATACTCATAAGAATAAACTTTCGATAATATAGAGAGAGAAAACTTCAGTTTCTGGTGTGATTTTCAATTCTAACCTAAGCACCCTATTTATAGGAAAATGCTTAGAACACCAAAGTAGAAAATTTAATAAATTAATATTATTTATTTTCCACATCTTCCTACGCATCCATGAATCTGAACTCAGCCATCCTAACACATGTTAAATGAGTCCCAAAAATGTAAAAAACGTTTTCTTATTAAAATAATTAAAACTTCAAAATTAATTATTATTTGAGCTTGAACTTCAATAATTCATAATAAATAGCCATTTTATCGAAAAAATTGAATCACACGACTTTTTATAAGAAATTCAATTCTCTACAACTTTGTAGAAGAAAGTTTTTCCAAATTCCAAACAGAATTGACCGAAATCCATAAATGGACGATTTTACAAGCTATAATCAAATTTCGGTCAATAATTGTGTCCACCAACAAACAAAATATGTGTTAAACATTTAATGCCACAAAAATACTCTTCCTCCTCATATACTCATATATCCCACATTCATTATAAAAATATCATCGTTAATATATTATTCAAATAATATATTTAAATGAATTATTTTATCGTAAAAAGATAAAATATTAATTTTCAATAATTGTCACATTAAAAATTTTCCCCATCTATATCCACATAAAATCAATAATTTCCTCATCATATAAATCAATAATTAATTATTCACAAATAATATTACGAGAATCACAATCTTCGCAACCGTGCCGCTCCTGAAAGAGGGGCTTTCGAATAAGGATCTCTCCTATCGACTCATTAAATTAGGTGACCAAACCTCTCCTCGGGATGAACTTTCAGACATTGCCAATAATGTTATCCAATAATATTATTCAGATAATATGAATTATTGTCTCGATAATGGAAAATACCGTGTAATGACGGTTTATTGAAACAACAATAATATAAAATATCAATGCAAAGAATTATTGAATCAATAAAATAAAATCTTTGAGCAAGAATTACTATAACAATTATTGAGTAGTGCCTTCTTATGTAAGAATCAATAATTGGTGCAATACCGCAAATCATCGCTCAACAACGCCAGATTAGTGTGTTTTAACCACCGGTATTCCAACAATGATAACTGTAACAACTACGCCTAGTTATTTATAAACAACTTATATTTGTCGCTTTCTTCATCCAATCACTTTCCGTTATGGGGCCCATTAAAGATCTATTTGTCGTCACGAATATTCCCCGACAATCATTTAATATTCTGACAAGCATTTGAATATTCCACGACCAAACGAATATTCTCCTAACAATAATGAATATTTTATAACCACTTGCTTATTCGAAATATTTGCGTATTTTACCCATAACTATCCACATTAATCAAATCAACCCTTACTATTTCAAAATAATATATAGAGGAAAATAAATTTCATTTATTAATAATTTGGGGTCTTACAAACACTCAAAGTACTAAAATACTCACAAAATACACTCGATAATATAGAGAGAAAAAGAGAGAAAACTTATGAATTCTGGTGTGATTTTCAATTCTAACTAAGCACCCTATTTATAGGAAAATGCTTAGAACACCATAGCAGACTAACCTGCTATCTGATGGCTTTACTTGCTACTATTCAAGCCTACCACATTTAAATAAAAATCTCAGCACATTTTCACCAACCAAAAGTGGGGCCCACCCATGTTTTAATAAAAATCATTTTATTTTCCGAAAATTCAACAATTCATAATAAATAGCCCTTTTATCAAAAAAATTCAAATCTCATATGCTTTCCATAGGAAATTTAATTCTCTACAACTTTGTAGAAGAAAGTTTTTCCAAATTCCAATCTGAAAATACCCGAAATCCACAAACAGATGATTTTTAATACCTCTATTCCGACAAAATACTGATAAAACACCTCAACATTAATTCCTTCTTTTATAACCACATAAAATAAATAAATCCATCATTTATATCCACATCAAAAATAAATATTTCTTTATCATATAAATTAATAATTTAATTATTCACAAATAATATTACAGAATCACAATAATGATAACCAGACAGTTCCCAGGAAAGAGGGGGCTTTCCGATAAGGATTTCTCCTTACTGGCGCGCAATTAGGTAACCAAACCTCTCCTTGACAGAACTTTCTAGACATTGTCAATAATTCTATCTAATAATATTATTCCAAATAATATGAATTATTGATCTGATAATGGGAAATATTGTGCAGTGATAATTATTGAAACAACAATAATATAAAATATCAACGCAACAATTATTGAAAGAATAAATTAAAATATTGAACAGTAATTACTGTAACAATTATTGAGTAGTGTCTTCTTACGTAAGAATCAATAATTCAACAATACTGTGCAAAACCGTGTGCTACTTGTGCGACCAGACATTATTATATTTTAACCAATAAGGGTATTCCAACAAAGTGTTAATTCAGTAACAACTATGCCGTTATTTGTAAAAACTCAAACTTTGTCGTTTTCTTTATCCTACCGTTATCCGTTATGGGGCCCACAAATGGCTGCGCCGTCGTACGAATATTCCCCGATAGAAAGAATATTCCACGACCAAATGAATATTCCCCAACAAATGAATATTTTATAACCACTTGCTTATTTTGAAAATTTTGCACATTTCACCCATAACCAAAGTATTATATCAAATTAATACCTTATTATTCACAATAATAAATAGAGGAAATTTGATTTTATTTATAATAAGTTGGGGTCTTACAACCTCCCCTCCTTATGACATTTCGTCCTCGAAATTGACGTACGTACCTGGTGTTTCGAAAAGGTGAGGATACCTCGCTTTCATTTCTTATTCCAACTCCCAAATCATTTCTTCAATAGCATGGTTTCTCTATAAAACCTTAACTTGTGGTATAACCTTCGTACGTAGGACATGCTCTTTCATATCCAAGATCTTAACAGGCACCTCCTCGTAAGTTAAATCTTTGGCTATCTCGTCTGGTTCTAACTCAATAATGTGGTTCGGGTCTTTAACATATTTACGAAGCATAGATATGTGAAAAACATTATGAACACAAGACATACTTGGAGGTAATGCGAGTCTATCGGCCACATTTCCTATTCGGTTAAGAATTTCAAATGGACCAACAAATCGTGGATTGAGCTTTCCTCTCTTCCCAAATCTTGTAACTCCCTTCCATGGTGCAACACGTAACAATACATGATCCCCAATATTAAATTCTATGTCTTTTCGATGAAGATTCGCACAACTCTTTTGTCGATCTTGTGCCGTTTGTATACGTTGTCGAATCGTTTGGATCTTCTCTGTAGTCATTCATACCAACTCTGGTCCCAATAATGTTGCTTCACCCACCTCATCCCAGCATACTGGAGAGCGACACTTTCGTCCATACAATGCTTCAAATGGAGCCACGCCTATACTTGCTTGATAACTATTGTTGTAGGAGAATTCCACCAATGGTAGGTACTTATCCCAACTCTCTTTGAAATCTAGGACACAAAGTCTTAATAGATCTTCAAGAGTTTGAATAGTCCTCTCTGATTGTCTGTCCATTTGAGGATGGTATGCCAAACTAAATCGTAAATTCGTGCCCATAACTTTCTGCAAGTTAACCCAAAATCGTGAAGTGAATCTTGGGTCACGATTCGAAACTATGGATACTGGCATGCCATGCAATCTCACAATCTCATTTACGTACATACTAGCAAGTCGTTCAAGGGAATAAGTCTCACGTATAGGCAAGAAATGGGCAGACTTGGTTAATCTATCAATAATAACCAAAATCACATCTATGCCTTGAGAAACCTTGGGAAGACCCGTAACGAAATCCATAGTAATATGTTCCCACTTCCATTTCGGAATCTCAAGTGGTTGTAATGGACCCTTTGGCATTTGATGCTTCGCCTTTACACGTTGACAAGTTAAACACCTCGAGATAAACTCCGCGATCTCTCTTTTCATATTACTCCACCAAAATGTATGTCGAAGATCATGATACATTTTGGTACTCCCAGGATGGATTGCAAACGTTGTGTTGTGTGCCTCCATCATGATTCTATGCTTCAAGTTAGAATCGTTAGGAACACAAAGTCTGGAGTTGACTCGAAGTATTCCTTCTTCATCGATTCTTGCTTCTGGAATAGCACGTTCTTGCACTTTCTTCTTCATACGAATCAGCTCCATGTCCGTAGCTTGAGCAGCTTTAACTTTATCGATTATAGTCGGTTCTACTCGTATGCTTGATATCATCATGTGGGTATTTGGAGCCTTTACCTCTATCTCCATTCTTTGCAAGTCATACAAAATGGACTTTTGTGTTAACAACATTGCACTCGTACCCGCATATGATCTTCTACTTAATGCGTCAGCTACCATGTTTGCTTTTCCAGGATGATATTGGATGGTATGATCGTAATCTTTCAGCAGCTCGAGCCAACGTCGTTGCCGCATGTTGAGTTCTTTTTGGGTGAAGAAATATTAGAGGCTTTTATGATCTGTATAGATCTCCACTTTCTCCCCATACAGGTAGTGTCTCTAGATCTTCAACGCAAAAACGACTGCTGCCAACTCCAAATCGTGAGTAGGATAATTTCTCTCATATTCTTTGAGTTATCGCGAGGCATAGGCTATGACTTTCCCATGTTGCATGAGAACACATCCTAACCCTTTGCCCGAAGCATCGCTGTAGATAACAAATCCATCCGAACCAGATGGTATTGTCAGAACAGGTGCCGAAATGAGTCTCCTCTTGAGTTCTTGAAAACTCTTTTCACAATCCTCGCTCAACCCGAATTTTATATCCTTATGAGTCAGCTGAGTTAACGGAGTAGCGATCCGAGAAAATCCTTCCATAAATCTCCGATAGTAACCAGCTAAGCCCAGAAAGTTATGTACTTCGATCATCGACTTCGGTTGCTCCCAACTTTGTATGGCTTCAATCTTCGCCGGGTCGACAGATACTCCATGTTTTGACACTATATGCCCAAGGAATGCTACTTCCTCAAGCCAGAACTCGCATTTCTTCAGCTTGGCATATAGCTTGTTATCACGAAGCCTTTACAGTACCAGCTTCAAATGGCGCTCATGATCTTCACGGCTTTTGGAATAGATGAGGATGTCATCAATAAAGACAACAACGAACTGATCCAAATATTCTTTGAACACACGGTTCATCATATCCATGAAAGCAGTAGGAGCATTAGTCAATCCAAAAGACATGACTAAGAATTCATAATGCCCGTACTGAGTTTTGAAGGCAGTCTTTGGAATATCCTCAGTTTTAATCTTCAGCTGATGATATCCAGAACGAAGATCGATCTTTGAAAAGAATTGTGCTCCTTACAACTGGTCAAACAAGTCATCAATGCGAGGTAGCGGATACCTATTCTTGATAGTGACATGATTCAATTCTCAATAGTCGATACAAAGTCGCATACTCCCGTCTTTCTTCTTTACGAATAACACAGGAGCACCCCAAGGAGATGTACTAGGACGAATAAAACCAATGTCCAACAACTCCTGTAGTTGGACCTTCAACTCCTGAAGTTCAATAGGAGCCATTCGATATGGGTTTTAGAAATGGGCTTTGTACCAGGTTCAAGGTCAATAAAGAATTCAACTTCACGTTCTGGGGGTAGACCGGGAAGTTCTTCAGGAAATACGTCAGGAAATTCACTAACAACGGAAATAGTATTCAAATCTGACGTGTTTTTGTTCAAGTCTGTGACATGGGCTAAGAAAGCTTGACATCCATTTTTCAATAAACGAATATCTTTATGGCTTGATATGACAGTGATTGACTTTAATGGTTTGGTTGTTTGAATTCGCATAATAGGTTGGTTAGGAATATGAAAACTAACAACCTTACGAAAACAATCAATTTTAGCATGATGCGTGGTTAACCAATCAAATCCTAAAATCACATCAAATGCAAGATTTTTCAACAAAATAAGGTCGGCAAGTAATGTGATGGTACCGACTTGAATCAAGAAATATGTATAGACAGTAGATGTAATAAAAGTTTCTCCTAACGGAGTCTCAACAGATAAGTCAAGGTCTAATTTCTCCGGAGTCAAGTTTAAACGTTGAGCACAAACAGGAGAGATAAAAGAATGGGTAGAACCGGTATCTAATAAGGTATAAACTTTGCAAGAGTTTATGATTAGCTTACCCGTGATCACCTCGTTTGGGTTCCTCGCGTTTTGTGCAGTCACGACAAATGCCTTTCCAGGAACCACCGACTTTGACTTGTCCGGGAAAGCCTTTGGAGTCACCATCCTTGTTGAACTTGGTTTCACAACTAGACAATCTCTGGCTATATGACCTTCCTTTCCATAGTTATAACACACCTTGGATTGTTGTGGGAAGTTTGGGCTGATGTGTCCCTCCTTCCCGTGATTGTAACAAAAACGACCCAAGTGCTCGCTTCTACTCCCCCCAAAAGCGATTGATGTTTATCTTTGACGTCTTCACGCTATTATCATTGTTGTACATTCTCTTCTTGAAATCTCCTCCCACTCGCCTCCTTCTATTATCACGGCCACGATTACCACCAGAGTGGTTACCCTTTTGTCCAAATGTTTTCCTCCCCGCTGGTTTTCATTGCTCCGGTGACTGCCGCCACCGGTATGACCCTGGTTGTGGTCCCTTAGTTGAACATACTCATTATCTCGCTCTAATAATTGAGCCGTGTTTACAACATCTGAATATAAAGAAAATTTATGAGAGATAAGATATTGCCGAATCTCAGGCTTTAGACCTCTCAGAAACATCCTTGTCATTCGTTCCTCATTTTTGACCAAATGAGGTGTAAACCTGGATAACTCTGCAAACTTTGCCTCGTACTGGGACACCGTCATGTTGTTTTGTTCCAGTCTGATAAACTCCACCTCCTTCATATGATGAATACTTTCAGGAAAGTACTTGTCATTGAATAGTTTCAAAAAGCGTTTCCCAAGACATCTTTGAGTGCGGTGTTGTTTCAGTACGCTTCACGAACTCCCACCAGTGATCGCCTCTCACCGTGGAACATAAAGGTGGCGAATGGAACCTTCTGTTCCTCCGTGCATCCCAAGACATCGAATATCTTGGTAATTTATTTGACCCACGTTTTTGCCATGATCGGATTCGGCTTTCCAATAAATTCTGGTGGTCCCAACTCCTTGAACTGTTTGGCTGTGACAAGCCGCGCATTGCTAGCATTTCCACCCGTATTTTATGCACGAGTCTCCCTCGTCTGGTTTTACATGAACTGCAAAAAGCTTCTAAACATCCCATCATTCATCATTTATTCGGTAGTGTTGTTTACAGGAGGAATGTTGCCTTCCTGTTGCACGTTCCTCTGGGTGGTGATCAAAGGTGTCTCCACAGTCTCATTCACTCCATTATTAACGTTCTCTGCTGCCATTCTCAAATAATGCCACAAAACAAGGGTTAATTGACAAGTCACATATTATCCCTATACTCTGACTGACCAAATAAATACCAAATAAACTTAGTCAGGTCATACTAGCGAAGGAATTCCTCGTCTCTCCCCTCCTAGTTCTTGTCTCACATCTCAGCTAGGGATCATATCCCTAAGCTTTGATACCAACTGTGACGCCCCCAAAATAGGTATACATCACCTACTCTGAGTCGCCAAATACATGGTACATAAAAAAATACAACTTCAGTAATACAATTGTCGTGCAAAATACGACAGCACACATACTGTGAGTTTGAATACAACTATTGTCTAATAGAGAGTATAAGAACTCAAAAGGAGTCCTCATTACAATTATTGATACACTATTTTACAAAATAGTGAGGACTACTAAAACAACTATCTTGAATCATCACTCCATACCCCGGCTAGTTCCTGCTAAATTTTCTCCTCCTGAGAATAACAATGGAACAAAAAGGAAAAGGGTGAGCTCAACTAGCCCTGTAAAGAATATTATGACTAAGATAATATACAACAAATTATCATTAGTCTTCAACAGGGAAAATCTGATAAAATATAATAGACAACAAGTTTTAGATCAACAACTGCAGCAGAAACAGCAATCCATTAGAAGAGTCAAGTAGAGAATGAGTTCTACTATCTTCTAAGATTTAAAAGTCCATCATCAATATTTTATCCCTGTAACAACAATCAATATACATCTTTAATCAAATATTCATCTTTGCACTACAGCCAAAGATATTCATTTGTATCACCAGGTTGGTCATGTTCATCTCAACACTGCTCATCTTTACACTACTGGCCAAAGATATTCATTAGGTAATCATTCATCTTTACACTATGTGCCAAAGATATTCAAAGAATATCATCATTTAGGACTGAGGATGATGAAAAATATTTTGAAGAAAATGAATCCAGTGTGATAAAAGAACAAATATTAGAGATTCGTATTACAGTTTATCCAAGTTTAATAATACTCCACAATAACCAATTTTGAAGTAGAATTCAAAAATAAAGATCAAAACATGGATACAATCAAAGATAGTAACCATAATAGACAACTTGGACAAAAAGAAGAAAATTTCATTTTTCAGTGAATAGTGTCGTATTCGTGAATAGTGTCGTATACGTGAATAGTGCCGTATACGTGAATAGTAATGTGAGACCCCGAATTTTTTGAAATAAAAGTATTCAATTTTTCTATTTTGGTAAATAGTTAAATTGATAAAAGTTTAGAGTTAAGGGTAATATGTGAATTTTTTTTTTGTAAAGTAAGCAAGTTGATATAAAATATTCGTTTTGTCGGAGAATATTCGTACGACGGTACAATCATTGGTGGACTCCACAACGGAATTATTGTCGGATTGAGAAAACGACAAAAATATTTTTTATGAACACCCTTATGTTAAAAGTACAAGATGTCTGGTCATGGTTAAGCGTAGCACACGGTATTGATTATTGATGCTTATGTGATAAGTCACTCGGTTTTATTTTATTGGTATTATTAATGTAATAAAATGTAAAAGCTTTTTATATAAAATGTAATACTTTTATAAAGTTATTCTATAAATAGAATATATTATATTCTATTATGCATAGTGTTTTTGCATAGTAAAATCTTTTTATATAAAAAAGAATACTTTTATAAAGTTATCTATTTTATTAGACAATAATTAGAATATATTATATTTTATTATGCATAGTGCATGTATAGTGTTTGCATAGTAAATTATTTATAAAGTTATTCGTTTTATTAGATTATAAATAGAATATATTATATTTTATTTAAAAGATTTTGCTTTAAATATGGACCGTCAGATTAAAGTAAATCAATCTGGACCGTTCATGAGTTAGTTACTATGCAGTCCATTTTTCTATAAATAGAAGCTCATTCCTTCATAATTTCTTACGAATTCACTTAAACTCTAGAGAGAGAAATTATAGAGAAACTATAGAAAAGTATTTTGCTACTTCCTTACTCTTATATTCAGTTTCTTTTACGATAAGGGGTATTATTTCTTTTATATTCATGAATAGAACTTCTGTTATTCCATTATTTATTATTCGTTTAATATTCTCGTCATGCGTGCTTACTTTGGACTCGGTTCCATTATTTATTATTATGTTGGAATAACTTTGTTTATGTGAAGTCTGCATACATGGTGAAATTCTTCTATTATTCCATTCTTTATTATTCGCTTTAATATCCTGTTTTTGGCGCTTCGCCGGACCGTTCCATTATTTATTATTATGTTGGAATAACTTTTGTTTATGCGAAGTAATCGAATACATGGTGAAATTCTTACATTATTCCATTTTTATTATTCTCGGAATATTATTCATACATACTTTTGTATGACTTCGTTCCATTATTTAATATTCTCGTTGAATAACTGCATTCTGCAAGGCCTATCGCATGCACGATGAATTCTTCTATTATTTCATTATTTATTATTCATTTGGAATATCACATGTCACGTGCGTTTACGCATGACACAGTTCCATTCTTTATTATTCTCGTGAAATAACTCGTCTATGTGGATTACCGCATGCATTGTAAATGATCCTTCGTATTCATACGAATAGTATTTTCGTTAAAAAGGGGTTTCTGCCAAGGGCAGTTTCGTAATTTTTTTGACCCTCAAAAATTCTAGAAAAATTTGAAATGATAATTTGATGAGTTTTCTAGATTGTGTCCAAAAACTGGCGATTTTTGGATGTATAGATTAATAGTTATGGATTTTATGGAAAAAAACTATTTAAAAGTAAACCCTTATAACTCCTTGTGGTTAACTCCAAAATTTGTAAAATTTTTATTGGGAGTACATGCATATAACAGGAGTATACCTTGTAAATTTCTGAATTTTTGGACAAAAGTACAATTTATGATAAATGTCTAAATATTCGGCAGTTTTAGCCATATGAAAAATAGTAAATGAATTTTAAAATTTTGAGAAAAATATATGTTCAAGGTGGGACTATATTCTCGCTAAATCCCGGAAAAAGAAATATTTTTGGGACTGATTTGGTATTTTCATGAAAATGAACTAGTTATGAGTAAATGAATTAAATATGTTATGTGAAATAATAAAATTGGAAAATAGGATTTTATGGCTTGAGAATCCTATATAGGGTATATCTGATTTTTTGAGGATTTAATCATAGATTATGAAATCTTATGAGTATCGCATTTTTGAATGATTAAATGCATTATTTGATAAAGTGTAAATAATTGAAATAAATTGTTTATAAGTTTGAGAAATGATTAAAATATGGTTATAATATTAATGATATTAGATTATGAGATTATTAAATGATTGATAACATTTGGTTATTATTGATTGCTGGATAAATTGTATTATAAATGTTTAATATTTATCCTTTATCTCATTTGATTAATTCTTATATCATTGTCATCATCCTCGTGCTTATATTGTGTTGAAAGTCATCTTTGGCCGTAGTGCATAGATGGACTTGGTATGATTATGACAAGGGATTATTCGGTATAATCATGACCGTAATGTTGCAAATGATGTGGAAAAAGTCCTCATTGGCCCGTAGTGCATTGATAGACAATTTTTGGTATGATTATGGCTATGGATTCTCTTCGGTCAAGGGTGCAAAGATGAATAGCATAATCAGGACCGCTGATAAAAACACGATTATCTTTGGCCCGTAGTGCATGGATAATTTGTGGTTGTGATACTAATGAAAAGTCCTCGCCGTTAGTAGTAGTGCATTGATGGACAGTTTTTGATATGATTATGGCTATGGATTCTCTTCGGCCAAGGGTGCAAAGATGAATTATTTTATGGCATGATCAGGACCGTTGATGAAAACACGATTATCTTTGGCCCGTAGTGCATGGATAATTCGTGGTCGTGATACTAAAGAATATCCTTGGCATGTAGTGCAGGGATGATTCGATGATGTGGATTAATTATTGAGCTGAGTATCAGCTATAAAATATTAATTCATGGATGTGATAATAATGAATATCTTTGGCCGTAGGGCATGGATAATTCATGGATGGGATACTAACGAATATTCTTGGCCGTAGTGCATGGATAATTTGATGATGTAGATTATTTATTAAGTTAAGTCTCAGCGATAAAATATTTATTATACACTTTTAATTAGTAGAAGATAATAGATATCATGCTCTACTTGACTCTTCTAAAATACAGTTGTATGTCTTTGGCATGTAGTACAAAGATGAATTGTTAATGAATAACTTTGGCCATAGTGCAAAGATGAATTTATTAGTATGATTATGAGCAGGAATTCTAATTTGGTATAACCATAATTTTTGATGTTTCAAGTGAAGATAGGTGATGAAAATTATCTTTGTCCTGGTTGCAAAGAGGAATTTAGAACCACAATTATGATTATGAGTTATTCATATGATTGTGGGCGATGTGAACTGCTGATTTATTTTACATGGATAAAATATTATTGGTGGACTTTTAACATAGAGAGATAATAGACCTTATGGTCTATTTGACTCTTCTAATGGATTGCTCGTTCCGCTGCAACTATGGTTGAAAAGTTTTATTCTCTACTATATGTTCTAAATCTCTGATTTATTATTGATGAAAGCTATTGATAATTTAATTATCTTTAGTCATGATATTCTTTACTAGGCTAGTTGTGTTCACCCTTTCGCTTCATTAATTCCTTTCGTGTAATAAGAGTGTTACTTAAAGATTGAGCGGGGATAACGAGGGAATAGAATCGGTGGTCTCTAGTCATGGAGGGTCTCTCCTAAACAAGATAGAAAAAGTGTGTTGTATTATATACATCATTTAGTAGTTATATTTGGTGAATCAAATAGGGTGAGGCAAACCCAACTTTAGAAGGGTGTTTTTCCACTATCATACAAGATGTCTAATGATATACAACCTCGTGTTATCATAAGACAGGGTTGTGTGCATCCACTTGCTGAGTATATCTACGGGCACTACCTATATGATCTTGGAGTTTATTTGAAATATAATATTCACTTGGAGACAGTGGAGATAGTTATATGTCAAGATAAGACTCACCATTGGAAAGAAGATGATAGTAATCTTCTCATTTTTCTTTGGGGTCTATTGGGTCAACCAAGGATAATTCTGTGGCCATATGATATCTATTATAACCTAGAAGCATAGCCTCCCATGTACGAAGGTTTCCTTGAGCACTTCCCAAAGATTTTAATTTCTAAAATAGTTTTTGACTATACTTTTATGTAAAGTACCATTGTAAGGTTGTGGTCGAGGCACCATGAGAGTTATATACATTTGTATTAAAACTCATAGTTAACTATGGTCGTATTCTATACGACAGCTCAACAGTTGTATAAATGGAAATGTATTTGAATTTTGTACCATGTATCTGGCGACTCAGAATGGGTGATGTATATCTAATTTTGGGGGCGTCACAAATAACCCCGACACAAAAAGTTCCAAATTTGATAAAAAGTTCAGACCAATATTTCGGCATAATGATATTGAAGAAATAATATCATTTACGAAGAAAATAACATCCCTTACCTCAAAATAACGGTACTTCTGACTGGAATACTGAATATAGTGCTGAAGGAACTTGCATCGTATAACAACACTCAAAGTACTAAAATACTCACAAAATACACTCGATAATATAGAGAGAGAAAGAGAGAAAACTTATAAATTCTGGTGTGATTTTCAATTCTAACTAAGCACCCTATTTATAGGAAAATGCTTAGAACGCCATAGCAGACTAACCTGCTATCTGATGGCTTTACCTGCTACTATTTAAGCCTACCACATTTGAATAAAAATCTCAGCACATTTTCACCAACCAAAAGTGGGGCCCACCCATGTTTTAATAAAAATCATTTTATTTTCTGAAACTTCAATAATTCATAATAAATATCCCTTTTATCAGAAAAATTCAAATCTCATGCGCTTTTCATAGAAAATTTAATTCTCTACAACTTTGTAGACGAAAGTTTTTCCAAATTCCAATCAGAAAATACCCGAAATCCACAAACGGATGATTTTTAATACATCTATTCCGACAAAATACTGATAAAACACCTCAGCATTAATTCCTTCTTTTATAACCACATAAAATAAATTAATCCATCATTTATATCCACATCAAAAATAAATATTTCTTTATCATATAAATCAATAATTTAATTATTCACAAATAATATTACAAAATCACAATAATGACAACCAGGCAGTTCCCAGGAAAGAGGAGATTTTCTAATAAGGATTTTTTCTTACTGGCGCGCAATTAGGTGACCAAATCTCTCCTTGACAGAACTTTCTAGACATTGCCAATAATACTATCTAATAATATTATTCCAAATAATATGAATTATTGATCTGATAATGGGAAATATTGTGCAGTGACAATTATTGAAACAATAATAATATAAAATATCCACGCAGCAATTATTGAACCAATAAAATAAAATATTGAACAGTAATTACTATAACAATTATTGAGTAGTGCCTTCTTACGTAAGAATCAATAATTCAATAATACTGTGTAAAACCGCAGTGCATCTCTTGTAAACCACGCGTGTATTAATTCAGTAACAACAAAGGTTAATTGTGAATGCGTATTATTGGTTACTGTATTTTAACCAATAGTGTTAACGGTAACAACTACGCTGTTATTTGAAAAAACTAAAACTTTGTCATTTTCTTCATCCGACCGTTAACCGTTATGGGGACAACAAATGGCTGCGCCGTCGTACAAATATTCCCCGACAGAAAGAATATTTCACGACCAAACGAATATTCCCCGACAAATAAATATTTTATAACCACTTGCTTATTTTGAAAATTTTGCACATTTCACCCATAACCAAAGTATTATATCAAATTAATACCTTATTATTCACAATATTAAATAGAGGAAATTTGATTTTTTTTATAATAAGTTGGGGTCTTACAATACTAAATTATTGCTACAGTAATTGCTGCATCATATCTCTCATATTATTGATTCAATTATTGTTACAGTATCATTTGCATAATATTTATTATTATTAAATCAATAATTGAGATGACAAAGTTATTCATATTATTATTTGCAATATTGACAATGTCTAGAAAGTTCTGTCAAGCAGAGGTTTGGTCACCTAATTGCGCGCCAATAAGGAGAAATCCTTATCGGAAATCCCCCTCTTTTCTGGGAACGATCTAGTTGTTAAATATTGTGAATTATAATATTAATGATGAATAAGTTGTGTTGATTAAAGATGAAATTGATATTTCTATTGTGTTGGAATTATTAGTGTTAGTAAAAATCGACATCTATTTCGATAATAATTGATGTCTGGAGGTTATATTGACCAATCGGGTAATTAATCGGATAAATGAGCAATTAATTGCTATTATTTCACATTCTTATAACTATTTGCTCACATGTGTGTACTATTGATTCACATTCATGTACTATTAGGGGAGGTGGTGCAAGATTGATAATACTTGCATGACTAAGTTAAAAATGGAGGTATAGTTGAAGTACTATACTGTAATTAATTTTTTCACATGATTATACTATTTATTCACATGATTGTACTATTGATTCACATTATTTACTATTAGGGGAGGTGGTGCAAGTTTGATAATACTTGTAGGACTAAATTAAAAATGAAGAAAAAGTGGGATTATACTGTAATATTTCGAGCCCCAAAACGTGCAATTATCGAAACTATATTTTTCTATAAATAGAAGCTCATTTTTCCTTCATTTCTCACCAATTCACAAAAGCTTTAGAGCAATTATTATAGAGAGAAATTATAGAGATAAAGAAGAAAAGTATTCTGCTACTTCACTACTCCTATATCTAGTACTCTTCTTTTTAATGTAAGGGGTATTATTTCTTTCTTTCGTCTTCATGAAGAGAACTTCTGTTATTCCATTCTTTGTTATTATGTTGAATAACTCATCTATCTGCTGTACCGCATACTTGGTGAAATTCTTCATTATTCCATTCTTTATTAATCATTTGAATATCCTCGTCATGCATGCGTTTTTTACGGGACTGATTCTGTCTTTTTATTATTCATTAGAATATCCTCGTCACATGCGTTTTTCTGACCGATTCCGCCTTTTATTATTCTCTGGAATATCCTCACATGCATGCGTTTTACGCCGGACCTGATTCCGTTATTTATTATTCTGTTAGAATAACCTGCCTGTGCGGTCTATCGCATGCTTGGTGATTTCTTTTGTTATTCTATTCTTTATTATACTCAGTTGGTTAAAGTTTTGACTTCTATAATCCATGAAATTAGTGGAATATCCTTGATATTTGCGCTTCATCCATTATCTTTTCATATAAATATTGTTCTGAGCATTCTTGAATTTTACTCCACAAAGAAATATCATGTTGACAATTTGGACGTTATTGGTTCCTGGACAAATTAATTCTTGAACTTGTTTTATTGAATTCTTATATCATTGTCATCATCCTCATGTTTATATTTTGTTGAAAGTCATCTATGGCCTGTAGTGCATAGATGGACTTGGTATGATTATGACCAAGGATTATTCTTGTAATCATGGCCCGTAATGTTACAAATGATGTGGTAAAAGTCCTCATTGGCCCGTAGTGCATTGATGGACAGTTGTTGGCATGTAAATGATCATTGATGAATATATGAATATCCTTGGCCCGTAGTGCATGGATAATTTGTGGTTGTGATACTAATGAATATCCTTGGTCGTAGTGCAGGGATGGTGTGGATTATTTATTAAGCTGAGTATCAGTGATAAAAGTGATGAAAACCTTTTTAAATTATAAAAGATAGTAGATTTTATTTTCTACTTGACTCTTTTAATGAATTGCTTATTTCGCTACAGTTAAACTTGATGTCTATTGTATTTTATCAGTTTAACATTGTTGAAGACTAATGATAATTTATTATGCATTATCTTAGTCATAATATTTCTTCTCGGGCTAGTTGAGCTCACCCTTTTCTTTGTCATTGTTCTCTTGAGAAATGAGAATATAGGCGACGAGCCTGGGAACCTGAGCGGATGGGCGGTCAGAAGAATAACATTAGTAGTCCTCACAATTTTATAAAAAAGTGTGTTAATAAATGTATTGAGGATTTATTTTGAGTTTAAATACTGTCTAGAAGACAATGTTTTTATTAAAACTCACAGCTCATGTTGTATATTTAAGATTGTATTTGTATTCTCAGACCATGTATTTGGCGACTCAAAATAGGTGATGTATACCTGCTTTTGGGCGCGTCAATTGGTATCAAAGCTTAGGGATATGATCCCTGGCTAAGATGTGAGACAAGAACTAGGAGGGGAGAGACGGGGAATTCTTTCGTTAGTATGACCTATCTAAGTTTATTTGGTATTTAATTGGTCGGTCAGAGTATAGGGATAATATGTTGCATGTCAATTAACCCTTGTTTTGTGGCAGTATTTGAAAATGGCATCCGAGAATATTGAGAATAGCAATGGAGCACAAGAGACCGTTGAGTCTCCACAGATCAACAATCAGAATAATGTACATCAGGAAGGAGACAATCCTTATGCAAACAACAACACCGACCAAATGATGAACGATGGAATATTTAGAGGCTTTATGCAATTCATGCAACATCAGGCGAGAGCGGCTCCTGTCCAAAATGTAGGTGGAAACACTGAAAACTCTCGGACGGTCACCGCTAAACAGTTCAAGGAGCTGGGACCACCGGAGTTTATTGGAGAGCCAAAACCACTTAAGGCAGAAGCGTGGATAAAGCAGATCACCAAGATATTTGATGTCTTGGGATGCTCTGAGGAACAAAACGTTCCCTTCGCCACCTTTATGTTGCGTGAAGAGGCGACATCTTGGTGGGAATCAGAAAAGCGTATTCCTAACTGACGAACTCAAGATGTCTTGGGAGAAGTTCCAAGAGCTGTTCAACAACAAGTACTTTCCCGAAAGTATTCGTCACATTAAGGAGGTGGAGTTTATCAAGTTGAAACAAAACAATATGACCGTGTCGCAATACGAGGCTAAATTTGCGGAGTTATCCCGGTTTGCATCCCATTTGGTCAATAATGAGGAGCAAATGACGCGAATATTTTTAAGAGGTTTGAAACCGGAGATACGACAATATCTTATTTCTCGTAAACTGTGTTTGTATTCAGATGTTGTAAATAGGGCTCAGTTATTGGAGCGCGATAATGAGTCAACGCAACCAAGAGAAAGTTGCCGACAGAATGAAAATACCAGTGGTAACAGTCATCGAAACGGTGACAACAAGTATGGAGGGAATCAACATGCCAGAAATGGTAACCACTTCGGTGGTAATCATAACCAAGACAATAAGAATGTAAATTTCAAGAAGAGGAGATTCAATAATGATGGAAAGACGTCATCACCAACACCCGTTGTCAAGGAAGGAAAACGACCACCTATCATATGCTTCAAATGCGGAGGGGAGGGACACACCAATCCAAAATGCGCAATGTCGTCCAAAGCATGTTATAATTGTGGAAGAGAAGGTCACCTAGCCCGATTTTGTCGTTCACTGAAGATAAGGTCAGCTAGGATAGAGGCACCAAAGGCCGTCCCAGAAAAGTCATAGCCGGTAGTGCAAGGGAGAGCGTTTGTTGTGAACTCCCAGAAAGCAAGGAAACCGAACGAGGTTATCACGGGTAAGCTTATCATAAACTCTAGTGAAGTCTATACCTTATTTGATACCGGTTCTACCCATTCTTTTATTTCTCCTACTTGCGCTCAACGTTTAAATTTGACTCCGAAGAAATTAGAATTTGACTTATCTATTGAAACTCCATTGGGAGAAACCTTCATTACATCCACTGTTTATAAGTCTTGTTTGGTTCAAATCGGTACCCTCACATTACCTGTCGATCTTATTTCATTAAAAATACTTGCATTTGATGTGATTCTAGGGATTGATTGGTTAACTATTCATCATGCAAAAATTGATTGTTTTCGTAAGGTTGTTAGCTTTCATATTCCTAATCAACCTATTATGCGAATTTAAGCGACCAAACCATTAAAATCAATCACGGTTGTCTCAAGCCATAAAGCTATTCGTTTATTGAAAAACGGATGTCAAGCTTTCTTACCTCATGTCACGGATTTAAACAAAAATACGTCAGTTTTGAATGATATTTCTATTGTTAATAAATTTCCTGACGTATTCCCCAAAGAACTTCATGGTCTACCCCTAGAGCGTGAAATTGAATTTTGTATCAACCTTGAACCCGGTACAAACCCCATTTCCAAAGCCCCATATCGAATGGCTCCTATTGAACTTCAGGAGTTGAAGACCCAATTGTAGGAATTGTTAGAAATTTGTTTCATTCGTCCTAGTACGTCTCCTTGGGGTGCTCCTGTTCTATTCGTGAAGAAGAAAGATGGGAGTATGCGACTTTGTATTGATTATCGGGAGTTGAATCATGTCACCATCAGAAATAGGTACCCATTGCCACGTATTGATGACCTGTTTGACCAGTTGCAAGGCGCCAAATTCTTTTCAAAGATTGATCTTCGTTCAGGATATCATCAATTGAAGATTAGAATCGATGACATTCCAAAGACGACTTTCGAACTCCTATGCGGGCATTATGAATTCCTAGTCATGTCCTTTAGATTGACTAATGCTCCTGCTGCCTTCATGGATATGATGAACCGAGTATTCAAGAAATATTTGGATCACTTTTGTGACGCCCCCAAAATAGGTCCATTCCATCCAACCCATTCTGAGTCGCCAAATACATGGTACAGAAATAACTACAACTTTATTATTACAACATATAAACTGTGAGTTTAAATACGAGATATTGCCATCTAGATAATATCCACACGCAAATAAATCCCCATCATAATTATTGATACATTATTTTACAAAATGGTGAGGACTACTAAACAACTCTCTCTAGAACCTTCATTCCATACCCCAACTAGTACTTCGCTACATTCTCGCCTCCCGAGAAGAAAAAAATGGAACAAAAGGAAAAGGGTGAGCTCAACTAGCCCAGTAAAGAATATTATGACTAAGATAATATACAACAAATTATCATTAGTCTTCAACAGGGAAAAAAAACTAATAGAATACAATAGACAACAAGTTTTTAAACCAATATTCGCAGCGGAAATAATAATTCATTAGAAGAGTTAAGTAGAGAATGCAACTACTATCTTCTATGTATGAATTTAAAAGTTCATCGTCGATATTTTTTCCCTGTAACATCAATCAATATATATCTGGAATCAAATATTCATCTTTGCACTACAGCCAAAGATATTCATCGATTGGTCATGTTCATCTAAATACTGCTTCATCTTTGCACTACTAGCCAAAGATATTAATCGATCGGTATGTTCATCTCAACACTGCTCATCTTTTGCACTACGGGCCAAAGATATTCATCAAGAAATCATTCATCTTTGCACTTCACAGCCAAAGATATTCAAGAATATCATCATTTAAGACCGAGGATGATGAAAATATTTTTAAAGAAACGAATCCAAAGAAACAAAATGACAAGGATTAAGGATTAAGGATTCAGACTTTGTTTTATCCATGTCCAACAATACCTCAAAAATAATCATAGTGGTGTAAAATTCAAGAATGATCAAAACATGGATATAATCAAAGCTAGTATCCGTAATAGATATTTTGGACAAAAAGAAGAAATTTTATTTTTCTATGAATAGTGCCAGATTCGTGAATAGTGCCAGATAATGTGAATAAGTAACTCAGACACCAAAAAGATAGAAATTTCCCAAAAAACATCTTCACGCTTCATGAATAGTACTTGTGAATAGTAACTCGTGAATAGTAACTCATCAATAAGAACTCATGGATAGTAACCCCGACATGGAAAAGTTCCAAATTTGATAAAAAGTTTCAACCAATATTTCAAAGATAATGATATTGAAGAAATAATATCATTTGAGAAGAAAATAACATCCTTACCTCGAAAGCGATACTTCTAGTTGAAACACCCTGATATAAAGCTATGACTTGAACTTGCACCGTATAGCAATACTCAAAGTATACTCAAAATACTCACAAGAATACGCTCGATAATATAGAGAGAAAACTTCAGCTTAAAGTGTGATTTTCAATTCTAACCTAAGACCCTATTTATAGGAAAATGCTTAGAACACCAAAGAAAAATTTAATATAATATATTATAATTATACAAATTTTCTTAGCCCACCTTTTGGTCAAAAACACCAGCCACACATGTTAATGATGTCCAAAAATACAAAAACGTTTTTCTAACAAAAATAATTTAAACTCTAAAAATCAATTCACACCGAGATATCAAAACTTCAATAATTCACAATAAATAGCTCTTTTATCAGAAAAATTCGAAACTCGCGACTTTCCATAGGAAATTCCATTATCTACAACTTTGCAGAAGGAAGTTTTCCAAATTCCAAATGTAAATTGACCGAAATTCATAAACTGGACGATTTTACAAAAGCTAATCAAATTTCTATTAATAATTGTGTCCACCAACACACAAAATATGTGTTAAACATTTAATGCCACAAAAATACTCTTCCTCCTCATATACTCATATATCCCACATTCATTATAAAAATATCACCGTTAATATATTATTAAAATAATATATTTATATGAATTATTTTATCGTAAAATGATAAAATATTAATTTTCAACAATTGTCATTTTAAAAATTTTCTATCTATATCCACATAAAATCAATATTTTTCTCATCATATGAATCAATAATTAATTATTCATAAATAATATTACGTAATCACAATATTGACAACCGTGCGGTTTCAGGAAAAGGGGGCTTTCCAATAAGAATTTCTTCATCTTGCGCCATATGCAATTAGGTGACCAAACCTCTCCTTAGATGTAACTTTCTAGACATTGCCAATAATGTTATCTAATAATATTATTCAGATAATATGAATTTTTGCTTCGATAATAAAAAATCTTCGTAATGACAATTATTGAAACAACAAAGAATATAAAATATCAACGCAACAATTATTGAATCAATAAAATAAAATACCGAATAATAATTATCGTAACAATTATTGAGTAGTGCCTTCACGTAAGAATCAATAATTGGTGCAATACAAAGCTATCTTGTTCAACAACGCGTATTAGTGTGTTTTTTAACCACCGGGTATTCCAACAACAAAGATAATTCAGAATAACTACGCCTGCTATTTATAAACAACTTATATTTGTCATTTTCTTCATCCAATCGCTTTCAAGTTATGGGCCCACAAAAGATCAAGCTACGTCAGACGAATATTCCCCGACAAAGATTTAATATTCCACGACCAAACGAATATTCCCCAAGCGATAATGAATATTTTATAACCACTTGCTTATTCAAATATTTGCGTATTTTACCCATAACTATCCACATTAATCAAATCAACCCTTACTATTTCAAAAATAATAAATAGTGGAAAATAAATTTCATTTATTAATAATTTGGGGTCTTACAACCTCCCTCCTTATGAAATTTCGTCCTCGAAATTAACGTCGCATTCACAGTGTGTTTCAAAAGATGAGAATACCTCGCTTTCATTTTCGCTTCCAACTCCCGTGTCATTTCCTCAATAACATGGTTTCTCCACAAAACTTTAACTCGTGGTATAACCTCCCAGACATAGGACATGTTCTTTCCTATCCAAGATCTTGACAGTACCTCCTCGCGTGACGTTAAGTCTTCTGGCTATCTCGTCCGGTTCTAACTCAATGACGTAGTTCGGTCGTCCACATATTTACGTAACATTGATACGTGAAAAACGTTATGAACACGCCATACTACTTGGCGGTAAAACGAGTCTATAGGCCACAGCCCCTATTCGATCGAGAATTTCAAATGGATTAATAAATCAAGGTTTGAGCTTTCCTCACCTCACCGATTCTTGCTTTTGAAATAACAACTTCTTGCACCTCCTTCTTCAAATTCATCACCCCGTGTGTAGCTTCAATGACTTTAACTTTATCGATTAAAGTCGATTATACTCGTATATCATCACGTGGGTACCTAGAGTTTTCATCTCCATCTCTATTATTTGTAAATTATACTGAAATGAGTCTTTGACAATATCGTACTCAGTATTTGATACGATCTTCTACTCAACACGCCGCCTACCACGTTTAAACTTTTTCGAGGATGGCATGGTCGTAACATGTGTCTTTGAAATGAGTCTCATCTTGAGTTCTTCAAGTTCTTCCCACATTCCTTGCTCCATTCGAATTTTGTATCTCTACGAGTCACCAAGCGCGTTAATGGAATAGCGATTCGAGAATATCCTTCAACGAATCTCCGATAATAACCAACTAAGCCTAAAAGCTACGTATTTCGATTACATGAACTTAGGTTGTTCTCAATCGCGACTTATATCCCAACCTTGGATAAAGACGTCACAATGACACCTATCGCTTTACTATCGCATCGAATATGACGTCCCCTACGGAGAGTCTCGCTTAGGTGCATTCCACAAAGGAAGTCACCAAATAAAGGCTCAAAACCAAATTCTATAGTTGAATTTTAACTCACAAGTTCAATAGAGCCATTCGATATGAGATTTTAGAAATGAGTTTTGTACCGGTTCAAAGTCGATACAAAATTTAATATCGTGCTTTGGGAGTAAGCCAAGAAATTCTTTAGAAATACGTCAGAAAAATCAATAACAACAGAATATTATTCAAATCGACGTGTCTTTATTCAAATCCATAACATGGACTAAGAAAACTTGACATCCGTAATAAACGAATGACTTCATGGCTTGATATGAAAATGTTTGACTACAATGGTTTGATTGCTTGAATTCGAATAACAGGTTGCTTAGGAATATGAAAACTAACAACCTTACGAAAGTAATCAATTTCCGCATGATGAGTAGTTAACCCTAAAATCACATCAAAAGCAAATATCTCTATAGAAATAAGGTTAACAGGTAATGTGATAGTGCCAACCTGAATCAAGCAAGATTTCTAAACAACGGATGTAATGAAAGTTTCTCCTAACAGAGTCTCCATAAATAGGTCAAAGTCTAATTTCTCCGTAGTCAAGTTCAAACGTTGAGCGCAAGCAAGAGAGATAAAAGAATGGGTAGAACCGGTATCTAGTAAAGTATAAACTTCGCAAGAATTTATAATTAACTAACCCGTGCTAACTTCGTTCGGGTTCCTCGCATTTTGACCGGCCACGACAAACGCCTTCCGAGAACCGCTTGACTTTGACTTTTCTCGGACATCCTTTTGAGTCACCATTCCCATTGGATCGGGTTTCGATATCGTATAATCTCGAAGCGATATGTCCTTCTTTTCCACAATTATAGCATACCTTTAACTGCTGTGGGTAGTTTGGGGTGATATGTCCTCTTTCCGCATTTGTAACATACAACCGGTGGTCTTTCTCCTCCTTGAACCAGATTCTTCTTTGCCGACGCCTTTCACATGGTCGTTGTTGAATCTCCTCTTTTTAAAATCTCCTCCCGACTCGCTTCTTCTATTTTCATGGTCACGATTACCACCGTAGTGGTTACCGCTTTGTCTGTATTCTTCTTTCTCCGCCGGTTATCGTTATTCGATGACCGCTATCTTGGTATAATCTTGGTTATGGTCCCACGGTTGAACGTACTATCGTTATCTCGCTCTAACAACCGAGCCCTCGCTGACAACATCATCTCAATAGAGAAAAAATTTATGAGAAATGAGATATTGACGTATCTTGGGTTTCAAACATCTCGAAACATCCGCTATATATCGCTCCTCATTCTCCACCAAATGAGGTGCAAACTCGATAACTCCGCGAACTTCGCCTTCGTCTTCGGGACACCGCCATGTTATTCTCGCTCGCCTCTAATAAACTCCACTTCCTTCATATGACGAATACTTTCAGGGAAGTACTTGTCATTGAACTGTTTCTGAAACGTCTCCCATGACATGCTGAGTGCAGCTGGATGGGTACGCTTCACAAATTCCCACCAATAATCTGCCTCGTTACGGAACATAAAAGTAGCGAATGGAACTTTTTGTTCCTCCGTGCATCCCAAGACATCGAATATCTTGGTAATTTGCTTGACCCATGTTTCCGCCATGATCGGATCCGCTTTCCCTTAAATTCGTGGTCCCAACTCTTTAAACCGCTTGTTTGTGACAACCCATGAATTGCTATCATTTCCTCCTATATTTTGAACACGAGTCTCCTCGTCTGATTTTTGCATGAACTGCAAAAGCTTCTAAACATCCCTCGCTCATCATCTCGCGATTGGTGTTGTTCACGGGAGGAACATTGCCGCTGTTGCACGTTCTCCTCGTTGGTGAGTACAGCGTCTCCACGCCTCTCATTTCCATTGTTAATATTCTCAACACATTCTCAAATCTTGTCATAAAAACAAGGGTTAATTAAGGAAATCAATATATCACATAATATCCCTATATACGACTAACTAACAAATAAGCTTAGGTAGGACACACTAGCGAAGGATTTACTCGCCTCTCCTCCTAGTTCTATTCCCCGATCTCCGCCAGAGATCATATCCCTAAGCTCGATACCAACCGTGACGCCCCAAAATAGGTCCATTCCATCCAACCCATTCTCGAGTCGCCAAATACATGGTATGTAAATAACTACAACTTTATTATTCCAACATATAAACTGTGAGTTTAAATACGATATTGCCATCTGCATAATATCCACACGCAAATAAATCCCCATCATAATTATTGATACATTATTTTACAAAAATGGTGAGGACTACTAAACAACTCTCTCTAGAACCTTCATTCCATACCCCACTAGTACTGCAACATTCTCGCCCCCGAGAAGAAAAATGGAATAAAAAGGAAAAGGGTGAGCTCAACTAGCCCAAGAAAGAATATTACGACTAAGATAATATACAACAAATTATCATTAGTCTTCAACAGGAAAAAAAAACTAATAGAATATAATAGACAACAAGTTTTTAAACCAATATTCGCAATGAAATAATAATTCATTAGAAGAGTTAAGTAGAAATGCAACTACTATCTTCTATGTATGAATTTAAAAGTTCATCGTCGATATTTTTTCCTCGTAACATCAATCAATATGTATTAGGAATCAAATATTCATCTTTGCACTACAGCCAAAGATATTCATCGACCGGTCATGTTCATCTAAACACTGCTCATCTTTTGCACTACGGGCCAAAGATATTAATCGATCGGTCATGTTCATCTCAACACTGCTCATCTTTGCACTTTCTACGGCCAAAGATATTCATCAAGAAATCATTCATCTTTGCACTATAGGCCAAAGATATTCAAGTATATCATCATTTAAGACCGAGGATGATGAAAAATATTTTAAAGAAACGAATCCAAAGAAACAAAATGACAAGGATTAAGGATTAAGGATTCGTACTTTTGTTTTATCCATGTCCAACAATACCTCAAAAATAATCATAGTGGTGTAAAATTCAAGAATGATCAAAACATGGATATAATCAAAGCTAGTATCCGAATAGATATTTTGACAAAAAAGAAGAAATTTTATTTTTCTATTGAATAGTGCAGTATTCGTGAATAGTGCCAGATATCGTGAATAAGAACTCGACACCAAAAGAAAGAAATTTCCCAAAAAACATCTTCACGCTTCATGAATAGTACTTTTAAATAGTAACTCGTGAATAAGAACTCATGAATAGTAACTCGTGAATAGTAACTCATGAATAGTAACTCATGAATAAGAACTCCAACATGGAAAAGTTCCAAATTTGATAAAAGTTTCAACCAATATTTCAAATAATGATATTGAAGAAATAATATCATTTGAGAAGAAAATAACATCCCTTACCTCGAAAGACAAGATTTCTAATAAAACACCTGGATATAGGCTATGACTTGAACTTGCTTGCACAGAGATAGCAATACTCAAAGTATACTCAAAATACTCACAAGAATACGCTCGATAATATAGAGAGAGAAAACTTCAGTTTCTAGTGTGATTTTCAATTCTAACCTAAGCACCCTATTTATAGGAAAATGCTTAGAACACCAAAGCAGAAAATTTAATATAATATATTATAATTATACAAATTTTCCTTAGCCCACCTTTTGGTCAAAAACACCAGCCACACATGTTAATGATGTCCAAAAAATACAAAAAACGTTTTTTCTAACAAAAATAATTTAAACTCCAAAAATCAATTCACACCCGATATACCGAAACTTCAATAATTCACAATAAATAGCTCTTTTATCAGAAAAATTCGAAACTCACGACTTTCCATAGGAAATTCCATTATCTACAACTTTGCAGAAGGAAGTTTTTCCAAATTCCAAATGTAAATTGACCAAATTCATAAGCAGACGATTTTACAGGCTATAATCAAATTTCGGTCAATAATTGTGTCTACCAACACACAAAATATGTGTTAAATATTTAATGCCACAAAAATACTCTTCCTCCTCATATACTCATATATCCCACATTCATTATAAAAATATCACCGTTAATATATTATTAAAATAATATATTTATATGAATTATTTTATCAAAAAATGATAAAATATTAATTTTCAACAATTGTCATTTTAAAAATTTTCTCCATCTATATCCACATAAAATCAATATTTTTCTCATCATATGAATCAATAATTAATTATTCACAAATAATATTACTGAAATCACAAATATTGACAACCGTGCGCCTCTAGAAAGAGGGGCTTTCGAATAAGAATTTCTTCTTCTTGGCGCCAAGCAATTAGGTGACCAAACCTCTCCTTAGATGTAACTTTCTAGAAATTGCCAATAATGTTATCTAATAATATTATTCGATAATATGAATTATTGCTTCGATAATAAAAAATACTGTGTAATGACAATTATTGAAACAACAGCAATATAAAATATCAACGCAACAATTATTGAATCAATAAAATAAAATATTGAACAGTAATTACTGTAACAATTATTGAGTAGTGCCTTCTTACGTAAGAATCAATAATTGGTGCAATACCGTGTGCTACTGTTCAACAACGCGTATTAGTGTGTTTTAACCACCGGGTATTCCAACAAGATAATTGTAATAACTATGCCGTTATTTATAAACAACTTATATTTGTTTTCTTCATCCAATCGCTTTCGTTATGGGCCCACAAAAAGATCAAGGTCCGTCAGTATTTAATATTCCCGACAAGATGAATATTCCACGACCAAAAGAATATTCTCACGATAATGAATATTTTATAACCACTTGCTTATTCAAATATTTATGTATTTTACCCATAACTATCCACATTAATCAAATCAACCCTTACTATTTCAAAAATAATAAATAGAGGAAAATAAATTTCATTTATTAATAATTTGGGGTCTTACAACTTTGTGGTCGTCTTTATTGATGACATCCTCATATACTCCAAAACCCATGAAGACCATGAGCAACACTTGAGGCTGATACTCCAAAAGCTACGTGAAAACAAGCTATATGTCAAGTTGAAGAAATGTGAGTTATGGCTTGAGGAAGTAGCATTCCTTGGGCACGTAGTATCAAGTCATGGAATATCTGTTGACCTGGCAAAGATTGAAGCTATTCAAAGCTGGGAGCAACCTAAATCAGTGACCGAAGTACGTAGCTTTCTCGGATTAACTGGTTATTATCGGAGATTCGTGGAAAGATTTTTTCAAATCGCTACTCCATTAACTCAGCTGACTCAAAAAGATACAAAGTTTGGTTGGAGCGAGGAATGTGAGAAGAGTTTTCAAGAACTCAAGAGAAGACTCGTTTCAGCACCTGTTCTAACAATACCATATGGCTCGGAGTGTAAGACCCCAGCTTTTATAAATAAAGATGAATTTTTCTATAAATATTATTTTTGAATATTATGGAATAAATTTGATATAATGTTATAGTTGTGGGTAATATTTATAAATTTTGCAAAGTATGCAAGTTGTTATAAAATATTCGTTTAATCGAGAATATTCTTTTGTTAGGGAATATTCGCATAACTACTCAATCATTGGTGGACCCCATTAATAGAATTATTGTTTTGATTGAGAAAACGACAAAAATATTTTATAAAAATAACTATGCGGAGGTGTTACCGTTAAAACCGCTTGAACTACCGATGGTAAAATTACGATGAATACGGCGTGGTTGCATAAGTAACTAGCAGTATTGATTATCGATGTTTACGAGAGAAGTCACTCACCTATGCTCAATTATTGCTACAATAATTGCTTTGCATCATATCTATTATATTATTGATTCAATTATTGTCACAAAGATCATCTGTATAATATGTTATAGTATTAAATCAATAATTGAGACGACAAGTTATAAATGATTAATAATTGTTGAAAGATTAAATATGTGTTGATGAAAATAAAATGATTTGTGGTAAGTTTGATTATTTTATGGGGGCTCATATGTCATCATCTAAGAGTCTCTTCATCAATAGTATTTACCTTCATCGATAGTAGTAATTACCCTTGTGAATAGTATTTACCTTCATCGATAGTAATTACCTTCGTCAATAGTAATTACCCTTGTGAATAGTATTTACCTTCGTTAATAGTAATTACCTTTACCAGACGTCGAACCACTTGTCGTTTCACATTACAGGCATCAAACCACTTTTCTTTTCACATCATTAGTCGTCAAGCCACTTGCATTTTCACACGGCAGGTGCTAAGCTAGAAATCTTCTATAAATAGAGGCCTAGGGCTTCATTATTTTTCACGAATTTATTCAAGCTATAGAGAGAGAAAGTATAGAGAGAATAAGAGAGAAAGAAGAAGAGTATTTTGTTACTACTGCTTCGCCGCGAAATTCAATCTCCTACCAAAAGTAAGGGTGTTATTCTTTCTTATTCATGAAGAGAACTGTTGTTATTCCATTGCTTATTATTACATTGGAATAACTTTGATATCGTGGTTTACCCTATACTTGGTGACATTCTTCTATTATTACATTGGAACATCCTCGTCTCATGTGTTTTACACCTTAATTCGTTCCGCTCTTTATTATTATTCATTGGAACATCCTCGTCATGCGTGTGTTTTACACGGACTTGGTTCCGCTCTTTATTATTATTTTGTTGGAACATCACATGCGTGTGTTTTACACCTTTGACCGGTTCCGCCTTTATTATTATTACATTGGAACATCCTCATGCGTGTGTTTTACAATCGAACTCGGTTCTGCTTTTATTATTATTCTGTTGGAACATCCTGCATGCATGTGTTTTACACCGACTGGTTCCGCTCTTTATTATTATTATCTGCTGGAACATCACATGCATGTGTTTTACGCCGGACTGGTTCCATTCTTTATTATTCTGTTGGAACATCCCGTCATGCGCTTTTACGCCGACACTGGTTCCGTTATTTATTATTCTCATTGGAATAACTCACTGTGCGGGCTTATCGCATGCATGGTGATTTCTTTTGTTATTCTATTCTTTATTATACCCAAATTGGTTAAAACTTTGACTTCTATACTCCATGAAATTAGTGGAATATCCTTGATATTTGCGTTTCATCCAATATCTTTTCATGGAAATATTCTTCCGATCATTCTTGAATTTTACTCTACAAAACAAAGATCATGTTGATAATTTGGGCGTTAATAATTCTGGATAAAATAATTCTTGAACTTGTTTTATTGAATTCTTATATCATTGTCATCATCCTCATGTTTATATTATGTTGAAAGTCATCTGTGGCACAGTAGTGCATAGATGGACTTGGTATGATTATGACCGAGAGACTATTTGTTGTAATCATGACCGTAATGTTACAAATGATGTGATAAAAATCCTCGATGGTAGAAGTAGTGCATTGGTGGATGATTGTTGGGATGATCATGACCATTAATGAATACACAAATATTCTTGGCCCGTAGTGCATGAATAATTGTGGTCGTGATACTAAAGAATATCCTCCTTGGCCAGTAGTAGTGCGAGGGGTGATTCGATGATGTGGAATATTTATTAAAAGTCGAGTCTCAAATTTATAACAATGATGACAAAACCTTTTAAAACCTAAAAGATAGTAGACTTTATTTTCTACTTGACTCTTTTAATGGATTGCTTATTCCACGCAGCTTAAACCGGTTTGTCTATTGTATTTTATCGGTTTAACATTGTTGAAGACTATTGATAATTTATTCTGCATTATCTTAGTCATAATATTTCTTCTTTGGGCTAGTTGAGCTCACCCTTTCTTTCACCGTTTCTTCTCTTGAAATGAGAATATAAATTTGGGACGAGTCTGGGAAACGGGTGATGGTCCTGAAGATAACATTAGTAGTCCTCACTATTCTCGTGAAATAGTGTGATAATAATTGTAATGAGGATTTTTTTGAGTTTGTATAATATCTAGTAGATTTATATTTGTATTTAAACTCACGGTTTATGTCGTATTGTACACTACGCTTATGTTAATAAGTTATATTTAAATTACATGCACTACATGTAAGTGGCGACCCAAGATGGGTGATGTATACCTAATTTTGGGGGCGTCACACGGAGGGATTTGTCATTTACAGTGATGCATCAGGCAAAGGGTTAGGATGTGTTCTCATGCAACATGGGAAAGTCATAGCCTATGTGTAAGACCCCAACTTATTATTAATGAAATTTAATTTTCTCTATTTATTATTTTGAAATAGTAAGGGTTGATGTGATTAATGTGGATAGTTTGGGGTAAAATACGCAAATATTTCAAAATAAGCAAGTGGTTATAAAATATTCATTGTTGTCGGGGAATATTCGTTTTGGTCGTGGAATATTAAATCTTGTTGGGGAATATTCGTGACGACCGTAGCGACCATGTGTGGGCCCCATAATGGAAAGCGATTGGATGAAGAAAATGACAAATATAAGTTGTTTAAAAATAATCTACAGTAGTTATTACCAAGTTAACACTATTGGAATACCCGTGGTTAAAACACACGATGTCTGCGCTGTTGCACGATGAGCAGGCAGTATCGATTGCACCAATTATTGAAGGCACTACTCAATAATGGTTACGATAATTACTGTTCAAGATTTTATTTTATTGAGTTAATAATTGCTTTGCGTTAATATTTTATATTCTTTGTTGTTGTTTCAATAATTGTCATTACACAAAGATTTTTCATTATAGAAGCAATAATTCATATTATCCGAATAATATTATTAGATAACATTATTGGCAATGTCTAGAAAGTTCTGCTCTAAGGAGAGGTTTGGTCACCTAATTGCTTGCGCCAAGATGGAGAAATTCTTATTGAAAGCCCCTTTCTGGAACCGCTGCTCGGTTGTCAATATTGTGATTACGTAATATTATTTGTGAATAATTAATTATTGATTCATATAGACGAGGAAAATATTGATTTTATGTGGATATAGATGGAGAAAATTTTAATGTGACAATTGTTGAAAATTGAAATTTTATCTTTTCTCGATAAAATAATTCATTTAAATATATTATTATATTTTAATAATATAATAATGGTGATATTTTTACAACGAATGTGGGATATATGAGTATACGAGGAGGAAGAGTATTTTTGTTGCAATAAATGTTTAAAACATGTTAAACATGCTCATGGACCCCATTTATTGACCGAAATTTGATTATAAATGTAAAATCGAATCGCTTGTGGATTTCGGTCAATTTTTGTTTGGAATTTGGAAAAACTTTCTTCTGCAAAGTTGTAGAGAATTGAATTTCCTATAAAAATTCATGAGATTCGAATTTTCTGATAAAAGGACTATTTATTATAAATTATTGAAGTTCAAGTCTCAAAATAATTGATTTTTGAAAGTTTAAAATATTTAAAATTAGAAAACGTTTTTTTACTTACTTTTCTAGAATGTGGCATGTGTTTGATGGCTGAAATCAGATTCTAGGCATGTGTAGGAAATTTATATAATTATATTATTAATTAAATTTTCTACTTTTTGGTGTTCTAAGCAATTTCTATAAATAGGGTGCTTAGGTTAGAATTGAAAATCACACCGAAAGCTCAAGTTTTCTCTCTATATTATCGAAATGTATTCTTGTGTGAGTATTTTGAGTATACTTTGAGTATTGTTAGCGGTGCAAGTTCCTTCAAAGATTATACCCTAGATTCCAAATTTAGAAGTACTAATCTTTTCGAGGTAAGGGATGTTATTTTCTTCTCAAATGATATTATTTCTTCAATATCATTATGCTGAAATATTGGTTGAAACTTTTTATCAAATTTGGAACTTTTTCATGTCGGGGTTACTATTAATGAGTTACTATTCACGAGTTACTATTCATGAGTTTACTATTCACGAGTTACTATTCACGAGTACTATTCATGAAGCGTGAAGATGTTTTTATGGAATTTCTATCTTTTGGTGTCGGAGTTACTATTCACGCAGTACGCAAGACTATTCACACGTGATACGACACTATTCACCAAAAAATAAAATTTCTTCTTTTTGTCCAAACTATCTATTCTGGATACTAGCTTTGATTGTATCCATGTTTTGAACATTCTTGAATTTTACACCACTATGATTATTTTTGAGGTATTTTTGAACATGGATAAAACAAAGTACTAATCCTTAATCCTTAATCCTTGTCATTTTGTTTCACCGGATTCGTTTCTTTAAAATATTTTCATCATCCTCGCCTTAAATGATGATATTATGGAATATCTTTGGCCCAGTAGTGCAAAGATGAATGATTCTCAAGAATATCTTTGGCCCGTGAGTGAAGATGAACAGTGTTTAGATGAACATGACTTAATCGATGAATATCTTTGGCACAGAGTGCAAAGATGAATATTTGATTCCGTATGTATATTGATTGATGTTACAGGGGATAAAAGATAGACGGTGAACTTTTAAATTCATACATAGAAGATAGTAGTTTGCATTCTCTACTTAACTCTTCTAATGAATTATTATTTCATTGCGAATATTGATTTAAAATTTGTTGTCTATTGTATTCTATTAGATTTTCCTGTTGAAGACTAACGGTAATTTGTTGTATATTATCTTAGTCATAATATTCTTTACTTGGGCTAGTTGAGCTCACCCTTTTCCTTTTTGTTCCATTTTTTCTTCTCGGAGGCGAGAATATAAGCGAGTACGAGTGGGGGTATGGAATGAAGGTTCTAGAGAGAGTTGTTTAGTAGTCCTCACCATTTTGTAAAATAATGTATCAATAATTATGATGGGGATTTATTTGCATGTGGATATTGTCTAGATGGCAATATCTCGTATTTAAACTCACGCTTTATATGTTGTAATAATAAAGTTGTAGTTATTTCGCACCATGTATTTGGCGACTTTCGAATGGGTTGGATGGAATGGACCTATTTTGGGGCGCCACAGCTTGGTATCGAGCCATAAGTAAAGAGCCCCAGCCTCTATCCGGTGACTTCTTCGTTGATGGGGATGCACCGAAGCCGCATCTCCGTAGGGGACGCCTGCTTACTGTGGTGGCAAATCGATAGGTATCATCGTGGTGAGGTCTTGACACGTGTTGGTGTCCAGCGTCGCTTGGTATATCGAGCTTAGGGATATGATCTCTGGCGGAGATCGGGAATAGAACTAGGAGGAGAGAGACAAGTAAATCCTTCGCTAAGTGTGTCCTACCTAAGCTTATTTTTAGTTGGTCAAGATTTAAGGATATTATGTGATATATTGATTTCCTTAATTAACCCTTGTTTTATGGCAGAATTTGAGAATTTCGATTTGAGAATATTAACAATGGAAATGAGACCGTGGAGACGCTTTGTACTCACCAACGAGGAGAACGTCTAACAGTCGGGCAATGTTCCTCCCGTGAACAACACCACCGAAAGCGAGATGATGAACGAGGGATGTTTAGAAGCTTTTTGCGATTCATGCAAAATCGATTTAGGAGACTCGTGTTCAAAATACTGAGGAGGAAATGATAGCAATTCACGGGTTGTCACAAATGAGCGATTCAAAGAGTTGGGACCACCGTAATTTAAAGGAAAGACAGATCCGATCATGGCGGAAACATGGGTCAAGCAAATTACCAAGATATTCGATGTCTTGGGATGCACGGAGAAAACAGAAGGTTCCATTCGCCACCTTTATGTTCCGTGGCGAAGCGAAGAGACTCTCGGTGGGAGTTTGTGAAGCGTACCCATCCACCAAGACTCAAAGATGTCTCTGGGAAACGCGTTTGAGAACTATTTAATGACAAATACTTTCCCGAAAGTGTTCACATATGAAGGAAGTGGAGTTTATTAGATCGAGCAGAACAACGTGGACGGTGTCTCAAAGATGCGAGGCAAAGTTTGCAGAGTTATCCAGTTTTTGCACCTCATTTGGTGGAGAATGAGGAACGTGTGACACGGATGTTTCTTAGAGGTTTGAAACCCGGCATCGTCCAATTATCTCATTTCTCATAAATTTTCTCTTTATTCAGATGTTGTAAATAGGGCTCAATTATTAGAGCGAGATAACGAGTACTGATCCACCGAGGACCCACAACCAGATCGTACGGAGATAGCGATCAATGTAATAATGATAACCAATGAGAAAGAAAAGCAGACGGACAAAATGGTAACCACTCTGGTGGTAATCATGGCCATGAAAATAGAAGAAGCGAGTCGGGAGGAGATTTTAAAAAGAGAGATTTTAACAACGACTATGTGAAGACGACGATGTCACGTGACAACTAGTTCTAAGGGGAGGAGAACGACCACCGTCATTATATGTTACAAATGCGGAAAAGAGGGACATATCACCAAACCGCCCACAACAGTTCAAGGTATGCTATAATTGCGGAAAGGAAGGACATATCGCTCGAGATTATGCAAGATGGCGAAACCTAGTTCAATGAGGACGGTGACTCAAAAGATCGTCCCGTAAAAGTCAAAGTCAACAATTCCGGAAGAGCGTTTGTTGTGATCGGTCATAATGCGAGGAACCCAAACGAGGTGATCACGGGTAAGCTATTTATAAATTCTTGCGAAGTTTATACCTTACTTGATACCGGTGTGCATACCCATTCATTTATCTCTCTCCGCATGTGCTCAACGTTTAAACTTGACTCGGAGAAATTAGACTTTGACCTATCTCGTGGAAACTCCGTTAGGAGAAACTTTCATCACATCCATTTGTTTATAAATCTTGTTTGATTCAAGTTGGCACCATCACCTTACCTGTTGACCTTATCTCTTTAAAGATACTTGCTTTTGATGTGATTTTAGGATTGATTGGTTAACTACTCATCATGCCAAAATTGATTGTTTTAAAAGGTTGTTAGTTTTCATATTCCTCACCAACCCGTTATGCGAATTCTAGCAACTAAACCATTAAAATCAATCATCGCCATATCTAATCATAAAGCTATTCGCTTATTGAAAAACGGATGTCAAGCTTTCTTAGCCCATGTTATGGATTTGAATAAAGACACGTCAAATTTGAATAATATTCCCATTGTTATTGACTTTCTGACGTATTTCCCAAAGAACTTCCCTGCCTACCCCTTAACGTGAAGTTGAATTCTTTATTAATCTTGAACTGGTACAAAGCCCATTTCTAAAACCCCATATCGAATGGCTCCTATTGAACTTCGAGGAGTTAAAGGTCTAACTACACAGAATTGTTGGACATCGGTTTCATTCGTCCTAGTACATCTCCTCGGGTTGCTCTGCTTTTATTTGTAAAGAAGAAAGACGGAGTATGCGACTTTGTATTGACTATCGGAATTGAACCATGTCACCATCAAGAATAGGTATCCTCTACCTCGTATTGATGACTTGTTTGACCCGATTGCAAGGGCACAATTCTTTTCAAAATCGATCTTCGCTTCGGATATCATCACCAAGATTAGAATCGAGGATATTCCAAAGACGCCTTTAGAACTCTCGAATGACGGGCATTATGAATTCTTAGTCATGTCTTTCGGATGACTAATGCTCCTATGACTTTCATGGATATGATGAACCGAGTATTCAAGGAATATTTGGATCGGTTTGTTGTTGTCTTTATTGATGACATCCTTATATATTCCAAAAGTCGTGAAGATCATGAGCACCATTTGAAGTTGGTACTCCAAAGGCTTCGTGAAAACAAACTATATGCCAAATTGAAGAAATGCGAGTTACGGCTTGAGGAAGTAGCATTCCTTGGGCACGTGGTGTCGAAACATGGAGTATCTGTTGATCCGTGAAGATTGAAGCAATACAAAGTTGAAGCAACCAAGTTTCATGATCAAGTACGTAGCTTTTGGGCTTAAATTTGGTTATTATCGGAGATTCGTGGAAGGGTTTTCTAGAATCGCTACTCCATTAACTCAACTAACTCGGAAGGATACAAAATTCATTTGGAGCGAAGAATGCGAGAAGAGTTTCCAAGAGTCAAGAGGAGACTTATTTCTAAGACTTGTTTCTAACAATACCATCCGGTTGGGATGGATTTGTTATCTACAACGATGCTTCGTGCAAAGGGTTAGGATGTGTTCTCATGCAACGTGGGAAAGTCATAGCCTATGCCTCGCGACAACTTAAAGAGTATGAGAGGAATTATCCTACTCATGATCTAGAGTTAGCGGCCCGATCGTTTTCATTAAAAGATATGGAGGCACTATCTATATGGGGAGAAAGTGGAGATATATTCGCACCATAAAAGCCTTAAATATTTCTTCACTCAAAAGAACTCAACATGCTGGCGTGACGTTGGCTCGAGCTATTGAAAGACTACAACCACACTATTCAATACCATCCCGGTAAAGCGAACGTGGTAGGTGACGCGTTGAGTAGAAGATCATATGCGAGAACGAGTGCGATGATGTCAAGTATACGACAGAGCCAACTTTAATAGAAAAAGTTAAGGTTGCTCAAGCCACCGAATCCGGAAATGATGCGTATGAAGAAGAAAGTACAAGAAGGAGCTATTCCTAAGCGAGAATTGATGAAGAAGGAATACTTGAGTCCACTCTAGACTTTGTGTTCCTAACGACTCGATTTGAAGTAAAAGATTATGATGGAGGCACACAATACACCATTTGCAATCCATCCTCGAAGTACTAAAATGTATCGTGATCTTCGACATACATTTTGGTGGAACAATATGAAGAGAGAGATTGCAAAGTTTATCTCAATGTGTTTAACTTGTCAACGTGTAAAGGCGAGCATCCGGTACCTAAGGGTCCGTTGCAACCACTTGAGATTCCGAAATGGAAGTGGGAACACATTACCATGGATTTCGTTACGGGTCTTCCTACGGTTTCTCGTGGCATCAATGTTATTTGGGTTATTGTTGATAGATTAACCAAGTCCGCTCATTTCTTGCCGACACGGAGACTTATTCACTTGAACGTCTTGCTAGTATGTGCGTGAATGAGATTGTGAGGTTGCATGGCATGCCTCATCCATAGTTTTGGATCATGACCCAAGATTCACTTCAAGATTTTGGGTTAGCTTGCAAAAAGCTACGCACGCATTTGCGATTTAGTTCGCATACCATCCCCAAACGGACAGACAATCAGAGAGGACTATTCAAACTCTTGAATATCAATTAAGACTCTGTGTCCTAGACTTCAAGGGTAGTTGGGATAAGTATTTACCATTGGTGGAATTCTCCTACATCAATAGTTATCAGGCAAGTATAGGTTTGGCTCCATTCGAAGCATTATATGGACAAAAATGTCGTTCTCCAATATGTTGGGATGAGGTGGGTGAAGCAACATTGTTGGGACCCGAGTTAGTATGTTTGACTACCGAAAAGATTCAAATGATTCGACAACGTATACAAACGGCACAAGATCGACAAAAGAGTTATGCGGATCTTCATCGAAAGGACGTGGAATTTAGTGTAGGGGATCATGTATTGTTGCGAGTTGCTCCATGGAAGGGAGTTATAAGATTTGGGAAGAGAGGAAAGCTCAATCCACTATTTATTGGTCCATTTCAAATTCTTGACCGAGTAGAAAATGTAGCCTATAGACTTGCGTTACCTCCAAGTATGTCTCATGTTCATAATGTGTTTCACATATCTGTACTTCATAAATATGTGAAAGACCCGAACCACGTTATAGAATTAGAACCGGACGAAATAGCCCAAGAAGACTTAACGTATGAGGAGGTACCACAAGATCTTGGATAGGAAGGAGCATGTCCTACGCCAAGAAAGGTCATACCACAAGTTAAAGTTTTGTGGAGGAATCATGCTATAGAGGAAATGACCAGGGAATTGGAAACGGAAATGAAAGCGAGGTATCCTCACCTTTTCAAACACACAGTATGCGTCACGTCAATTTCGAGGACGAAATTTCATAAGGAGGGAGGTTGTAAGACCCCAACTTATTATTAATGAAATTTAATTTTCTCTATTTATTATTTTGAAATAGTAAGGGTTGATGTGATTAATGTGGATAGTTAGGGGTAAAATACGCAAATATTTCAAAATAAGCAAGTGGTTATAAAATATTCATTGTTGTTTGGGAATATTCGTTTGGTCGTGGAATATTCGTGCTTTGTCGGGGAATATTCGCATTTACTGCCGCTTGACCCATGTGTGGGCCCCCATAACTGAAAGCGATTGGATGAAGAAAATGACAAATATAAGTTGTTTAAAAATAATCACAGTGGTTATTACTGCTTAACACTATTGGAATACCCGGTGGTTAAAACACGATAATACTGGCGTTGTTGCAGACATGGCACGGATTGCACCAATTATTGAAGGCACTACTCAATAATGGTTACGAAGAATTACCGCTCAATATTTTATTTTATTGAGTTAATAATTGTTTGCGTTAATATTTTATATTGTTTGTTGTCAATAATTGTCATTACACAATATTTTTCATTATAGAAGCAATAATTCATATTATCTGAATAATATTATTAGATAACATTATTGGCAATGTCTAGAAAGTTCGCCTAAGGAGAGGTTTGGTCACCTAATTGCGCGCCCAAGAAGAGAAATTCTTATTGAAAGCCCCTCTCCTGGAACCGCCTGGTTGTCAATATTGTGATTCTCAGAATATTATTTGTGAATAATTAATTATTGATTCATATGACGAGGAAAATATTGATTTTATGTGGATATAGATGGAGAAAATTTTTAATGTGACAATTGTTGAAAATTGAAATTTTATCTTTTCTCGATAAAATAATTCATTTAAATATATTATTATATTTTAATAATATAATAATGGTGATATTTTTACAACGAATGTGGGATATATGAGTATATGAGGAGGAAGAGTATTTTTGTTGCAATAAATGTTTAAAACATGTTAAACATGCTCGGTGGACCCCATTTATTGACCTGAAATTTGATTATAAATTTGTAAAATCGTAATCGACTGTTTGTGGATTTCATTCAATTTCTGCTTGGAATTTGGAAAAACTTTCTTCTGCAAAGTTGTAGAGAATTGAATTTCCTATAAAAATCATGAGATTTGAATTTTCTGATAAAAGGACTATTTATTATAAATTATTGAAGTTCTGAAGCTCCGAAATAATTGATTTTTGAAAGTTTAAAATATTTAAAATTAGAAAAACGTTTTTTCTTACTTTTTCTAGAATGTGGCATGTGTTTGATGGCTGAAATCAGATTCTAGGCATGTGTAGGAAATTTATATAATTATATTATTAATTAAATTTTCTACTTTGGTGTTCTAAGCAATTTCCTATAAATAGGGTGCTTAGGTTAGAATTGAAAATCACACCAAAAACTGAAGTTTTCTCTCTCTATATTATCGAAATATTCTTGTGAGTATTTTGAGTATACTTTGAGTATTGTTAGGCGGTGCAAGTTCCTTCAAAGACTATACCCTTAGATTCCAAATTAGAAGTACTAATCTTTCGAGGTAAGGGATGTTATTTTCTTCTCAAATGATATTATTTCTTCAATATCATTATCTTTGAAATATTGTTGAAACTTTTTATCAAATTTGGAACTTTTTCATGTTTGGGTTACTATTCATGAGTTACTATTCATGAGTTACTATTCATGAGTTTACTATTCACGAGTTACTATTCACGAGTACTATTCATGAAGCGTGAAGATGTTTTTGTGGAATTTCTATCTTTTGGTGTTTGAGTTACTATTCACGTATACGACTATTCACGATACTCTGACACTATTCAATAGAAAAATAAAATTTCTTCTTTTGTCCAAAATATCTATTCGGATACTAGCTTTGATTGTATCCATGTTTTGAACATTCTTGAATTTTACACCACTATGATTATTTTGAGGTATTTTTGAACATGGATAAAACAAAATACTAATCCTTAATCCTTAATCCTTGTCATTTTGTTTCACCGGATTCGCTTTTTTAAATATTTTTCATCATCCTTAGTCTTAAATGATGATATTATGGAATATCTTTGGCACAGTAGTCAAAGATGAATGATTTCTGAAGAATATCTTTGGCCCAGTAGTGCAAAGATGAACAGTGTTTAGATGAACACTGACCCATCGATGAATATCTTTGGCTCAGTAGTGCAAAAGATGAATATTTGATTCCGATGTATATTGATTGATGTTACGGGGATAAAAGATAGACGGTGAACTTTTAAATTCATACATAGAAGATAGTAGTTTGCATTCTCTACTTAACTCTTCTAATGAATTATTATTTCCATTATGAATATTGATTTAAAATTTGTTGTCTATTGTATTCTATTAGATTTTCCCTGTTGAAGACTAACGGTAATTTGTTGTATATTATCTTAGTCATAATATTCTTTACTGGGCTAGTTGAGCTCACCCTTTTCCTTTTTGTTCCATTTTTCTTCTCAGGAGGCGAGAATATAGCGAGTACGAGTCGGGGTATGGAATGAAGGTTCTAGAGAGAGTTGTTTAGTAGTCCTCACCATTTTTGTAAAATAATGTATCAATAATTATGATGGGGATTTATTTGCATGTGGATATTGTCTAGATGGCAATATCTGTATTTAAACTCACAGTTTATATGTTGTAATAATAAAGTTGTAGTTATTTCTGTACCATGTATTTGGCGACTCATAATGGGTTGGATGGAATGGACCTATTTTGGGGGCGTCACACTATGCCTCAAGACAACTCAAAGAATATGAGAGGAAGTATCCTACTCATGATCTAGAGTTGGCAGCAGTCGTTTTTGCGCTTAAAATTTGGAGGCATTACTTGTATGGGGAGAAAGTGGAGATCTTTACAGATCATAAAAGCCTCAAATATTTCTTCACCCAAAAGGAACTCAACATGCGGCAATGAAGTTGGCTTGAACTATTGAAAGATTATGATCATACCATCCAATACCATCCTGGTAAAGTGACGTAGTAGCTGACGCATTGAGTAGAAGATCATATGCAGGTACGAGTGCGTTATTGTCAACGCAAAGGCCCATTTTGTATGACTTGCAAAGGATGGAGATAGAGTTAAAGACTCCAGGGACCCACATGAAGATGGTAAACATACGAGTAGAACCGACTTTAATCGATAAAGTTAAAGCTGCTCAAGCTACAGACCTGGAGATAATGCGTATGAAGAAGAAAGTGCAAGAAGGTGCTATGCCGAAAGCAAGAATCGATGAGGAAGGAATACTTCGAGTCAACTCCAGACTTTGTGTTCCTAATGACCCTGATTTAAAGTATAAAATCATGATGGAGTCGCACAACACACCGTTTGCAATCCATCCTGGGAGTTCCAAAATGTATCATGATCTTCGACATACATTTTGGTGGAGCAATATGAAGAGAGAGATATTGGAGTTTATCTCAAGGTGTTTAACTTGTCAACGAGTTAAAGCGGAATATCAAGTACCAAAAGGTCCATTGCAACCACTTGAAATTCCAGAATGAAAGTGGGAGCACATTACTATGAATTTCGTTACTGGTCTTCCCAAGGTTTGTCAAGGCATAGATACAATTTGGGTCATTGTTGATAGATTGACCAAGTCTGCTCATTTCTTACCAATACGAGAAACTTATACACTTGAATGTCTTGCTAGTATGTACATAAACGAGATTGTAAGACTGCATGGTATGCCAGTATCCATTGTTTTTGATCGAGACCCAAGATTCACTTCACGATTTTGGGTTAGTTTGCAGAAAGCTATGGGTACAGATTTGCGATTTAGCTCGGCATATCATCCTCAGATGGACGGGCAGTCGGAGAGGACTATTCAAACTCTTGAAGATTTATTAAGACTCTGTGTCTTTGACTTCAAGGAAAGTTGGGATAAGTTCTTACCATTGGTGGAGTTTTCCTACAACAACAGTTATCAAGCAAGTATTGGCATGGCTCCATTTGAAGCGTTGTATGGAAGAAAGTGTCGTTCTCCAGTATGCTGGAATAAGGTGGGTGAAGCAACATTTTTGGGACCGGAATTGGTGCGTATGACTACGAAAAAGATACAAATGATCCGACAACGAATAAAAACCTCACAAGATCAACAAAAGAGTTATGCTGATCTTCATCGAAAGGACGTAGAATTCGATATTGGAGATCATGTGTTGTTACGTGTTGCTCCATGGAAAGGAGTTACAAAATTTGGAAAGAGAGGAAATCTCAATCCTCGATTCATTGGCCCATTTTTAATCCTCGATCTAGTAGGAACTGTGGCCTATAGACTTGCGTTACCGCCAAGTATGTCTTATGTTCATAACGTTTTTCACATATATATGTTACGTAAATATGTGAAAGACCCGAACCACATTATTGAATTAGAACCAGACGAGATAGAGGAAGATTTAACATATGAAGAGGTTCCTGTTAAAATCTTGGATAAGAAGGAACATATTCTATGCTCCAAGGTTATACCTCAAGTCAAAGTTTTGTGGAGAAACCACGATGTTGAGGAAATGACCTAGGAGTTAGAATCTGAAATGAAATCAAGGTATCCTCACATCTTCGACATACCAGGTACGCACCCTAATTTCGAGGACGAAATTTCATAAGAAGGGGAGGTTGTAAGACCCCAATTTTTTGAATAAAGATTAAATTTTCTCGAAATATATTTTTGAATATTATGGCGTGGATTTGATATAATGTTATAGTTATGGGTATTATTTACAAGTTTTGCAAAGTACGCAAGTTGTTATATAATATTCGATTGGTCGGGGAATATTCATTTTAGCAGGGAATATTCGTACAACGCCACAATCATTGGTGGACCCCACAACGAAATTATTGTCAGATTGAGAAAACGACAAAAAATACTTTGTAAAAATATCGGCGGAAGTTTTACCGTTAACTATTAAAACACCCGGTGTTAAAAGTACAGTAATACGCGTGATTGCATAGTAGCACATGGTATTGATTATTGATGCTTACGTGAGAAGTCACTCAGTTATACTCAATTATTGCTACAGTAATTGCTGCATCATATCTCTCATATTATTGATTCAATTATTGTTACAGTATCATCAGCATAATATTTATTATTATTAAATCAATAATTGAGTCGACAAAGTTATTCATATTATTATTTGCAATATTGACAATGTTTAGAAAGTTCTGTCAAGAAGAGGTTTAGTCACCTAATTGCCCGCCAATAAGGAGAAATCCTTATCGGAAAACCCCCTCTTTCCTGGGAACGATCTGGTTGTTAAATATTGTGAGTTATAATATTAATGATGAATAAGTTGTGTTGATTAAAGATGAAATTGATATTTTCATTGTGTTGGGATTATTAGTGTTAGTAAAAATCGACATCTATTTCGATAATAATTGATGTCTGGTGGTTATATTGACCAATCGGGTAATTAATCGGATAAATGAGCAATTTATTGCTATTATTTCACATTCTTATAACTATTTGTTCACATGTGTGTACTATTGATTCACATTCATGTACTATTAGGGGAGGTGGTGCAGGATTGATAATACTTGCATGACTAAGTTAAAAATAGAGGTATAGTTGAAGGTACTATACTGTAATTAATTTTTTCACATGATTATACTATTTATTCACATGATTTTACTATTGATTCACATTATTTACTATTAGGGGAGGTGGTGCAAGTTTGATAATACTTGCAGGACTAAATTAAAAATGAAGAAAAAGAGGGAGGTATTATACTGTAATATTTCGAGCCCCAAAACGTGCAATTATCGAAACTATATTTTCCTATAAATAGAAGCTCATTCTTCCTTCATTTCTCACCAATTCACAAAAGCTTTAGAGCAATTATTATAGAGAGAAAGAAGAAAAGTATTCTGCTACTTCACTACTCCTATATCCAGTACTCTTCTTTTTAAGGTAAGGGGTATTATTTCTTTCTTTCGTCTTCATGAAGAGAACTTCTTTATTCCATTCTTTGTTATTATGTTGGAATAACTTTTTATGCTGAAGTACCTCATACTTGGTGAAATTCTTCATTATTTCATTCTTTATTATTACATTGGAATATCCCATCACACGCGTTTCTGTGGGACCTAATTTCGTTATTTATTATTCTGTTGGAATAACTTTGCTTAAGCTATCCTATCGCATGATGCTTGGTGATTTCTTTTGTTATTCCATTCTTTATTATACTCAGTTGGTTAAAGTTTTGACTTCTATAATCCATGAAATTAGTGGAATATCCTTGATATTTGTGCTTCATCCAGTATCTTTTCATGTAAATATTCTTCTGAGCATTCTTGAATTTTACTCCATAAAGAAATATCGTGTTGACAATTTGGACGTTATTGGTTCCTGGACAAATTAATTCTTGAACTTGTTTTATTGAATTCTTATATCATTGTCATCATCCTCACGCTTATATTTTATTGAAAGTCATATGTGGCCCAGAATAGCATGCAGATGGACTTGGTATGATTATGACTGAGGATTATTCTTTAATAATCATGACCGTAATGTTACAAATGATGTGGTAAAAGTCCTCATTGGCCCATAGTGCATTGATGGACAGTTGTTGGCATGTACATGACCATTGATAAATACACGAATATCCTTGGTCCGTAGTGCATGGATAATTTGTGGTTGTGATACTAATGAATATCATTGGCCGTAGTGCAGGGATGGTGTTGATTATTTATTAAGTTGAGTCTCAGCGATAAAAGTGATGAAAACCTTTTTAAATCATAAAAGATAGTAGATTTTATTCTATACTTGACTCTTTTAATGGATTGCTTATTCCGCTGCAGTTAAACTCGATGTCTATTGTATTTTATCAGTTTAACATTGTTGAAGACTAATGATAATTTATTATGCATTATCTTAGTCATAATATTTCTTACTGGGCTAGTTGAGCTCACCCTTTTGCTGTCATTGTTCTCTTCAGGAAATGAGAATATAGCTGAGACGAGTCGGGGAATGGAGTTACGGTCCAGAGAATAGCATTAGTAGTCCTCACTATTCTATAAAAAAAGTGTGTTAATAAATGTATTGAGGACTTATTTTGAGTTTAAATACTGTCTAGAAGACAATGTTTGTATTAAAACTCACAACTCATGTTGTATATTTAAGATTGTATTTGTATTCTATACCATGTATTTGGCGACTCAGAATAGGTGATGTATACCTATTTTGGGGGCATCACATGATCAGCATACTTCTTTTATCGGTCTTGAGCTGCTACCAATCTTGTCCTGATAAGTTTGACAACGCCAGCAGTTTGTTGCACTAGTTCCAGTCCTAACAGTTGACGTTCACCGACTTCATCCCAAAGATAGTGGAGTTCTCGCACTTTACGTCGATAATGCTCGGTAAGGTGGCATCTTGCCGATGCTCAAGCAGTAATCGCTTGTTGTTATAAGCAAATTCCACCAACGATAAATGTTCTTCCCAGCTTCCTTTAAAGTCCATGACACATGTTCTTAGCATATCTTCCAATGTCTGAATTGTTCATTCTCTTTGGCCATCTGTTTGTGGATGATAAGCCGTACTCAGTCGCAACTGTGCCCTCATGCATTCTTGTAGTCTCTTCTAGAAATTTGACGTGAATCGCGGATCTCTATTGAACACAATTGATACTTGCACTTCGTGTCTCGAAACGATCTCTTTAATGTACAATCTTGCCAACTGATTAAGATTGAATCTAATCTTTATTTATAGAAAGTGCGCTGATTTCGTCAGTCTGTCCACTATCACCCGAATCGCATCGCATCCTCTCTGAGTAGTTGGAAGACCCACCACAAAATCCATCGTGATGTGTTCCCACTTCCATTCCGGTATTTCCAACGGTTGAAGTAATCCGCTGGGTCTTTGATGTTCGGCTTTTACTCTTTGACATGTCAAGCATTTCGCTCACGATTCTCAAGAACGTCCCTTTTCATATTCGCCACCAAAAATGTAAGGTCAAAAATCTTGATACATTTTCGTTAGCTTCTTGGATGAATTGAATATCTTGAGCTATGAGCTTTGGTCAAAATTTCTTCTTTCACTCTGGTGTTTGGAACCCGATTTTTCCTCAAACCGTAGTAGTCCTTCTAGATCGATCTTGTATTTTACATCACTACCCTCAATCAGATTCTCTTTGATTTTCCCACACTCTTCATCTTGTAGTTGAGCATCCTTCACTTTGTCCACTAAAGTTGGACCGACTTCTATCTGGAATAGTTGTTAAATCGATTCTTTTGGAAATTTGATTTCCAACTCCAGTTTTGTCATTGCTGAAATGAGCTCCTCCTGAGTTGTTATTAGCATCAAATTTTCCCAACCTTTCCTGCTTAAAGCATCTACAACCACATTCACTTTGCCAGGATAATAAAAGATCTCACAATCGTAATCTTTTATCAATTCCATCCACCTTCTTTGACGCATGTTCAAATCCTTCTGAGTGAAAAATATACTTCAGACTTTTGTGGTCTGTGTAGATCTCACATTTTTCTCCATAAAGATAGTGTCTCCATATCTTGAGAGCAAATACTACTGCAACCAATTCCAAATCATGAGTTGGATACCCTTTCTCATAATCCTTCAGTTGTCTTGATGCATATGCAATAACTTTGCCGTTCTGCATAAGAACACAACCCAACCCTTTGTGCGAGGCATCACTAAACACCACAAAATTTCCTGTATTATCCGGTAGGGTTAACACAGGTGCCACACTTAGTTTCTTCTTCAAAGCTTGGAAACTCTCTTCACATTTCTCCGTCCAAACGAATTTTACAGCTTTCCTTGCCAAATTTGTTAGCGGAATGGCTATCTTAGAAAAATCTTGAATAAATCTTCTATAATAACCGGCCTGTCCCAAGAAACTCCTCACTTCCGACGGTGTTCTTGGTTGGTCCCAATTGATTACAGCTTCCACTTTTGATGGATCCACTGAAATCCCATCCTTGTTAATAACATGACCCAAAAATTGTACACGATCGAGCCAAAATTTGCACTTAGAGAATTTTGCATATAACTTTTCCTTTCTTAGTGTTTCCAATGTCAAACATAAGTGTTCCACGTGTTCTTCTTGAGTTTTGGAATACACTAGAATGTCTTCGATGAATACCACTACAAACTTGTCTAAAAATGGTTTAAATACCCTATTCATCAAATCCATGAATGCAGCAGGGGCATTAGTTAAACCAAAAGACATCACTAGAAACTCGTAATGTCCATACCGAGTTTTGAATGTCGTTCTAGGTATATCCTCCTTCCTCACTTTCAATTGGTGATACCCACTTCTCAAATCTATTTTCGAGAAGTATTTAGCACCCTTCAATTGGTCAAACAAGTCATCTATTCTTGGCAACGGGTATTTGTTTTTAATAGTGACCATGTTTAACTCCCTGTAATCAATGCAAAGACGCATTAATCCGTCCTTTTTCTTCACGAATAAAACTGGCGCTCCCCACGACGATACGCTTTGTTGAATATATTTCTTGTCTAGCAACTCTTGTAACTGTACCATTAGTTCCTTCATTTCTATCGGAGCCATTCTGTATGGGGCCTTCGATATTGGTGTTGTTCCCGGCGCTAAGTCGATCACGAACTCAATTTCTCTATCAGGCGGAAGTCCTGGCAAATCCTCTGGAAACATATCTTTAAATTCCCTCACCACTGGTATCTCCTCCAGTTTCACACCCTTCTTCTGAGTATCGACTATGTAAGCTAAATAGCCCACACAGCCTTGACTCAACAATTTCTTGGCCTGCATAATCGTCAGACATTTCATCTGTCTAGGCGACTTGATACCATAGAATACTACCTTTTGACGAAGTCATAAGGTTTACACACTTCTTTTGGCAATCAATTACCGCTCCATACTTGAACAGCCAATCCATTCCCAAAATAACATCAAACTCTCCAAGTCTAATCAGAATCAAATCTACCATAAAAATATTCTCCTTAATGTTCACCCTACAGTTCTTGTATACGAATTTAACAGGGATTACCTCCTTATTCGCAATTTCTATGTTCAAAGAAAAATTCAGTTCTTCTCTAGGCAATTCTAACCTCTTAGTAAATTCATCAGATATAAACGAGCAAGTAGCACCCGAATCAAATAATACATATTCATCAATATCATTGATTGGGATAATACTGACAAAGACTTTTTTTGATCAGACAAAGATTACCATGATCATGTTGAAGGTTACGGGTGTGGGTTTGTTTGATGTTGCAGGTCCTGCAATGGCCCATGTACCTCCATTGTTACCTCCATTGCTTCTGGTTGTCACTCCATCCTTCTTGTGACACCCCCAAATCCCGGTACTTCATTTCCCCAAGATTTGGTGTTCACTTAATCAAAACATTCATTTCTAACTACACAATTATAATAAAATTGAATAATCAAAACCTACCCATACAGGATTAAACTTAAATAAAAATCTCCCAGGTTATCTAACCTTTAACAACAATCATTCAAATGCAAAAATTAAATAAACTTCATTACAATCTTTAAACCAAAGTCTAATAATAATACTATCAAATCTATTACAAGTCTTCAGGACTTGTTCATCTTTCCTTTTCCTTTCTCGGGTGCTAGGTACGTCACCGGTTTCAACTTTAATTGTAAGACCCGACTTTTTTATAAATAAAGATGAATTTTCTATAAATATTATTTTTGAATATTATGGAATAATTTGATATAATGTTATAGTTGTGGGTAATATTTATAAATTTTGCAAAATATGCAAGTGGTTATATTATATTCGATTGGTGGGGGAATATTCTGCATTTAGCGAGGAATATTCGTACAACTACTCAATCATTGGTGGACCCTACATAATGTAATTATTGTCGGATTGAGAAAACGACAAAAATATTTTATTAAAATAACGGCGGAAGTTTTACCATTGATCTTTGTTGAACTACTTTCAGTAGTAAAAGTAAATGCGATGTACGTGTGGTTGCATAGTAGCACAGTATTGATTATTGATGCTTATGTGAGAAGTCACTCAGTTTGATTCCATTATTATCGATTAAATAATATGAATTATTATAGCGATAATGACGTTTTGTTTTATTCAGTATTATTAACGTAATAAAATGAAACATCTTTTTATATAAAATGTAATACTTTATTAAAGTTATTCTATAAATAAAATATATTATATTTTATTATGCATAGTGTTTTTGCATAGTGTTGCATAGTGTTTGCATAGTAAAATATTTTTATATAAATAGAATATATTATATTTTATTTAAAAGATTTTGCTTTAAATATGGACCGTCGATTAAAGTAAATCAATACTGACCGCTCATGGATTAATTACTATGCATTCTATTTTCCTATAAATAAAGCTCATTCCTTCATTATTTTCTTACAATTCACTTTGAAACTCTAGAGAGAAACTATAGAGAGAAAGAAGAAAAGTATTCGCTACTTCACTTTGACAATATTCATTTCTTCTAAGGTAGGGAATATTATTTGTTGTGCTGTAAGGGTGTTATTCTTTGTATTCATGAAGAGAACTTCTTTTGTTATTCCATTCTTATTTATTCATTGGAATAACTTTTGTATACGCTGAATCCCCTATACTTGGTGATCTTCTTCTTTATTCCATTCTTCTATTATTCTCATTGGAACATCCTCGTCATGTGTTTTACACCTAACTGGTTCCGTCTTTTTATTATTCTTGTTGGAACATCCTCATGCGTGTGTTTTACACCTAACACGGTTCCGCTTTTTATCATTCTGTTGGAATATCCTATCCGTGTGTTTTACACTAGATCCGTTTCCATCTTTATTATTCTCGTTGGAACATCCCGCTTGCAGAATTTCACGACCGGTTCCGTTATTTATTATTCTCATTGAATAACTTTGCGTATGTGCGGTCTATCGCATGCATGGTGATTTCTTTTGTTATTCCATTTTTTATTATACCCAAATGGTTAAAACTTTGACTTATATACTCCATGAAATTAGTAGAATATCCTTGATATTTGCGTTTCATCCAAAGATATCTTTTCATGGAAATATTCTTCCGATCATTCTTGAATTTTACTCTACAAAGCAAGATCATGTTGACAGTTTGGATGTTATTAGTTCTGAATAACTTAATTCTTGAACTTGTTTTATTGAATTCTTATATCATTGTCATCATCCTCATGTTTTTTTTAAGTCATCTCGTGGCACAGAGCGTGGATGGACTTGGTATGATTATGACTGAGGATTATTCGGTGTAATCATGGCCGTAATGTTACAAATGATGTGGTAAAAGTCCTCGATTGGTCAGTAGTGCATTGATGGAAAGTTGTTGGCATGATCATGACCATTAATGAATACATAACTATTCTCGGCCAGAAGTGCGGGAATAATTGTGGTCGTGATACTAAAGAATATCTTTGGTAGTAGTGCGTGGGGTGATTCGATGATGTGGATTATTTATTAAAGTGAGTCTCAAATATAATGATGATGAAAACCTTTTAAATCATAAAAGATAGTAGATTTTATTTTCTACTTGACTCTTTTAATGGATTGCTTGTTCATTTCAAGCAGCTTAAACTTGATGTTTATTATATTTTATCAGTTTAACAATGTTAAAGGCTATTGATAATTTATTCTGCATTATCTTAGTCATAATATTTCTTACTTTGGGCTAGTTGAGCTCACCCTTTCTTTCACCGTTCTCTTCGTGAAATGAGAACATAGGCGACGACGCCTCGGGGAACGGAGTAATGGTCTAGAGGATAGCATTAGTAGTCCTCACTATTCTATGAAATAGTGTGATAATAATTGTAATGAGGACTCCTTTTGAGTTTGTATAATATCTAATAGACATTATTTATATTCAAACTCACATTTTATGTCGTATTGTACATGACAGTTATATTAGTAAGTTGTATTTAAATTCTGTACCATGTATCTGACTACCCAAGATGGGTGATGTATACCTAATTTTGGGGGCGTCACAGTTGGTATCAGAGCTTAGGGATATGATCCCTGGCTAAGATGTGAGAATAGTACTAGGAGGGGAGAGACGGGGAATACCTTCGCTAGTATGACCTACCTAAGTTTATGTGCTATTTTATTGGTCGGTCAAAATGTAAAGATAATTGTTACATGTCAATTAATCTTTTGTTTTGTGGCAGTATCTGAAAATGACATCTGAGAATGTTGAGAATAGCAATGGAGCACAGGCGATCGTTGATTCACCATATCAATAATCGGGATAATGTGCATCGTGAAGGCGACAATCCTCATGCAAACAATAACACCGACCAAATGATGAATGATCAAATGTTCGGAGGCTTTATGCAATTTATGCAACAAAGAAAGTAGAGCGACTCATCCCAAAACGTGGGGTGGAAACACGTAAAACTCTCGGGTGGTCACCGCTAAACAATTCAAGGAGCTGGGACCACCGGAGTTTAAGGGAGAGCCAAAACCACTTCTGGCGGAAGCATGGATAAAGCAGATTACCAAGATATTTGATGTCTTGGGATGCTCCGAGGAGCAAAAGGTTCCCTTCACGCCTTTTATGTTGCATGCGGAGAGGCGATTCATCGGTGGGAATCGGTAAAACGTACTCAACCCATTGTCTCAAGATATCTTGGGAGAAGTTCCAGGAGCTGTTCAACAACAAATACTTTCCTGAAAGTATTCGCCACATAAAGGAGGTGGAGTTTATCTAGTTGGAACAAAACAATATGACCGTGTCGCAATACGAGGCAAAATTTATGCGGAGTTATCACTTTCGTCCCCACTCTGTGGATAATGAAGAGAGAATGGCGCGAATGTTTTTAAGAGGTTTGAAGTCGAGATACGCCAACATCTTATTTCTCATAAACCTGTTTTGTATTCAGATGTTGTAAATAGGGCTCGATTAGTGGAGCGCGATAACGAGTCAACGCAACTAAAAGAGAGCGGCAAGCAAAAAATTATAATACCGGAGAGTAGTCATCGAAGCGGTGACAACAAGCGTGGAGGAATCAACGGCCGGATCACAGAACCACTTCGGTGGTAATTAGGTCCAAAACAATAAGATTGGACATTTCAAGAAATGGAGATTCAACAATGATGGAAAGACGTCAAGACCAAAGACCAGATTGTTAAGGAAGGAGAAAGACCACCTATCATATGCTTCAAATGCGGAGAAGAAGGATACATCATCCAACTGCCATACGCCATTCAAAGCATGTTATAATTATGGAAGAGAAGGTCACTTAGCTCGATTTTTATGCGTTTCATCAAGACAAATTCAACTAGGATGGAGGCACCAAAGTAGTCCCCGAAAAAGTCAAACCCGGTAGTGCAAGGGAGAGCGTTTGTTGTGACCTCCCAGAGAGCAAGGAACCCGAATGAGGTCATCACAAGTAAGCTTATCAAAACTCTAATGAAGTCTATACTTTATTTGATACCTGGGTTCTACCCATTCTTTTATTTCTCCTACTTGCGCTCATCGATTAAATTTGACTCGGAGAAATTAGACTTTGACTTATCTGTGGAAACTCCGTTGGGAGAAACCTTCATTACATCCACTGTTTATAAGTCTTGTTTGGTTCAAATCGGTACCCTCACATTACCTGTCAATCTTATTTCATTAAAAATACTTGCATTTGACGTGATTCTAGGGATTGATTGGTTAACTACTTATCATGCAAAAATGATTGTTTTCGTAAGGTTGTTAGCTTTCATATTCCTAATCAACCTATTATGCGAATTCAAACGACCAAACCATTAAAATCAATCACGGTCATCTCAAGCCATAAAGCTATTCGCTTATTGAAAAACGGATGTCAAGCTTTCTTAGCTCATGTCACGATTTAAACAAAAATACGCCGGTTTTGAGCGATATTTCTATTGTTAATAAATTTCCGACGTATTCCCCAAGAACTTTCCGCCTACCCCAAAGCGTGAAATTGAATTTTGTATCGACCTTGAACCCGTACAAAACCTATTTCCAAAGCCCCATATCGAATGGCTCCTATTGAACTTCGTGGAGTTAAAGACCCAATCACAGGAATTGTTAGACATCGGCTTTATTCGTCCTAGTACTTCTCCTCGGGTGCTCTGCTTATTCGTGAAGAAGAAGGATGGGAGTATGCGACTTTGTATTGATTATCGGGAGTTGAATCATGTCACCATCAAAATAGGTATCCATTTCCACGTATTGATGACCTGTTTGACCCGATCTGAAGGAGCCAAATTCTTTTCAAAGATTGATCTTCGTTCCGGATATCACCAATTGAAGATTAGAACCACCGACATTCCAAAGACGGCTTTTAACTCCCATGCGGGCATTATGAATTCCTAGTCATGTCCTTTGGATTGACTAATGCTCTTGCTTTGCCTTCATGGATATGATGAACCGAGTATTCAAGGAATATTTAGATCACTTTGTGGTCGTCTTTATTGATGACATCCTTATTTATTCAAAAAGCCGTGAAGATCATGAGCAACACTTGAGGCTGACACTCCAAAAGCTTCGTGAATATAAGCTTTATGCCAAGTTGAAGAAATGTGAGTTCTGGCTTGAAGAAGTAGCATTCCTTGGGCACGTGGTATCAAGTCATGGAATATCTGTTGACCCAACAAAGATTGAAGCTATTCAAAGCTGGGAACAACCTAAATCAATGGATCAAGTCGTAGCTTTCTCGGTTTAAATTGGTTATTATCGGAGATTCGTGGAAGGATTTTCTCGAATCGCTACTCCATCGACTCACCGACTCGAAAAAAATACAAAGTTCGGTTGGAGCGAAGAATGTGAGAAGAGTTTTCAAGAACTCAAGAGGAGACTTATTTCAAGACTGCTCGACAATACCATCTGCCTCGTAGGATTTGTCATCTACATGATGATGCTTCTAGCAAAGGGTTGGGATGCGTTCTCATGCAACATGGAAAAGTTATAGCCTTATGCCTCATGACAACTCAAAGAATATGAGAGGAATTATCCTACTCATGATCCGAGTTAGCAAATGTTGTTTAATGCACTTAAAATTTGGAGGCATTACTTGTATGGGGAGAAAGTGGAAATCTTTACGGATCATAAAAGCCTCAAATATTTCTTCACTCAAAAGGAACTCAACATGCGACAACGACGTTGGCTTGAACTATTGAAAGATTATGATCATACCATCCAATACCATCCTGAAAAGCGAACGTGGTAGGCGATGCATCGAGTAGAAGATCATATGCAAAACGAAAAGTGCGTTATTGTCAACGCATGAAAGGCCAATTTTGTGTGACTTGCAAAGGATGGAGATAGAGTTAAAGACTCGTGGACGCATGTGATGATAGTGAATATACGAGTAGAACCGACTTTAATCGATAAAGTTAAAGTCGCTTTCAAGCTACGCACTTGGAGCCGATGCATATGAGGAAGAAAGTGCAAGAGGGTGCTATCACGAAGCAAGAATCGATGAAGAAGGAATACTTGAGTCAACTCCGGACTTTGTGTTCCTAACGACCACGATTTAAAGTATAATATCATGATGGAGGCGCACAACACACCATTTGCAATCCATCCTGGGAGTACCAAAATGTATCATGATATTCGTCATACATTTTGGTGGAGCAATATGAAGAGAGAGATAGCGCTGTTTATCTCAAGGTGTTTAACTTGTCAACGAGTTAAAGCGGAGCATCAAGTACCAAAAGGTCCATTGCAACCACTTGAAATTCCAGAATGGAAGTGGGAGCACATTACCATGGATTTCGTTATCGGTCTTCCTAAGGTTTCTCAAGGCATTGATGCGATTTGGGTCATTGTTGATAGATTGACCAAGTCCGCTCATTTCTTCGACGATCGAGAAACTTATACACTTGAACGTCTTGCTCAGTATATATATAAACGAGATTGTAAGATCGCATGGTATGCTTAAGTATCCATAGTTTCGATCGAGACCCAAGATTCACTTCACGATTTTGGGTTAGTTTGCAAAAAAGCTATGGGCACAGACTTCACGATTTAGCTCGGCATATCATCCTCGATCGGACGGACAATCGGAGAGGACTATTCAAACTCTTGAAGATCTATTAAGACTCGTGTCCTTGATTTCAAGGGGAGTTGGGACAAGTTCTTACCATTGGTGGAGTTTTCCTACAACAACAGCTTATCAAGCAAGTATTGGCATTGCTCCATTCAAGCGTTGTATGGAAGAAAGTGTTGTTCTCCAAGATTTGGGATGAGGTGGGTGAAGCAACGTTGTTGGGACCGAAAGTTGAGTACGTATGACTCACGGAAAAGATTCAAACGATCCGACAACGTATAAAAACCTCACAAAATCGACAAAGAGTTATCTTGATCTTCATCGAAAGAACGTGGAATTCGATATAGGAGATCATGTGTTGTTAAGAGTTGCTCCATGGAAAGGAGTTACAAGATTTGGAAAGAGAGGAAAACTTAATCCTCGATTCATCGGTCCATTTTAATCCTCGATCGGTAGGAACTCGTGGCCTATAGACTCGCTTTCCGCCAAATATATCTCGTGTTCATAACTTTTTTCACATATCCATGTTACGTAAATATGTGAAAGAGCGAACTATATTATTGAGTTAGAACCCGAAATAAATAGCGGAAGATTTGACGTATGAAGAGGTTCCTGCTCAAATTTTGGATAAGAAGGAACATATTCTACGCTCCAGGTTATACCTCAAGTCAAAGTTTTGTGGAGGAACCACGATGTTGAGGAAATGACTTGGGAGTTAGAATATGAAATGAAATCAAGGTATCCTTACCTCTTCGACATACCAGTAGTCGTACCCTAATTTCGAGGGCTTAAATTTCATAAGAAGGGGGGGTTGTAAGACCCGACTTTTATAAATAAAGATGAATTTTCTATAAATATTATTTTTGAATATTATGGAATAATTTGATATAATGTTATAGTTATGGTAATATTTATAAATTTTGCAAAATATGCAAGTGGTTATATTATATTCGATTGGTGGGGAATATTACATTTAGCGGGGAATATTCGCATAACTAGCTCAATCATTGGTGGACCTCACAAATGTAATTATTATCGGATTGAGAAAACGACAAAAATATTTTATTAAAATAACTACCAAGTTTTACCGTTGATCTTGTTGAACTACTTTCGGTAGTAAAAGTACGATGTCGTGTGGTTGCATAATAAATTACGGTATTGATTATCGATGCTTATATGAGAAGTCACTCATTTGATTCCATTATTATCGATTAAATAATATGAATTATTATAATGCGATAATGACGTTTTGTTTTATTCAGATTATTAACGTAATAAAATGCGAAACATCTTTTTATATAAAATGAATACTTTATTAAAGTTATTCTATAAATAAAATATATTATATTTTATTATGCATAGTGTTTTTGCATAGTGTTGCATAGTGTTTGCATAGTAAAATGTTTTTATATAAATAGAATATATTATATTTTATTTAAAAGATTTTGCTTTAAATATGGACCGTCGATTAAAGTAAATCAATCGGACCGCTCATGGATTAATTACTATGCATTCTATTTTCCTATAAATAGAAGCTCATTCCTTCATTATTTTCTTACGAATTCACCTGAAACTCTAGAGAGAAAACTATAGAGAGAAAGAAGAAAAGTATTCTCGCTACTTCACTTTGCCAATATTCGGTTCTTCTAAGGTATGGAATATTATTTGTTGTACCGTAAGGGGTGTTATTCTTTGTATTCATGAAGAGAACTTCTTTTGTTATTCCATTCTTATTTATTACATTGGAATAACTCAGATCGCTTAATCCCCTATACTTGGTGATCTTCTTCTTTTATTCCATTCTTCTATTATTCATTTGGAACATCCTGTACATGTGTTTTACAATTTTACCTAGTTCCGCTCTTTATTATTCATTGGAACATCACATGCTCATGTGTTTTTTTACGGACTGGTTCCGTTTTTTATCATTACATTGGAATATCCTATCTCGTGTGTTTTACACCGGATCCGGTTCCATCTTTATTATTCTGTTGGAACATCCCGCTTGTGTGAATTTCACCCGACTGGTTCCGTTATTTATTATTCATTGGAATAACTTGCCTGCATTTGGATCTATCGCATGCATGGTGATTTCTTTTGTTATTCCATTCTTTATTATACCCAGTTGGTTAAAACTTTGACTTCTATACTCCATGAAATTAGTAGAATATCCTTGATATTTAAGTTTCATCCAAATATCTTTTCATGAAAATATTCTTCCGATCATTCTTGAATTTTACTCTACAAAGCAAAGATCATGTTGATGGTTTGGATGTTATTAGTTCTGAATAACTTAATTCTTGAACTTGTTTTATTGAATTCTTATATCATTGTCATCATCCTCATGTTTTTTTAAAAGTCATCTGTGGCTCCGTAGAGCATGGATGGACTTGGTATGATTATGACCGAGGATTATTGATTGTAATCATGGCCGTAATGTTACAAATGATGTGGTAAAAGTCCTCGATTGGGTCAGTAGTGCATTGATGGACAGATTGTTGGCATGATCATGACCATTAATGAATACACAACTATTCTTGGCCAGTAGTGCGAGAATAATTGTGGTCGTGATACTAAAGAATATCCTTGGCCGTAGTGTAAGGGGTGATTCGATGATGTGGATTATTTATTAATCTTTGAGTCTCGGCTATAACGATGATGAAAAACCTTTTAAATCATAAAAGATAGTAGATTTTATTTTCTACTTGACTCTTTTAATGGATTGCTTGTTCATTTGCAGCTTAAACTTGATGTTTATTATATTTTATCGGTTTAACAATGTTGAAGGCTATTGATAATTTATTCTCGCATTATCTTAGTCATAATATTTCTTCTTTTTGGCTAGTTGAGCTCACCCTTTCTTTCACTATTCTCTCGTGAAATGAGAACATAGGCGGGGACGAGTCTGGGAACTAGAATGGTCCGGAGGATAGCATTAGTAGTCCTCACTATTCGTGAAATAGTGTGATAATAATTGTAATGAGGACTCCTTTTGAGTTTGTATAATATCTAGTAGACATTATTTGTATTCAAACTCACGCTTTATATCAGATTGTACATACACGCTTATATTAGTAAGTTGTATTTAAATTACATACCATGTATCCGACTACCCAAGATGGGTGATGTATACCTAATTTTGGGGGCGTCACATTAGCTGTAAGAAATTTTACAGGAAAGAGTGAGCAAACAAGGCCCACTTATAATAACCATAAATAAATCTTTAAACTTTTACATCAATTGTCAACATTAGGCTCAATAGAACAGAACAATATATTCTATTAACTTTACGAAAATTATAACATTCAACGAGGGTCTAATGACCACGAATCATGTCCACGATTATAAGTAATCTTTCAACTTTAACTTTAATAAATCATAAGACTATAAGGACTCCACGTACTTAGGGGGATCAACCCTTCGTACAATGTATTGTGCACAATCATTTCAACGCTAAGCGTAAACCTCTATTAAAAGAGTTGTTCATCTCAGTATTTAGAATACAAGTCCGCACCAAAGTAAGTTTGGTTTGGATAAGCTTTCAAAGAAATTTGGAGTTTAACGAACATCAACTAAGGAGTAGTTGAATAAAACCAATAACACTATACTATAGAATAATAGTGATTGAATCAATCATAGTAAACTAAAGTCATGCATTAGGAATAATCTAATAGCATACAATTTGAATAACTATAGCATACCTTGCTTGAACAATACTAAGCCAAGGTTAATTAGAATTAAATACTAAACATGCATGGCAATTCAGTTATGCATGTAAATCAATAATTGAAATACAAGAATAACTTGTTCAACATTAAACCAAAGTTTTAGACAACTTACATCATTATAAGTTAATCGAAATTGAAAACAATAATTAGCTCAATAAGACAAAGGATTAGAAAACTTGCATCCTCATGAACCAATAGATACAAGAGCTTTATCAATAATAAACAATCTAACTCCACGAAAGTGTAGAGTTAACAACTTACATAATTGAAATGGAATTAAAAGCAATAATGTGCTCAACGAATTTAAACTTGTACAACGAAGTTTTAGAGTAAAAAAAATTGTCTTTAGCACAAGCTAAACCTTACAACTTGAATCAATACCCTATACATATGTCATATTGACATAGTTAGTCATTACCAACATTGTATATTTATATAAACAAATATATTCATCATATGGGTTAAATTACCCATTCACATAATCAACTATGTTACAAGTAGGTAACACTTAATAACATGATCATTCATAGTTTAATACTACTGAAATTATCATTTAACATTACTATTATTAACACATAACATTTATTTTCAAAGTTTGTGTAATTAAATAAAAGCTATCGAACAACCTTTCGCTAATCATTATTGCAATACTTGTACGCTTACATCAGGTTCGTACATGCATTATTGAAATCAAGGCCATGGGTCACAGTGTGCCATTTGTTATTTGGTATGGGATATGAGATTTATTCTATTCATTGGCACACACATGGCATGCAAGCGAGTCGAGAATCAACATGACCTTTGGCAACAAAGATGAATAAAAAGCCAATTGGCCTAAAAGCTCGAATCTAATAGATCGATTATCATGTAATACACATATAAACTTCATATAAACATATTGTGAAGACTTCTAACATGTTCCTACTCATAAAATAACATAGACATCAAATATATAACACCCAATTTCAATATTTTGGCAAAACTCCATTTTGATATTTTTAATGGAAATCAAAATCGTGATTTTGTTTTTCAATCAAAAGCAAAATTTCAAAACATCATAGTTATGATTATACATACTCTATCAATTTCCATAATCAATTTATCAATCTAATAACTAATTAAACCTTAATTTCTATTTTAAATTAAGCCATACTCATATATTGTTTTTCATATGAAAACTCTGTAATATATTTTCTTCACAAAACAAAAACATACATGAATTAATTTCTCTATAATCATACATAAAACCCATGAAATAACCTTATAATCAATAATCATACAAAACTATATTCATAACAACAATTTATCTTTTATAAAATTTTCACAGAGAACTTTTTGGAAGAAGAAGAAAACTAACTTTTTAAAGAAAAGATTAAAACTCCTACCTTTGATTAAGAAGATGATGGTTATTCTCAAGCTTCTTCTCTCCAATTCCTTTCTCAAAAACCTGTTAGAATCACTCACTTTCTCTCTAGAATTTTCTCAAATTTTTCTCTGTGTTCTTCTTCTTCTTCTCTCTTCTCCCAACTCTAGTTTCCGTAATAAAAATATAACGTATATGGATATAATGTATATATTAAATATATAATATAACTCTAACTTAACTGACATCAGTTATTTTTATTTTGAAAATCAAAAGCCATAAGGCTTGTTTGGCTAGGCTTAATAAAAATAACTCATTAACCCTTACACCTTGTTTGGCAAATCTAACTAAAACAAATGGATTAATCCTTATACCTTGTTTGATAAAACACTATTAGATTAAAGACTTATTATACAATAAGACATGTTTGACAAAACTAAATTAAACTCTTTTAATTTATTTTAATAACTCCTTTATAGCAAGGTTATTTGTCACACTTCTATTAAATTAAATAATTAATTTAATTAATTCAAATATTAATCTATTAAATTACTTTAGGACATAATTTAATATCACATAACTATAATTTCTTTTATAATTGTAATTTTATTCGACCAACTAATATTTTAAATTACAATTTCCCATTTAAAATATTATAATTTATTTAAATCACTATAAGCTTTCTAGCTTACTTAATAAATTAAATTGGTATATAATCTCATAACAATTAATTTTCTTAGCTCCTTAATTATTTATTCAATAAATAATTAACTAAGCCACATCAACTCAAATTGTCATTAAATACTTATATAATTCAATAAATATTTAATATTGCAAATAAATATTTAATACTTAATTATTTATTCAACAAATAATTAACTAAATCACATCCATTCAAATTGAACAATTATTTTATTCAACAATAAACATATCCATTAAATACTTATATAAATTAATAAATATTTAATATTATACTTTAAAATTCTGGAATGTTACACTTCTTCTTAGGGCATTCACGAGAAAAGTGATCCTTGGATCCACACGTGAAGCACACATTCTTCTCTGGTTAAGTGCAATTTGGGGCGATGTGACCCTCCTGGCCACAATTGAAGCAAACTCGTTTCCCCATCAAGCACGCACCCTTGTGAAATTTCCCGCATGTCGTACATGCTTCAAACTTTTTGTTTTGCTGGTTACCCTGCTGGTTTTCAGCACCCATGTTCCCATTCCACTTCCTCTTCAAACTGTTGTTGTTGTTGTTGTTGTTTCAACCACCACCACCTCCATTTTTAATCTCATTCTCATTCTTTTTCTTCTTCTTTTCCTGATTGAACTTTGTCACTGCCTCGCCTCCATCTTCAGCGAGTACTGTTTTCTCCATCATCGTTGTAAATGTCTTCAATTGGAATAGGGAAACCCTACTGTACAGCCAGGGCTTCAGTCCCTGTTCAAACCTTTTTGCCTAACATTCATCTGTGCTGACCTGATATGGCACAAACCTCGCCAATTCGTTGAATTTCGCGGCATAATCAAATACCGTCATCGTTCCTTGTTTTAGTTCCAAAAACTGCACTTCTAGCTGACTCTTCGAACTCTCCGAGATATAAGTCTCGAAGAACAACTCCTTGAACCTATCCCAGGTCATCACTCCTGGCCCTTCATGAGTTTTATTGGTCTGCCACCAATAACTAGCTTCTGCTTTCAACATGAAAGTTGCGAAAGCAGTCTTCTGATCATCCCCTACCCTAGCAACATCGAACACCTTTTCTATCTCCATAATCCAGGTCTGTGCTTCGACTGGATTCATAGACCCGCAGAATTCAGGTGGTCCAACCGCCTTAAAATCCTTAAACGTTGTACCATGGTTTTGTGGTTGATTCTGCAACGCTCCTGTCAGTAGCGTCACTAGTTGTTGAACGGGGTTACCATCAACGTTGTTGTTATTGGTTCCTTCAATGGTTCTCTGTCGTGGTGGTTGACGTCTGGGAGGCATTTTCTGTTAAAAGTACACTCAGTAGATTATTATTCAACTCTTTTAAGAAATTTCTACTTAACTTGTCTCCAAAAGAAATAACCACTTAACACATAACACTTTGAATAAAGTAACAACTTTTATTAATTCATAACCTTTTTGAAAACATAAAACAATAGCTAATGAGTGTACTTTTCTCTAAATCTCTCAAGTTCTCACTCTCAATCCCCTCTGTGTTTATCTTCTGATAGCTAGCCTTAGAAAGATGCGTAGAAAATAACAAAAGGCGTCAGTTGAAAAAAGCCAAAGGCCACAAGGCCTTGTTTGGCTAAGCATCTATTTCTCAAACTAAATTATTATTATATTATTTATATTATATAGTTACTTTGTGTCACACGCTATTTAAATAACTTTAGTTTAGCTAATTTAAATAACTTATAATAATAATAATAATAAAAACCTTATTATCATTGCACTTATAATTAATAAATAATTATATATATCTAATTTAATTAATAAATTAGAAATATCACTTTATTTAATTTATTTATTTCCTTTAAATTAAACAATTCATTTAATTTAATTATTTTCTTAAATATTAAGCAATTGATTTAATTTAATTATTTTCTTGAATTAAATTCTTCGAGATAAAATTATTATTCAATTTAATTAGCATTAATCAATTTAGTTACCAAATTAATTCACCACAATTATCAATTATTTATTTTCCTCAATAAATAACTTATTTAAAATATTTATTTAATTCCATAAATATTTAAATTAAATTACAAATTTCTCGATCGTTACATCATTCCCTCCTTAAAAGGATTCTGTCCCTAGAATCACAACTCAAAAAATTTATTCGTTGTGACACCCCCAAATCCTGGTACTTCATTTCCTCAAGATTTGGTGTTCACTTAATCAAAACATTCATTTCTAACTACCCAATCATAATAAAATTGAATAATAAAAACCTGCCCATACAAGATTAAACTTAAATAAAAATATCCCAGGTTATCTAACCTTTAATTACAAACATTCAAATGCGGAATTTAAAATTTATTACATCACATCATATTTAAAAGTCTATTATCATAATGATAAAAAATAAAATTACAAGTCTTCATCACTTGTACATTTTTCCCTTTCCTTTGCTAGTGGTAGGTTCATTGACCTTCCCAACCTTAGCTACAATAAGTATATAAATATGCAAGAGTGAGCAAACAAAGCTCACTTGAAATAAGAATGAATAACTTTATAACATTACATCATTTGCCAAAATTAGGCTCAATAGAACTGATGTGACGCCCCCAAAATAGGTATACAACACCCATTCTGAGTCGCCAAATACATGGTACAGAAAGCAAACTACAACTTCAATAATACAATTGTCGTGTAAAATACGACAACACATACTGTGAGTTTAAATACAAATATTGTCTTCTAGACAATATCCACACTAAAATAAGTTCTCATTACAATTATTCAAACACTATTTTACAGAAATAGTGAGGACTGCTAAAACATCTTTCTAGTATCATCACTCTATACCCCGACTAGATCATGCTATGTTCTCACCTCCTAAGAAGAAAAATGGAACAAAAAGGAAAAGGGTGAGCTCAACTAGCCCAACAAAGAATATTATAACTAAGATAATATACAACAAATTATCATTAGTTTTCAACAGGTAAAAATCTGATAAAATATAATAGACAACAAGTTTTAGATCAACAACTACAGCGGAAACAGCAATCCATTAGAAGAGTCAAGTAGAGAATGAGTTCTACTATCTTCTAAGATTTAAAAGTCCATCATCAATATTTTATCCCTCAGAATAACAATCAATATACATCTTTAATCAATATTCATCTTTGCACTACACAAATCAAAGATATTCATTTCAGATCACCAAATAGCATGTTCATCTCAACACTGCTCATCTTCGCACAACGGGCCAAAGATATTCATCGAAATCATTCATCTTTGCACTACAGCCAAAGATATTCAAGAATATCATCATTTAGGACCGAGGATGATGAAAAATATTTTAAAGAAAACGAATCCAAAGGAGATGTAAGGACAAATAGTAGGACTCAGATAACAGCTTTATCCAAGATCAATAATACTTCATAAATACCAATTTTGAAGCGTAAATTCAAAAATAAAGATCAAAACATGTATACAATCAAAGATAGTAACCATAATTGACATCTTGGACAAAAAGAAAAAATTTCATTTTTCTATGAATAGTGTCGATTCGTGAATAAGTCAGATAATGTGAATAGAACCTCCCGCACAAAAAGTTCCAAATTTGATAAAAACGTTCACTAATATTTCGGCATAATGATATTGAAGAAAATAATATCATTTAAGAAGAAAATAACATCCCTTACCTCAAAATAACTGTATTTTTGATCTAATATCTGATGAAAAGTCGAAGAAACTTGCACCAACAAAGAACTCTCAAAGTATATAAATACTCACTAAAATACGCCGATAATATAGAGAGAAAGAAAACTTATTTCCGTATGATTTTCAATTCTAACCTAAGCATCTATTTATAGGAAAATGCTAGAACGCCATAGAGACTAAAATAATAAAATATATTATTTCTTATTTTCTTTACGCATGCCAAGACCAAGACTTGTCAAGGCATGCCAATTCTAAAAAATTTTCCAAAGAAATTTCACATGTTATTAACACCAACCAAAGTGGGTCCCACCCATAAATTTAATAAAAATTATTTTATTTTCCAAAACTTCAATAATTCATAGAAAATAGCCCTAAGTTATCGAAAAAAATTGAAAACTCATGTCCTTCCATAGGAAATTTAATTCTCTACAACTTTGTAGAAGAAAGTTTTTCCAAATTCCAATAAGAAAATACCCAAATCCACAAACGGATAATTTTAATACCTCTACACACCGACAAAATAATCGATAAAACACCTCAAAGATTAATTCCTTCATTTTTATCCACATAAAAATAAATATATCCATCATTTATATCCACATAAAATAAATATTTCCTTATCATATGAATCAATAATTAATTATTCACAAATAATATTACGTAATCACATTTATGATAAAACCAGCCGCTCCTCAGAAAGAGGGGCTTTCCAATAAGAATTTTTCCTTATCGGCGCCGCAATTAGGTGACCAAACCTCTCCTCGATGTAACTTTCTAGACATTGCCAATAATGTTATCTAATAATATTATTCAAATAATATGAATTATTGATTTGATAATAGAAATATCAGTATATCATAATTATCAAAACAACAATAATATAAAATATCAACGCAACAATTATTGAATCAATAAAATAAAATATTGAACAAAGAATTACTTTAACAATTATCGAGTAGTGCCTTCACGTAGTTAATCAATAATCAATAATTCATCAATACGCATCCATCCATCACGACATCGTATTTTAACCACCGGGTATTCCAACAATGTTAATTGAATAACTACGCCGTTATTTATAAAAACTCAAACTTGTCATTTTCTTCATCCGACAAATTATTCTGCATGGGGTCCACAAATGATCGCTACTGTCGCATTTAATAATATTCCCCGACAACAAGAATATTCCACGACCAAACGAATATTCCCCGACAACAATGATTATTTTATAACCACTTGCTTATTTTGAAAAATTTGCACATTTCACCCATAACTAGAGAATTATATCAAATTAATACCTTATTATTCACAATAATAATTAGAGGAAATTCGATTTTATTTATAATAAGTTGGGGTCTTACAACCTCCCTCCTTATGAAATTTCGTCCTCAAATCGACATACGATTCTGGTGTTTCAAAAGGTGAGGATACCTCCTTTCATTTCGATTCCAACTCCTGTGTCATCTCTTCAATAGCATGGTTTCTCCACAAAACCTTAACTTGTGGTATAACCTTGGTGCGTAGGACATGTTCTTTCCTATCCAAGATCTTAACAGGTACTTCTTCGTACGTTAAATCTTCGGCTATTTCGTCTGGTTTTAACGTAATAATATGGTTCGGGTCTTTCACATATTTACGAAGCATAGATATGTGAAAAACATTATGAACACGAGACATACTTGGGGGTAATGCGAGTCTATAGACCATATTTCCTATTCGGTCAAGAATCTCAAATGGACCAACAAATCGTGGATTGAGCTTTCTTCTCTTTCCAAATCTTGTAACTCCCTTCCATGGAGCAACACGTAACAATACATGATCCCCAATATTAAATTCCACGTCCTTTCGATGAAGATCAACATAACTCTTTTGTCGATCTTGTGAGGTTTGAATACGTTGTCGAATCATTTGGATCTTTTCTGTAGTCATGCATACTAACTCTGGTCCCAACAACGTTGCTTCTCCCACCTCGTCCCAGCATACTGGAGAACAACACTTTCGTCCATACAACGCCTCAAATGGAGCCATGCCTATACTTGCTTGATAACTTTTGTTGTAGGAGAATTCCACCAGTGGCAAGTACTTATCCCAACTTCCTTTAAAATCTAGAACACAGAGTTTTAATAGATCTTCAAGGGTTTGAATAGTCGTCTCTGATTGTCCGTCCATTTGAGGATGGTATGTCGAATCAATCAGAAATCCGCGCTCATAGCTTTCGCAAGCTTACCCAAAATCGTGAAGTGAATCTTGGGTCACGATCCGAAACTATGGATACTGGCATGCCATGCAATCTCACAATCTCATTCACGTACATACGAGCAAGACGTTCAAGGGAATAAGTCTCACGTATCGGTAAGAAATGGGCGGACTTGGTTAATCTATCAACAATAACCCAAATCGCATATATACCTTGAGAAACTTTGGGAAGACCTATAACAAAATCCATAGTAATGTGTTCCCACTTCCATTCCAGAATCTCAAGTGGTTGTAATTGACCCTTTGGCACTTGAAGCTCCGCCTTTAAACGTTGATAAGTTAAACACCTCGAGATAAACTCCGCGATCTCTCTCTTCATATTGTTCCACCAAAATGTATGTCGAATATCATGATACATTTTGGTACTCCTAGGATGGATTGCAAACGGTGTGTTGTGTGCCTCCATCATGATTCTATGCTTCAAGTCGTAATCGTTAGAACACAAAGTCCGGAGTTGAATCTAAGTATTCTTCTTCATCGATTCTCGCTTCGAATAGCTCCTTCTTGCACTTTCTTCTTCATACGACGCCTCCAGTCCGTAGCTTGAGCAAATTTTAACTTTATCGATTAAAGTTGGTTCTACTCAGATATTCGCGCCATCATCATGTGGGTCCCTCGAGTCTTTAATTCTACCTTCATCCTTTGCAAGTCATAGAGAATGGGCCTTTGATTGACAATATCGCACTCAGACTCGCATATGATCTTCTACTCAACGCGCCACTACTACGCTCGCTTTTCCAGATGATATCAATAGTGTGATCGTAATCTTTCAATAAATTTCGAGCCAACGCCGCTGCCGCATGTTGAGTTCCTTTTGGGTGAAGAAATATTTAAGGCTTTTATGATCCGTATAGATCTCCACTTTCTCCCCATACGGTGTAGTGTGTTCCAGATTTTCAACGCGAAAATCGTCACGCTAACTCTAGATCATGAGTAGGATAATTCCTCTCATATTCTTTGAGTTGTCGTGAGGCATAGGCTATGACTTTCCCATGTTGCATGAGAACACATCCTAACCCTTTGCCTAAAGCATCACAGATATAACAAATCCATCCGAACCGATGGTATTGCTGTAACAAAAAAAATGAGTCTCCTCTCGAGCTCTTGAAACTCTTCTCGCATTCCTCGCTTCCATACAAATTTTGTATCTTTCCGAGTCAATGAAGTTAATGGAGTAGCGATTCGAGAAAATCCTTCCACGAATCTCCGATAATAACCAAATAAGCCCGTAAAGTTACGTGACTTCTATCACCGACTTGGTTGTTCTTCCTACTTTGTCTTGCTTCAATCTTCACGGGTCAACAGATACTCAATGTTTTGACACCACGTGCCCAAGGAATGCTATTTCCTCAAGCCGTAACTCGCATTTCTTCACTTTGGCATATAGCTTGTTTTCACGAAGCCTTTCAAGTATCAACTTCAAATGGTGCTCATGATCTTCACGGCTTTTGAATATATGAGGATGTCATCAATAAAGACAACAACGAACCGATCCAAATATTCCTTGAATACACGGTTCATCATATCCATGAAAGCAAAGAGGAGCATTAGTCAATCCAAAAGACACGACTAAGAATTCATAATGCCCGCATCGAGTTCTCAGGCGCCTTTGAATATCCTCGCTTTTAATCTTCAAATTGATGATATCCAAAATGAAGATCGATCTTTGAAAAGAATTTTGCTCTCTTGAATCGGTCAAATAGGTCATCAATGCGAGGTAGCGGATACCTATTCTTGATGGTGACATGGTTCAATTCTCTTAGTCAATACAAAGTCGCATACTCCCGCCTTTTCTTCTTTACTTAATAAAACAGAGCACCCCAAGGAGATGTACTAGGACGAATGAAACCGATGTCTAATAACTCCTCGTAGTTGGACTTTTAACTCCCGAAGTTCAATAGAGCCATTCGATATGGGGTTTTAGAAATGGGCTTTGTACTTGCTCAAGGTCAATAAAGAATTCAACATCACGTTCTGGGGGTAGACCGGAAAGTTCTTCAGGAAATACATCAGGAAATTCTCTAACAACAGAAATATTATTCAAATCTGACTTGTTTTTGTTCAAATCCATAACATGGGCTAAGAAAGCTTGACATCCGCTTTTCAATAAATGAATAGCTTTTATGGCTTGATATGACAAAAAGGACTCGATTTTAGTGGTTTAGTTGTTTGAATTGTATGACAAAAGTTGATTAGAATATGAAAACTAACAACCTTACGAAAATAATCAATTTTGGCATGATGAGTGGTTAACCAATCAATTTCTAAAATAACATCAAAAGCAAGTATCTTTAAAGAGATAAGATCAATGTAATGTGATAGTGCCAACTTGGATTAAGTAAGATTTATAAATAGTGGATGTAATGAAGTTTTCTCCTAATCTGAGTCTCCACCGATAACTCAAAGTCTAATTTCTCCTGAGTCAAGTTTAAACGCTTGAGCACAAGCAGAGAGATAAAAGAATGGGTAGAACCCAGATTAGTAAGGTATAAACTTCAAAGAGTTCAAGATTAGCTTACCCGTGATCACCTCGCTCGGTTCCTCACGCTTTGGCCACCACGACAAACGCTCTTCCAGAACCGCCGATTTTGACTTATCCGGATGCCTTTTGAGTCACCATCCCCGCTGAACTTGGTTTTGCTATGTAACAATCCCGAGCTATGTAGCCTTCCTTTCCACAACTTGTAACATACCTTGATTGTTGTGATGCTTCGGCCGATATGTCCCTCTTCCCCGCATTTGTAACATCTAACCGCTACGTTTTCTCCTCCCTAGAATTTGTTGTTGGTGCCGCCAGTCATTCTGATGTCTTCCCGCCATTGTTGAATCTTCTTTTCTCAAATTTCCACTGACTCACCTCTCCTATTATCATGGCCACGATGACCACCCGAGTGGTTACCACCTTTGTTCGATTTTTCCTCCTCGTTGGTTATCATCGCCTCGATGATCACCACCACCGGTATGACCTCGTCAGTCAGGTCCTCTGGTTGAACATACTCACTATCTCGCTCTAATAATTGAGCCTGCTAACAACATCCTAATACAGAGAAAATTTATGAGAGATAAGGTATCGATTTATCTCTCGGTTTTAGACCTCTCGAAACATCCTTGTCATTCGCTCCTCATTCTCTACCAAATGAGGTGCAAACTGGATAACTCAAATAACATCGCCTCGTCATCGGGACAACGCCATGTTGTTTTGTTCCAAATCGATAAACTCTACCTCCTTCATATGACGAATACTTTCGTGAAAGTACTTGTAATTAAATAGTTTCAAACGCTTCCCAAGACATGTTGAGTGCAAAGAGTCAGTACGCTTCACGCATTCCCACCAAAGAATCCGCCTCACCACGAATATAAAGGTGGCGAATGGAACCTTTGTGTTCCTCCGCATCCCAAGACATCGAATATCTTGGTAATTTGCTTGACCCATGTTTTCGCTTTGATCGGATCCGACTTTCTAATAAATTCGTGGTCCCAACTCCTCGAATCGCTTGCTTGGTCACGGATGTATCGCGCGTCACTATCACTTCCACCCGTATTTTGTACACGAAGTCTCCTCGTCTGATTTTTGCATGAACTGCAAAAAGCTCCTAAACATTCCATCATTCATCGCTTGCTTCTCAGTAGTGTTTTTTACAGGAGGAATATTGCCTTCCTGCTGCACGCTTCTCCTGGTTTGTAACTAAAGGTTGTTCCACAGCCTCATACACTCCATTTTTAATGTTCTCAAAGCAGCCCATTCTTAAATATCGCCATAAAACAAGGGTTAATTAAACAAATTAACATATCACATAATATCCCTATATTACGACCGACCAACAAATAAGCTTAGATAGGACACACTAGCGCTAAGGATTTACTCATCTCTCCTCCTAGTTCTATTCCCCGATCTCCGCCAGAGACCATATCCCTAAGCTCGATACCAACCGCGACGCCCCCAAAATAGGTATATACACACCCATTCTCGAGTCGCCAAATACATGGTACATGTAAAGCAAACTACAACTTCAATTATACAATTGTCGTGGCAAAATACGACAACAACACATACCGTGAGTTTAAATACAAATATTGTCTTCTAGACAATATCCACACTCAAATAAGTCCTCATTACAATTATTCAAACACTATTTTACGTAAAAATAGTGAGGATCGCTAAAACATATTTCTAGTATCCATCACTCCATACCCCGACTAGATCCTCGCTATGTTCTCACCTCCCTAAGAAGAAAAATGGAACAAAAAGGAAAAGGGTGAGCTCAACTAGCCCAAGAAAGAATATTATGACTAAGATAATATACAAAAATTATCATTAGTTTTCAACAGGAAAAATCTGATAAAATATAATAGACAACAAGTTTTAGATCAACAACCGCAATGAAATAAAGAATCCATTAGAAGAGTCAAGTAGAGAATGAGTTCTACTATCTTCTAAGATTTAAAAGTCCATCATCAATATTTTATCCTCAGAATAACAATCAATATACATCTTTAATCAATATTCATCTTTGCACTACAAAGCCAAAGATATTCATTTGTATCACCACCAACAAGGCCACATGTTCATCTCAACACTGCTCATCTTCGCACTACGGCCAAAGATATTCATCATTAATCATTCATCTTTGCACTACAAAATAAAAGATATTCAAGAATATCATCATTTAGGACTAAGAATGATGAAAAATATTTTAAAGAAAACGAATCCAAAGGAGATGTAAGGACAAATAGTAGGGATTCAGATAATGCTTTATCCAAGATCAATAATACTTCATAAATACCAATTTTGAAGCAGAATTCAAAAATAAAGATCAAAACATGTATACAATCAAAGATAGTAACCATAATTGACATCTTGGACAAAAAAAAAGAAAATTTCATTTTTCGGTGAATAATGTCGTATTCGTGAATAGTGTCGTATACGTGAATAGTAACCCCAACACAAAAAGTTTCAAATTTGATAAAAACGTTCACCAATATTTCAACATAATGATATTGAAGAAAATAATATCATTTAAGAAGGAAATAACATCCCTTACCTCAAAATAATGGTACTTTTGATCGGAATATTGGATAGAAAGCCGAAGGAAACTTGTACCGAACAGCAACTCTTAAAGTATATAAATACTCACTGAAATACACTCAACAATATAGAGAGAAAGAAAACTTATTTCTGGTGTGATTTTCAATTCTAACCTAAGCATCTATTTATAGGAAAATGCTAGAACGCCATAGGAGACTAAAATAATAAAATATATTATTTCTTATTTTCTTTACGCATGCCAAGACCAAGACTTGTCAAGGCATGCCAATTCTAAAAATTTTCCAGCAGCCCACATGTTATTAACACCAACCAAAGTGGGTCCCACCCCATAATTTAATAAAATTATTTTATTTTCCAAAACTTCAATAATTCATAGAAAATAGCCCGCTTTATCGTAAAAATTCAAAACTCATGTCCATTCCATAGGAAATTTAATTCTCTACAACTTTGTAGAAGAAAGTTTTCCAAATTCCAATAAGAAAATATCCCAAATCCACAAACGGATAATTTTAATACCTCTACACCTACAAAATAATCGATAAAACACCTCAGATTAATTCCTTCATTTTATCCACATAAAATAAATATATCCATCATTTATATCCACATAAAATAAATATTTCCTTATCATATGAATCAATAATTAATTATTCACAAATAATATTACGTAATCACATTTATGACAACCAGCCGCCTTGTGAAAGAGGGGCTTTCCAATAAGAATTTTCCTCATCATGCGCGCACAATTAGGTGACCAAACCTCTCCTCGATGTAACTTTCTAGACATTGCCAATAATGCTATCTAATAATATTATTCAAATAATATGAATTATTGATCCGATAATAGAAATATCAGACAAAGATAATTATCAAAACAATAATAATATAAAATATCAACGCAACAATTATTGAATCAATAAAATAAAATATTGAATAAGAATTACTTTAACAATTATTGAGTAGTGCCTTCTTACGAAGAATCAATAATTCATCAATACCGCAGCATCCAACCACGCCAGACATCGATTTTAACCACCGGTATTCCAACAATGTTAATTCATAATAACTACGCCAAGTTATTTATAAAAACTCAAACTTGTCATTTTCTTCATCCGATGCTTATTCTCATTATGGGTCCACAAATGATCGCTACTGTCAGCATTTAATATTCCCCGACAACAAGAATATTCCACGACCAAACAAATATTCCCCGACAACAATGATTATTTTATAACCACTTGCTTATTTTGTAAAATCTGCACATTTCACCCATAACTAGAGAATTATATCAAATTAATACCTTATTATTCACAATAATAATTAGAGGAAATTCGATTTTATTTATAATAAGTTGGGGTCTTACAACCTCCCCTCCTTGTGAAATTTCGTCCTCGAAATTGACATACGTATCTGGTGTTTCGAAAAGGTGAGGATACCTCCCTTTCATTTCTGATTCCAACTCCCAGGTCATCTCTTCAATAGCATGGTTTCTCCACAAAACTTTAACTTGTGGTATAACCTTGGTGCGTAGGACATGTTCTTTCCTATCCAAGATCTTAACAGGTACTTCTTTGTACATTAAATCTTCGGCTATCTCGTCTGGTTTTAACGTAATAATATGGTTCGGGTCTTTCACATATTTACGAAGCATAGATATGTGAAAAACATTATGAACACGAGACATACTTGGGGGGTAATGCGAGTGTATAGGCCACATTTCCTATTCGATCAAGAATCTCAAATGGACTACCAAATCGTGGATTGAGCTTTCTTCTCTTTCCAAATCTTGTAACTCCCTTCCATGGAGAAACACGTAACAATACATGATCCCCAATATTAAATTCCACGTCCTTTCGATGAAGATCAACATAACTCTTTTGTCGATCTTGTGAGGTTTGAATACGTTGTCGAATCATTTGAATCTTTTCTGTAGTCATGCATACTAACTCTGGTCCCAACAACATTGCTTCTCCCACCTCGTCCCAGCATACTGGAGAACAACACTTTCGTCCATACAACGCCTCAAATGGAGCCATGTCTATACTTGCTTGATAACTTTTGTTGTAGGAGAATTCCACCAGTGGCAAGTACTTATCCCAACTTCCTTTAAAATCTAGAACACAGAGTCTTAATAGATCTTCAAGGGTTTGAATAGTCCTCTCTGATTGTCCGTCCATTTGAGGATGGTATCTTCAATCAATCAGAACTGCGCTCCATAGCTTTCTGCAAGCTTACCCAAAATTGTGAAGTGAATCTTGGGTCACGATCCGAAACTATGGATACTGGCATTCCATGCAATCTCACAATCTCATTCACGTACATACGAGCAAGACGTTCAAGGGAATAAGTCTCATGTATCGGTAAGAAATGGGCAGACTTGGTTAATCTATCAACAATAACCTAAATCGCATATATTCCTTGAGAAACTTTGGGAAGACCTGTAACGAAATCCATAGTAATGTGTTCCCACTTTCATTCCAGAATCACAAGTGGTTGCAATGGACCCTTTGGCACTTGATGCTCTGCCTTTACACGTTGAGCTCTTGGAAACTCTTCTCGCATTTCTCGCTCCCATACAAATTTTGTATCTTTCCGAAATCACTGAAGTTAGCGGAGATAGCGATTCGAGAAAATCCTTCCACGAATCTCCGATAATAACCAAATTAAGCCCGTAAAGCTTGCGTACTTTGGCCACCGACTTGGTTGCTCTCAACTTTGTCTTCGCTTCAATCTTCGGGTCAATGATACTCAATGTTTTGACACCACGTGCCCAAGGAATGCTACTTCCTCAAGCCGAACTCGCATTTCTTCAACAGCATATAGCTTGTTTTCACGAAGCCTTTCAAGTATCAGCTTCAAATGGTGCTCATGATCTTCACGGCTTTTGGAATATATGAGGATGTCATCAATAAAGACAACAACGAACTGATTCAAATATTCCTTGAATACACGGTTCATCATATCCATGAAAGCAGCAGGAGCATTAGTCAATCCAAAAGACATGGCTAAGAATTCATAATGCCCGTCATCGAGTTCTCAAGGCGCCTTTGAATATCCTCGCTTTTAATCTTCAAATTGATGATATCCAAAATGAAGATCGATCTTTGAAAAGAATTTTGCTCCTTATAATCGGTCAAATAGGTCATCAATGCGAGGTAAATGGATACCTATTCTTGATGGTGACATGGTTCAATTCTCAGTAGTCAATACAAAGTCGCATTCTCCGTGTTTCTTCTTTACTTAATAAAACAGAGCACCCCAAGGAGATGTACTAGGGCCAATGAAACCGGATGTCTAATAACTCCTGTAGTTGGACTTTTAACTCCCGGAAGTTCAATAGGAGCCATTCGATATGGGTTTTAGAAATGGGCTTTGTGTACGGTTGCTCAAGGTCAATAAAGAATTCAACATCACGTTCTGGGGGTAGACCGGGAAGTTCTTCAGGAAATACATCAGGAAATTCTCTAACAATAGAAATATTATTCACATCTGACTTGTCTTTGTTCAAATCCATAACATGGGCTAAGAAAGCTTGACATCTATTTTTCAATAAATGAATAGCTTTATGGCTTGATATGACAGTGACTGATTTTAGTGGTTTAGTTGTTCGAATTTGAATGACAGGTTGGTTAGGAATAATAAAACTAACAACCTTATGAAAACAATCAATTTTGGCATGATGAGTGGTTAACCAATCAATTTCTAAAATAATATCAAAAGCAAGTACCTTTAAAGAGATAAGATCAACAGGTAATGTGATAGTGCCAACTTGGATTAAGTAAGATTTATATACAGTGGACGTAACGAAAGTTTTTCCTAACGGAGTCTCCACTGAAAAATCAAAGTCTAATTTCTCCGGAGTCAAGTTTAAACGTTGAGCACAGGCAGGAGAGATAAAAGAATGGGTAGAACCGGTATCTAGTAAGGTATAAACTTCGCAAGAGTTCAAGATTAGCTTACCCGTGATCACCTCGTTCGGGTTCCTCACATTTTGGCCAGTCACGACAAACCCTCTTCCAGGAACCGCTGATTTCGACTTATCCGGGACAGCCCATGGAGTCACCATCCCCGTTGAATTTGGTTTTGCTACAGAATAATCCCGAGCTATGTGGCCTTCCTTTCCACAGTTGTAACATACCTTGGATTGTTGTGGACAGTTTGGGCTGATATGTCCCTCTTTCCCGCATTTGTAAAATCTAACTGGCGGTCGTTCTCCTTCCCTAGAATTTGTTGTTGGTCTTTGTCGCCATCTTGATGTCTTTCCGCTATTCTTTGAATCTTCTCTTTCTGAAATTTCCACTTGACTCACCTCTCCTATTATCATGGCCACGATGACCACCCGAGTGGTTACCGCCTTTGTTCGTATTTTTCCTTCCTCGTTGGTTATCATCGCTTTGATGACTGCTGTCACCGGTATGACCCTGGTTGTGGTCCCTCGGTTGAACATACTCACTATCTCGCTCTAATAATTGAGCTCTGTTGACAACATCTGAATACAGAGAAAATTTATGAGAGATAAGGTATTGACGAATCTCGGGTTTTAGACCTCTCAGAAACATCCTTGTCATTCGTTCCTCATTCTCTACCAAATGAGGTGCAAATGTGACGAACGAGAATTTTGTAATTAATTTTAATAATTATTGAATTAAATAAATATTTTTCGATGATTTAATTATTAGATTAAATAATTAATTGACGCAATTGTGGTAGATTAATTTAATTATATGTGTTACATTTATTAAATTAATGTAGAGAGTTTTTATTATCAAGTATGTAATTATGTTAGCTTATTGAATTAAATGAATTATTTAATTAAGCATGATGGTATTCTATTTAATTTATTTATTAATTAGAGATTTAATAATTTAATATAATTAATTAATGAGAAAATTAAATATATGACTATGTGAATTTATGAGAAGTTATTATATTTTATTTATATTAAATAAGATATATGAATTATTGTGCAAGTGGGTGTGACGTGAATTAAACTATATGATAAAGCTTTATTAATATAAAGGAGTTTTGAAATCTATTATGCTAGTCAAACATGGCCTTAGTGGGGGTTACTAGCAGTTACCCATGACTGGGTTAACTGACCATTATTACGCGTCAGTCGAGTTCTTATAATACTGACGTTCTCTTTTCTTTTCTTTTATTATTTTAAGTCCGGAAGAAGCAGAGAGGAGAGAGATTGAGAATTTATCGAGAAAATTTATGAGAATTAGAGATATTGTGAGTGTGTAATCATCGTGTAATTGTGAAAGGATCATCTTGGATCACCTCTTCTTAATCTATACTCCGGGTAATTTCTCCAAACCAAATTCTATTTTTACGTTATTTGAGTTTTTTATGAAAATGGCTTTCATTCATACTTTGTAAAGCCTCCGTAATTGAGATAGGAGTAATGATTATGGGTTTTGTATGTGTTATGGCACATCACATCGTATTTAATTATATATTTTGTAAACCATATCATAAGTTTCATAATACGATGACTTCTTATTTCATAATTTACAGAGTTTGGGTTTTGGCCATATGGCCTTATACGTGGTATTTTATGTATTGATCGTATATTATCCTAAATTTTACACTTGTATGTTGTTATGCATGTTGATACTGAAGAGACCAAAATTTAAATAAACGGATTCGATGTTATAACGAATCCAGTAGTGACAATTTTCATGTTTTATTTTCAAAACCTTCAAGAACATCAAGAACGTTGAAAGTAAATGTGTTGATTTTGCAAATTATGTGTTGTAACTTGTTAAAATCATGCTAGATGGGTTAAGTAATGATTATATATGTATTACAATGATTGGGTAAGTCTAAATTGCAAAAAAAATAACTAATTGGAAGTTATGGCCAAATTCATGTATAATTTTACGTGTGATTGATTTTGGCCTAATTTGGCCTTGTTATGTTCATGAATTGCGAATCTATGAATCAGAAAATGAGCTTGGGTAACTCGCTTCGTGCCATTACATAAACTAAATTACCACTTTGTGATCAAAATAAATAAATAAATAAAAAATAAAAAATAATAATAAAAATAAATAAATAAATAAATATTTGATGAAAATTATTATTAAAATATTTATAAAATAAATTAAATATTTTAATTGAGATATTTATGAAATAAAATAAATATTCGATGAAAATTATTATTAAAATATTTATAAAATAAATTAAATATTTTAATTGAGATATTATGGAATAAAATAAATATTCGATGAAAATTATTATTAAAATATTTATAAAATAAATTAAATATTTTAATTTAGATATTATGGAATAAATTAAATATTCGATGGAAATTATTATGAAATAATTTATTCGAGTGTAGTAATAGTAAGAGAATGAAAATATTCTAATTTAATTAAGTAATTAAATTAGAAGGGTAATGATTTGTTAAATAAAGTGGAGTTTATATTAAATAATTAAGTGTAAATATAACTAATGAATGTCGTGAATACATATGGTATGTGTGTAGGATTTGTGGTGAACGGAAGTAGTAATCGTTTAGCCTACGCACGAGGCAAGTTTCCTAACCCTACTTGTCATTATTGTTAAAGTAACCTGGGATTGTATTTATTATGTAGTTGATGTAACCCCATAAGGGGAGATTTATTATTATTTCTATCTATTGCATGGTTTGCATTTATTATGGGTAGATAGATAGATGATATTTATCTGATGAACACCAAATCCCGTGGAATTGAAGTACCCTGATTGGGGGTGTCACAAGTTAGTATCAAAGCTTTAGGTTATGAACCTTAAGTGGGGGAACAACCTTAGGTAGTAGCCTTATAGAAAGAAGATAGTGATGGAAAACTCTTACCGAGTTATAAGAAATGAATTTATGTAATTCATTGAAGATAATAAAAGACCTTATGTGTTTATGTGTTAAAGTATGCGTTAGATGATACTACTTAGTAACTAAAACTTAAAATTTTGTGTCAGGATGTCGAATGTTAGAGAAGCTAGTCAAGCTGGGGAGGAAGAACCCCGTGTACCTATAGTACCAACAGAGGAGGAGCCCCGAGACATTCATATCATTAGGGAGCAGCTGGTACAGAGGGAGTCATCTCCATGGATCACCGTTGTTGGTCGAAGCATGAGGCAGGAGCCCATCCCCGAGGAGGATCCCGAGGAGGAATTTGTTGAGGAAGAGGAAGAGGAAGAAGAGGAGTTACCACGGTACAGACCGCTGATCTTTGAGATGTATGACACGTTATACTGATCGTAACGTGGAGTTACGAGACGAGGTCCAAGATTTGACCGAGCGGCGGTTATTCAAAGATATTACTCTGAGGAGAAGGAGAGGAGATTTCGACTCTTCACTCTCGATCGCAAATGTAGAATGGGATTTGGTCCATGAGAAGGGTCAAACCGAGATAAGACCGAGGAGATAGAGAAACCGAAGAAGGAACCAAGGAAACCTCAGAAAATTTGAACATAGTAGAGGAAGGTCAGGTAAGAGAATCGCGTCGAAATGATCGTCTGAGAGAGATGATAGTCGTAAAGAAAGCGAAGATTGGGGAAACGTACTTCTACACTTAACAAGGCAATGAATGAAACCCAAGATCAAGTTTTGAGGTACCCAATCCAGTTCAAGGACTACCATTGTACATGATGGATCGCAGGACGATGTATCGCATCTTAGAAGAGGCGTGTAGAAGGCTATTCAAAGACCTTAACCGGCAAGCGTTGATATGATTTGCTTAATTATGTAAAGAACTTAATTAGTTTTTAGATGTAAATTCGACGTGTTTATGAACGAAAGAATATTTGAATGTTTTAATCCTGTGGATTCTTTATTCCGTGATAGTTGATGTAAATAGCGCTTATGCTATCGCTTAATGTTAAAACTTTTGATTTGAATGAAAATATATCAAGTTGTTTGAGATGATGTGTTAAATGAATATGTTAAATTGTTAAGTAATGCCTTAACTATTTAGAGAAATAAATAAAGTTCTAATAAGCGTTTATTTAATAGAAAAATGCCGCCAAGGAGAAGACAACAACGTCACCCGGCTCAGGAAGAGTCAACCAATAATAATAATAATGCCAATGTTAATCCCGTTCAGCAGTTGGTTCAAAGGTTCCATGAACCCAATCGAGGCTCAAACATGGGTTATGGAAATGGAGAAGGTTTTCGATGTTGCTAGGGTTAGAGAAGACCAGAAGACCGTTTTTGCAACATTTATGTTGAAGTCTGAGGCTAGCTGTTGGTGGCAAGCAAACAAAGTGCGAGGAGGTGAAGGTATAATTACGTGGGAGGGATTTAAAGAGATGTTTTTCGAAATGTATTTCCCAACTAGTTCACGTAACCGATGGAGGTTCAATTTCTAGAGTTGAAGCGAAATATGAGCGTGCTGACTATGCGGCTAAATTCAACGAATTGGCAAGGTTTGCCCGTATCAAGTTCACACGGATGATGAGAGGAAGGCGAGATGACGAAAGACTAAAGCCTTGGGTGTACAAAGAAGGTATCAATGTTTTAGCTAAACACGTTTGGTTGGAGTTCGAAAAGGCCATCCTCATTTGAAGGAGAAAGCGATCACGGTGACCAAGTACAATCAAGATCAAAAGAAGAAGAAGAGTGAAGGTGAAGGAAATAACAAGGTCGATGGAAGTGGCACGGAGGTGGAAATTTCAATCGAAAGAAAAGGTGGAACGACGTACTCATCATCTGGGGAATCGGCAAGGTAGTTAGAAGAAAAGAATCAAGCATACCCGACTTGTGGGAAAGCCCATCCGGGAGTTTGTATGAAAGGAAAAGAGTGTGCTACAATTGTGGATGAAGGCCACATAGCACCAAACTGTCCCAAACCCAAAGAAGGGTGCTTGTTTTACTTGTGGTTCAAGGACCATCCGGCAAGAGATTGTCCTAAGAAGGGATCGGGAGGGTCGGGATCGGGAGGAAACCGGGAAATAATAGTGGAAATGCCTTAACCATCACCCACCAACCGCAACAAACCGACCGACCGCCCGGACTTTCAATATGACGGTGGAGGATGCAATCCAGTCTCGTGATGTGGTGTCAGGTATCATTCCGATCAATGAAATTAATGCTTATGTTTTATTTGATTCGGGTGCTACTTGTTCCTTTATATCCGAAGACTTTGCTAATAGTTTAGATTTACTTATGGATGAGTTGGAATATCCCATGAATATAGAAATTGCGAATAGGGAGATAATTCCTGTTAAGTACGTGTTTAAGAACTGTAGAGTGGATATTAAGGGTAATATCATGAACGTAGATCTTATCTCTATTCGACATGGGGAATTTGACGTTATTTTGGGAATGGATCGTTATTCAATTACGGGTCAGAATTGATTGCCAAAAGAAGCGTATTAACCTTATGACTCCATCAAAGGTTGTGTTTTATGGTAGCAAAGTCGCCTAGACAAGCGAAGTTGTCGGACGGCGATGATGCAGCCAAGAAGTTGTTAAGACAAGGTCATGTAGGATACTTAGCTTACATAGTCGATAGTCGAAAAGAGAATCCGAAGGAAGAAGAAATCTGATTGTGAGGGACTTCGTCGACGTATTTCAGACGATTTACCGTGACTTCCACCAGATAGAGAGTAGATTTCAGTAATCGATTTGGCGCCTTGAATCGCTCCAATATCGAAGGCACCATACCGAATGGCACCAGAGAGAGATGAAGGAATTAATGGTACAACTACAAGAATTGTTGGACAAGAAGTACATTCAACCAAGCGATCGCCGTCGGGGAGTGAGTGCGGTGTTGTTTGTGAAAAAGAAGGATGGATCGATGCGACTCTACATTGACTACAGAGAACTGAATAAGGTCACGATTGAGAAATGATATCCATTACCGAGGATCGACGACCTGTTTGATCAATTGAAGGGAGCGAGGTACTTTTCCAAGATAGACTTGAGAAGCGGTTATCATCAATTGAAGGTGAGGCCGGAGGATGTACCAAAGACTGCATTCAGAACACGATACGGTCACAACGAATTTTTAGTAATGTCGTTTGGTCTTACGAATGCTCCTACAGCATTTATGGGACTAATGAATGGTGTGTTCAAGCCGTTTTTGGAAAAGTTCGTAGTGGTATTTATAGATGACATTTTGGTCTATTCGAAAACCAAAGAAGAACACAAAGAGCATTTGAGATTAACGTTGGAAGTATTGAGAAGGGAAAAGTTGTATGCCAAGTTTTCGAAATGCGAATTTTGGATTGAACAATTGCAATTTCTTGGGCACATGATCGATAAAAACGGAATTTCGGTAGATCCATCCAAAGTCGAAGCCGTGATTAATTGAAATCAGCCAAGGACGCCATCGAAAGTACGAAGTTTTCTTGGATTGGCAGGATATTATAGAAGGTTCATACAAGACTTTTCCAAGATCGCAACTCCGTTAATGAATTTACTCGAAAAGCTGTGAAATTTGTTTGGACGGATAAGTGTGAGGAAAGTTTTCAAGAATTGAAGAAGAGGTTGAGTACGGCCCCTGTGTTATCTCTTCCGGAGGATACAGGAAATTTTGTTGTTTATAGTGATGCATCACATAAAGGACTTGGCTGTGTGCTGATGCAAAACGACAAAGTCATTACGTATGCATCACGACAGTTGAAGGATTATGAGAAGGGTTACCCGACCCATGATTTGGAGTTAGCTGCAGTTGTTTTTGCTCTAAAAATTTGGAGGCACTATCTATACGGGGAGAAGTGTGAAATATATACGGACCACAAGAGTCTGAAATATATTTTTACACAGAAGGATTTGAACATGCGTCAAAGAAGATGGTTGGAATTAATTAAGGATTACGACTGTGAGATTTTATACCATCCGGAAAAGCAATGTGGTTGGCGCCTTACCTTAAGTAAAAAGGGTCGTGAGAAATTGATGATGTTAATCGCTCAGGAGGAGCTAATTACGAAATGAAGAAACCGGAGTTGGAAGTGAAGTATCCTATGGAGATTGATGAGAAGCTATTTCGATCTGATGCAATCTGCACAACTCTACTAGATAAAGTAAAGGAGGCTCGACCGGAACGAAGAATGTAAAAAGGTGACAAAGAAGATATCTCGAAGGAGGCTCATAGTTCGAGATATTTGATTCACCCGTAGTACAAAGATGTATCAAGATCTTCGACAACATTTACGGTGGCCGAATTTGAAACGCGATGTTGCGAATGTGTTGCCAAGTGTCCGACATCGCCGTAAAGTAAAAGCGTAACATCGAGACCGAGTGGATTGCTACAACCGTTAGAAATCCCGTAATGGAAATAGGAACATATTACAATGGACTTCGTGGTTGGCCTTCCAACGACTCGGAAAGGCTACTGACGCAAAGATATGGGTTATCGTTGAATCGTATCGACGAAAATCCGCATACTTCCTTCTAATCAAAATCGATTCAACTTAGATCACTTAGCAAGGTTATATGTGAAAGAGATTGTTTGAGACACCTGAGTCTGCGGTGTCAATTGTTTCGATAGAGATCCACGCTTCACATCAAATTTCCGGAAACGTCTTCGAGAATGCATGGGTACGCAATTGAAAATGAGTATGACTTACCACCCTCAAACAGATTTTACACAAAATGAGAGAACGATTCAAACATTAGAAGATATCTTTGAGAGCACGTGTGATGGACTTCAAAGGAAATTGGGATGATCACCTACCGTTAGTAGAGTTCGCTTATAACAACAGCTTACCACGCTTAGTATAGGCATCTTTTATACGAAGCGTTATACTGCGAAAGTGCGAACTCCGCTTTACTAGGATGAAGTTGGTGAAAGACAATTGCTAGGGGCGAATTAATTGCAAAGAGATGGCGAAATAATCAAAGTGATCCGAGCACGATCGGTAGCGGCTCAAGATCGACGAAGAAATACGCACGATCCACATTGTAAAAATATCGAGTTTGAATCAGGTAGTTATGTTTTCTTGAAGGTCTCTCCCTGGAAGGGGAAGATCAGGTTCGAAAAGAAAGGGAAATTGAGCCCAAGATTCATTGGACCCTTTGAAGTACTAAGAAGAATCGGAGAAGTTGCGTACGAGGTAGCCTTACCTCCAGCACTCGAGAATGTCCACAACGTCTTCCATGTTTCTGTATTACGACCCTACAAGGCCGATTACAAGCATGTAATTGAATATGAACCCCTACATTTTGAGAAAGACTTATCTTACAAAGAAATTCCTGTCCAAATTGTCGACCGAAAAGAACAAGTTCTCAGAAATAAAGTTATACCTTATATTAAGGTAATTTAGAGGAACCACAACGCTGACGAAGCTACGTGGGAACTTGAAGAAAATATGATGAAGAATTACCCTCATTTATTTACTTAATTATGTGTAACCGATTCTGTGGGGATGTAATCTTTTGTAAGGGGGAGAATGTGTATTGGTCGAATTTATTGAGTCGTGATTATTCGGGGGATGAATCCTTTTAAGGGGGGAAAGATGTGATGAAAGAGAATTTTGTAATTAATTTTAATATTTATTGAATTAAATAAATATTTTTCGATGATTTAATTATTAGATTAAATAATTAATTGACGCAATTGTGGTTGATTAATTTAATTATATGTGTTACATTTATTAAATTAATGTAGAGAGTTTTATTATCAAGTATGTAATTATGTCACTTATTGAATTAAATGAATTATTTAATTAAGCATGATGGTATTCTAATTAATTTATTTATTAATTAGATATTTAATAATTTAATATAATTAATTAATGAGAAAATTAAATATATGACTATGTGAATTTATGAGAAGTTATTATATTTTATTTATATTAAATAAGATATATGAATTATTGTGCAAGTGGGTGTGACGTGAATGAAAACTATATGATAAAGCTTTATTAAATTAAAGGAGTTTTGAAATCTATTATGCTAGCCAAACATGGCCTTAGTGGGGTTACTAGCGCTTACCCATGATCAAGTTAATCGGCCATTATTACGCGTCAGTCGAGTTCTTATAATACGGACGTTCTCTTTTCTTTTCTTTTATTATTTTAAGTCGGGAAGAAGGGAGGGGAGAGAGATTGAGAATTTATCAGAGAAAATTTATGAGAATTAGAGATATTGTGAGTGTGTAATCATCAGGTAATTGTGAAAGGATCATCTTGGATCACCTCTTCTTAATCTATACTCTGGGTAATTTCTCCAAACCAAATTCTATTTTTACGTTATTTGAGTTTTATGAAAATGGCTTTCATTCATACTGTAAAGCCTCTGTAATTGAGATAGGAGTAATGATTATGGGTTTTGTATGTGTTATGGCACATCACATCGTATTTAATTATATATTTTGTAAACCATATCATAAGTTTCATAATACGATGACTTGCTATTTCAAAATTTACAGAGTTTGGGTTTTGGCCATATGGCCTTATACGTGGTATTTTATGTATTGATCGTATATTATCCCTAAATTTTACACTTGTATGTTGTTATGCATGTTGATACGAAGAGAGACCAAAATTTAAATAAACTGGATTCTTGTTATAACGAATCCAGAGTGACAATTTTCATTTTTATTTTCAAAACCTTCAAGAACATCAAGAACAGTGAAAGTAAATGTGTTGATTTTGCAAATTATGTGTTGTAACTTGTTAAAAATCATGCTAGATGGGTTAAGTAATGATTATATATGTATTACAATGATTGGGTAAGTCTAAATTCGTGTAAAAAAAATAACTAATTGGAAGTTATGGCCATATTCATGTATAATTTTACATGTGATTGATTTTGGCCTTGTTATGTTCATGAATCGCTAGAATCTATGACTCAGTAGAAAATGAGCTCAGGTAACCTCAGCTTCTTGCCATGTTACTAAACTAAATTACCACATACCTACCAATCAAAATAAATAAATAAATAAAAATAATAATAAAAATAAATAAATAAATAAATATTTGATGAAAATTATTATTAAAATATTTATAAAATAAATTAAATATTTTAATTGAGATATTTATGAAATAAAATAAATATTAGATGAAAATTATTATTAAAATATTTATAAAATAAATTAAATATTTTAATTGAGATATTATGGAATAAAATAAATATTCGATGAAAATTATTATTAAAATATTTATAAAATAAATTAAATATTTTAATTGAGATATTATGGAATAAAATTAATATTCGATGAAAATTATTATTAAAATATTTATAAAATAAATTAAATATTTTAATTGAGATATTATGGAATAAATTAAATATTCGATGGAAATTATTATGAAATAATTTATTAAAAGTGTAATAATAGTAAGAGAATGAAAATATTCTAATTTAATTAAGTAATTAAATTAGAAGGGTAATGATTTGTTAAATAAAGTGGAGTTTATATTAAATAATTAAGTGAAAATGTAACTAATGAATGTCGTGAATACATATGGTATGTGTGTAGGATTTGTGGTGAACGGAAGTAGTAATCGTTTAGCCTACGCACGAGGCAAGTTTCCTAACCCTACTTGTCATTATTGTTCAAGTTTATTAATTACCTCGAGTAAATTATCATTATTATTATTCATGTTCAAATGTTATATTAAAGATTGATTATCTTTTCAAAGCATGATTCAGTTATACAATAATTGTCCTATTGTATACTTCCTGAGATTATTATTCAATTTGAATATCATTATTATTGAACCTTATTAGACTAGCGAACCCTTATTGATTCGACTAGTCCATAGTTGATGAGCGTTCTAAATTTCCGAACCCTTGATGAATTGTCCAAACCAAACTTCCTTTGGTGCGGACTCGAATGTCAAACTGAGATGAACAACCCTGCAAAGGGATTTACTTATGCGTTAGCGTTAAGATATTGTGCACAGTATTGTACTAAGGGCTGATCCCCCTAAGTACGAGTAGAAAGGTCCATAGTCTTATATCATCGTAAAGGTTTCAAGTATAACCCTTGATAACCTAGGACATAGTTCAAAGTCTTATGACCCTCAGAATTCTTTTGTTTCTTGTTATTCATTCTTGATTCAAAAGTTGAGATTTTATTCAGATGTCTTTGATTTACTCGCATGTTATTATACTATTATTTCATTATTATACTTGTGGGCATTAGTGCTCACTCTTGCTTAATAATAACATTGCAGTTAAGAACGAAAAGAACCGATTTAACCTTCCACTAGTAGTAAGGCAAGGGCAAAGTTAGCAAGTGTTGAAGACTTGTTATTTTATTTGATGATGTATTTAGGTTAGACTTAAGTTAATGATATTATTTAAGACTTAATTGTTTATGATTCCGCACAGATATTTAAGGTTAGAGTAACCTGAGATTGTATTTATTATGTAGTTGATGTAACCCCATAAGGGGAGATTTATTATTATTTCTATCTATTGCATGGTTTTCATTTATTATGGGTAGATAGATAGATGATATTTATACGATGAACACCAAATCCCACAGAATTGAAGTACGGATTTGGGGTGTCACAAAGAAAACTGGATAACTCAAATAACTTCTCCTCGTCTTTGGGACACCGCCATGTTGTTTTGTTCCATCGATAAACTCTACCTCCTTCATACGTATAATCGAATACTTTCGAGAAATTACTTGTAATTGAATAGTTTCAAACGCGTTCCCAAAGACATGTTGAGTCACGATGAGGTCAAGTACGCCTACAGACTCCACCAAAGAGGTCTCCGCCTCATCTGCGAACATAAAGGTGGTGAATGGAACCTTATGTTCCTCCATGCACCCCAAGACATCGAATATCATGGTAATTTGCTTGACCCATGTTTCCGCCTTAATCGGATCCGACTTTCCAATAAATTCTGGTGGTCCCAACTCCTTGAACTGCTTGGCTGTGACAGATCGCGCGTTGCTATCACTTCCACCCGTATTTTGTACACTAGTCTCCCTCGTCTGATTTTGCATGAACTGCAAAAAGCTCCTAAACATTCCATCATTCATCGTTTGCTCGGTAGTGTTGTTTACAGGAGGAATATTGCCTTCCTGTTGCACGTTCTCCTAGTTTGTAACTAAAGGTTGTTCCACAGTCTCATACACTCTATTGTTAACGTTCTCAGCAGCCATTCTTAAATACTGCCATAAAACAAGGGTTAATTAAACAAATTAACATATCACATAATATCCCTATCTTATGACTGACCAACAAATAAGCTTAGATAGGACACACTAGCGAAGGATTTACTCATCTCTCCCCTCCTAGTTCTATTCCCCAATCTCCGCCAGAGACCATATCCCTAAGCTCTGATACCAACTGTGACGCCCCCAAAATAGGTATACAACACCCATTCTGAGTCGCCAAATACATGGTATAGAAAGCAAACTACAACTTCAATAATACAATTATCGTGCAAAATACGACAACACATACTGTGAGTTTAAATACAAATATTGTCTTCTAGACAATATCCACACTCAAATAAGTCCTCATTATAATTATTCAAACACTATTTTACAGAAATAGTGAGGACTTTAAAAAACATCTTTCTAGTATCATCACTCCATACCCCATTAGATCCTCGCAATGTTCTCACCTCCTGAGAAGAAAAATGGAACAAAAAGGAAAAGGGTGAGCTCAACTAGTCTAGTAAAGAATATTATGACTAAGATAATATACAACAAATTATCATTAGTTTTCAACGAGGAAAAATCGATAAAATATAATGTACAACAAGTTTTAGATCAACAATCTGCAATGAAAAAATAAAGAATCCATTAGAAGAGTCAAGTAGAGAATGAGTTCTACTATCTTCTAAGATTTAAAAGTCCATCATTAATATTTTATCCCTATAACAACAATCAATATACATCTTTAATCAATATTCATCTTTTACACTACAGGGCCAAAGATATTCATTTTATATCACCAAATGGGTCATGTTCATCTCTCAACACTGCTCATCTTCGCACTACGGCCAAAGATATTCATCAATTAATCATTCATCTTTGCACTACAGGGCCAAAGATATTTAGTAATATCATCATTTAGGACTGAGGATGATGAAAAATATTTTAAAGAAAACGAATCTAGTGAGACAGAAGGACAAATAGTAGGGATTCGTATAACAGTTTATCCAAGATCAATAATACTTCATACATACCAATTTTGAAGCAGAATTCAAAAATAAAGATCAAAACATGGATACAATCAAAGATAGTAACCATAATTGACTTCTTGGACAAAAGAAGAAAATTTTATTTTTCTATTGAATAGTCTTGCCGATTCGTGAATAGTGACGATATCGTGAATAAAGTCTTGATATCGTGAATAAGAAACCCGACACAAAAAGTTCCAAATTTGATAAAAACGTTCACCAAAATTTCCTAAGATAATGATATTGAAAAATAATATCATTTAAGAAGAAAATAACATCCCTTACCTCAAAATAACTATGATTTTTGATCTAATATCTGGATAGAAAGTCAAGGAAACTTGTATTCAACAAAGAACTCTCAAAGTATATAAATACTCACTAAAATACGCACAATATAGAGAAAGAAAACTTATTTACGGTGTGATTTTCAATTCTAACCTAAGCGCCTATATATAGGAAAATGCTAAAAAAAGCATATGAGAGACTAAAATAATAAAATATATTATTTCTTATTTTCTTTACGCATGCCAAGACCAAGACTTGTCAAGGCATGCCAATTCTGAAATTTTTCAAGGAATTTCACATGTTATTAACACCAACCAAAGTGGGTCCCACCCATAATTTAATAAAAATTATTTTATTTTCCGAAACTTCAGTAATTCATAGAAAATAGCCCGGTTATCAGAAAAATTCGAAACTCGCGTGTTTCCATAGGAAATTTAATTCTCTACAACTTTGTAGAAGAAAGTTTTCCAAATTCCAATCAAAAGATACCCGAAATCCACAAACGAATAATTTTTAATACCTCTACACCGACAAAATACTGATAAAACACCTCAGCATTAATTCCTTCATTTTTATCCACATAAAAATAAATATATCCATTATTTATATCCACATAAAATTAATATTTCCTTATCATATGAATCAATGATTAATTATTCACAAATAATATTATAGAATCACATTTATGATAACCAGGCTGTTCCTAGGAAAGAGGGAGCTTTCCAATAAGAATTTCTCCTTACTGGCGTGCAATTAAGTGACCAAACCTCTCCTTAACAGAACTTTCTAGACATTGCCAATAATGCTATCTAATAATATTATTCAAATAATATGAATTATTGATCCGATAATGGGAAATCTTGTCAAAGTGACAATTATTGAAACAACAATAATATAAAATATCAACGCAAAGAATTATTGAATCAATAAAATAAAATATTGAATAAAGAATTCATCAGTAACAATTATTGAGTAAAGTGCCTTCTTACGTAAGGATCAATTATTCATAAATACGTGCATCCACGCAGTGTATCGTATTTTAACCACCGTGTATTCCAACAAATTATTAATTGTAATAACTACGCCAATTATTTATAAAAACTCAAACTTGTCGCTTTCTTCATCCGACAATTATTACATTATGGGGCCCACAAATGATCGGTCAAATGCGTTAATATTCCCCGACAACAAGAATATTCCACGACCAAATGAATATTCCCCGACAACAATGATTATTTTATAACTACTTGGATATTTTGCAAAATTTGCACATTTCACCCATAACCAGAGAATTATATCAAATTAATACCTTATTATTCACAATAATAATTAGAGGAAATTCGATTTTATTTATAATAAGTTGGGGTCTTATAACTGAATGATAGGTTCTATTACATTTTGAAACATACTACTGAGGGTCTAATGACCACGAATCATGTCCACAGTTATAAGTAATGTTTCAACTTTAACTTTAACAGTCATAAGACTATAAGGACTCTAAGCGTAAACCTCTAATAAAAGAGTTGTTCATCTCAGTATTTAGAATACAAGTCCGCACCAAAGTAGGTTTAGTTTGGATACATTACAAGGTAATTTAGAATTCAACGGTCATCAACTAAGGATTAATTGAATACAAAAGAAATAACTGTATGCTATGGAATAATCATAACTGAATCGATATTTATAAATTAACATCATGCTTTAGGAATAATCTAATAGCATAAATATTGAATAATCATAACATTCAAGGTTATTGAGAATTTGATACTAAACATGCATAGTGAATAGTAGTTTGAACGATAAAGTTGCTCAATACTAGAATAATGTGACTCGCATGCTAAATAACAAGTTACATATTAAAGAAACTTGTTCAATATAAAATTTAGAATACTTGCATCATCATGAACAACTAGATACAAGAACTTACTCAATAATAGACAATCTAGCTCTACGAAAGTGTAGAGTTAGTAACTTGCAAAATTGTAAATTGAATTAAAAGCAATATAGTTCTAAACGAAATTAAACTTGCACAACGAAGTTTTAGAGTTAGAGAACTTGCCTTTAGCACAAGCTAACCCTTACCACTTAAATCTCAATACCCTATATATATGTCATCATGACATAATTAGTCATTACCAACATTTTATATCTATATAAACAAATATATACATCATGTAGGTTAAATTACCAATTCACATAATCAAACTATGTTAATACTAGTTAACCATTGATAACATGCTCATTCATAGTTTAATACAACTGAAATCATCATTTAACATTCCTATTATTAACACATAACATTTATTTTCAAACTTTGTGTAATAAACTAAAACTGCTGTAATATTCTCGCTAACTCAAGATCATGCATTGCCTACGATTTACATCGTGGTTGCATCTTATTATTGTTGTTGAGGCCACATGAGTCACATGCCAACGATTGACGTCATGCGGCGTATGCGCCTTTCATGACGCCGAAACTTATATCATTTGGGTGACAAGCAAGCCAAAAGTCCGAACTTCGGCGACCAAGCTCTCAACAACACATGAACAAAAAGCCAAATTGGCCTACAAGCTCTAATCTAACAAACTAATTACATGTAATATATACACATGTACTTCATGTAAACACATTATAAAGACTTCTAGCATGATTCTACCCATAAAATAACATAACCATCAAATTTACAACACCCAATTTCATTGGTTTTTGATAAAAACTCCATTTTTGACATTTTTAATGAAAATCAACACTGTGATTTTGTTTTTCAATCAAAATAGTAAATTCAAAATATCATGGTTATGATTATACATACTCTATCAAATTCAATAGTCAATTTATATATATATTAACAATTAATCAACCTTAATTTCATTTTAAACTAAGTCATACTTTCTATATTTTTCATATAAACAACGTAATATGGTTTTCTTCACAAATTACATACATACATGACTTAATTTCTCTATAATCATATATAAACTCATGAAACAACCTTTTACAAACAATTATCATACAAAGTATATATATATATATATATATATATATATATCAACAATTCATCTTTTAAAAATTATTTTACAGAGACTTTTTGGAAGAGGAAAACTAAACTTTAAAGTAAAATAAGAGGATTAATATCCTACCTTTGATTGAAGAAGATGATGGCTATCCTTTTGATTATCAAGCTTCTTTTTCCCAATTCCTTTCTCAAAAACCAGTTAGAAATCACTCACTTTCTCTCTAAAATTTTCTCAATTTTCTCTGTAGTATTCTTCTTCTTCTATCCCTTTTCTTCAACTGAGTCTTTCTTTTCTCTTCTAACATACGTAAAATAATATAACGTATATAGTAATAATATATATTAATGATATAATATAAATATAGATATAACTTATGTCGTTATAGAAGTTTTGAAAATCAAAAGCCATAAGCTTGTTTTGGCTAATATAATAAAAATAACCCATTAACTTATATACCTTGTTTGGTAAAGCTAATTAAAAATAAATCAATTAATCCTTATACCTTGTTTGATAAAACACTATTAGATTAAAGACTTAATATGCATTAATACTTGTTTGGCCAAAACTAAATTAAACTACTTTAATTTATTTTAATAACTCCTTTATATCAAGGTTATTTGTCACACTTCTAATAAATTAAATAATCAATTTAATCAATTCAAATACTAATCTATTAAATTACTTTAACACATAAATCATTCCCACATAATTATAATTTTCTTTATAATAATAAATTTATTTAACTAACTAACACCTTATTTTAATTACAAATTCTAATTAAAATATTATAATTCATTTAATCATTATTAGCTCTCTAACTTAATTATTAAATTAAATTAGTATATAATCTCGTAATAATTAATTTTCTTAGCTCCTTAATTATTTATTCAACAAATAATTAACTAAACCACATCAACTCAAATTGAACAATTATTTATTCAACAATAAACATATCCATTAAATACTTATATAAATCAATAAATATTTAATATTATAATTTAAAATTCTGGAATGTTACATTCGTTACAGAGCAAGAGAAGGGATAGTAACTTGGGAGAGATTTAAGACTCTATTCTTTGAGAATTATTTCCCGAAGAGCATGAAAAATATGATGGAGGTGAAGTTCTTGGAGCTTAAGCAAGGAGATATGACGGTGGCGCAATACGCGACTAAGTTCAATGAACTAAATCGTTTTACAGAAAACCAAGTAGTGAGTGAACAAGAACTGAAGCCTTGGTTGTTTAACAAGGTGTCAGTTCTTCAGATCGATTCTCTTGCGACATTGTTGGAAAAGACCATTATTGCAGAGGGATGTAGTGAAGCTTTGAGTCTGTACAACAAGGAGAAGAAAAGTAAGAATACAGGAGGAGATAGCCATGGAGGAAGTAGCAGTAGAGGAAGTAATTTGGGAAAGAGAAAATGGGAGAACAACAACAGCAACAACAACAAAAATACAACAATCAAGTAGGGAAGTTTAGTGGAGAATTTAAGAAGAATGCGGAAGGATGCCTGAAGCGTAGGAGGTATTACCAGGGCGAGTGTTGGAAAGTGTAAGACCCCAACTTTTTATAAATAAAATCAAATTTTCTCTAATTATTATTGTGAATAATAAGGTGTTAATTTGATATAATGTTTTGGTTATGGGTGAAATGTACAAATTTTTCAAAATAAGCAAGTGGTTATAAAATATTCATTGTTATTGGGGAATATTCGTTTGGTCGTGGAATATTCTTGTTGTTGGGAAATATTCGTACGATGGCGCAGCCATTTGTGGGCCCCATAACGGAAAACGGTCAGATGAAGAAAATGACAAGTTTGAGTTTTTACAAATAACTATGTAGTTGTTACCGTTAACACTGTTGGAATACCCGGTGGTTAAAATATAGTAATACACGTGGTTGCACAGTAGCACACAATATTGTACAGTGTTTTTTGAATTATTGACTCTTACGTAAGAAGACACTACTCAATAATTATTACAGTAATTACTGTTCAATATTTTGTTTTATTGATTTAATAATTGCTACGTTGATATTTTATATTATTGTTGTTTCAATAATTGTCAATGCACTGTATTTCCCATTATCAGATCAATAATTCATATTATTTGAATAATATTATTAGATAGTATTATTGCCAATGTCTAAGGAAGTTTTTTCTAGCAAAGGATTTTGGTCACCTAATTGCGCGCTAATTAGGAAAAATCCTTATCGAAAAGCCCCATCTTTCTTGGAAACGATCTGGTTGTCATAATTGTGATTCTGTAATATTATTTGTGAATAATTAATTATTAATTTATATGATAAGAAAATATTTATTTTTATGTGGATATAAATGAAGGAATTAATGTTGAGATGTTTTATCAGTATTTTGTCGGAATAGAGGTGTTAAAAAACATCTGTATGTGGATTTCAGACATTTTCTAATTGGAATTTGGAAAAACTTTATTCTACAAAGTTGTAGAGAATTAAATTTCCTATGTAATAAACATGAGATTTGAATTTTTCTGATAAATGAGCTATTTATTATGAATTATTGAAGATTCTGAAATAAATATTTTTTATTAAAAACATGGGTGGGTCCCACTTTTGGTTGGTGTGGAAAATCTAAATTTTGGTGGGACCCACTGGTGGTGGCTGAATTTTGGTCCAAGAGGTGTGCGTAGAAAATTTTTGAAAAAAATATTATTTTATTAATTTAGTCTGCTTTGACGTTCTATCATTTTCCTATAAATAAGGTGCTTAGTTAGAATTGAAAATCACACCAGAATCATAAGCTTTCTCTCTATATATTATCGAGCGTATTTTGTGAGTATTTAGATACTTTGAAAGTTGTTATTCAGTGCAAGTTTCCTTCAGTGTTATATCCGATATTTCAGTCAAAAGTACTGTTCTTTTAAGGTAAGAGATGTTATTTTTTTTCGTAAATGATGTTTTTGTTTCAATATCATTATGCCAAAATATTGGTATGAATTTTATTATGAAATTTTTACCCTTTCATGTCGGGATTACTATTCACGTATACGACACTATTCACGAATACGGTGCTATTCTCAAAGTATGATTTTTTGTGTGGAATTTCTACCTTTTGTGTCGGGGTTACTATTCACGTATACGACAATATTCACATATACGACACTATTCATGAATACGGCACTATTCAGAGAAATATAAAATTTTCTTTTCTTTGTCCAAGATGTCGATTATGGTTACTATCTTTGATTGTATCCATGTTTTGATCTTCATTTTTGAATTTTTACTCCACTATGGTTTATTATTGAGTATTTTTGAACTTGGATTATCTAAAAGTACGAATCCATAATCTTTGTCCTTTTATCTCACTGGATTCGTTTCTTTAAAATATTTTTCATCATCCTCAGTCCTAAATGATTAGTTCCAAGTTTAATGCCAATGATTACATGCACATCTTCCATTTGAAGAGTTAAGGAATTCTGAGTTTATGTCTTTGTGATAGTATTGTGAGAAATCATGAAGCGAATTGAGGATGGATGGCTGTTTGAGAGGATTTGACAGTTTAAAGGTGTTTAGGTTTTCGCTTGAGAAAAGAGTGTATGGATTGGACAGGCTTTGCGGCTTTTGATGAACTCTCAAATGTATAAATGTCATTGATTTGAATTTTTCCTCTTGTAACTGTTCCATCCACATTTCTTAGTGGGACAGTTGTACAATTCTGATGGGTCACAGTCTGTAACTTCTTCTAACACATCAGTTTATCATATTTGATTTATCTTCAGTTGACTATTGACTTTCTTCAGTTCGTGGAGTGGCCTTATGACTTGGCTTAGTACTCCACAACTTCTTAGACTACTCTACAGCCTTTATGCCTTCTTCGATGATCATAGTCTGTGGGTATGCTTCAATGGACAATTTCTTCATTAGACTTCACGAGAGTGGCAATACTTATTTTCAGTTTGTATTCTTCTAAGGACTTACTGCTTTCTTCAGCAGATATTCTTGTGACAGTCAATTTTTGCATTTCTTCAGGATTAAGGTTACTCAGGAAGGGCCAACCACTTAGTTCAATACTAAGGATCAGGTTTGTCCTTGAGACGCTTATTAGATGAAGAGCTTTATAAAATGCTGGCTATAATGACATCACATTGGTCTTTTCTGCTTGAGAGTTTACTTATCAACTCTGGATACTCTTTGGTGTTGATATTTGTTTAGGCTGCAATTGTGGTGTCACCATGCTCTTACACTAAGATCACTGAGACTGATCAAAAGTGCTCCACAATTTGAGTGGTTGGTTGATATGGTTATCAGTAGCACATTTTGGGATGTTATTACTGACTATGGATCTTCATTTGGTTTATCAGTCACGGAGTTTTGGGACTATTTAACTGGGACATTTCTATTTTGGGTTAGATCATGTCTTTATGATCTTGACAAGAGTGGTGTTGATATTTGTGGAGTGGTTAACAGGCATGTACCCTGGTTGACCTATTATTCAAGCTTATCTCAGATCTTCTTGAAAGTATTCCACTTCTTCATTTTGCTCCCTAAGCTTTATCATCTTCATCATTTACATATAGAACTTCCTCAGACTGATCAACAACTTCAGACTGAAATCATCATGAATGTATAAACCAAAATGAGTCATAGGAATGTATCATCAGAACTGATCATTCCACGATTGTTGGCAAGACTACGAATGTAGTCTTTCTCATTCAGGCTTCAGTATCTTTTGTACTTATGAAGGTATTCTTCAGTGGTGCATTCCTCATCATTAGTTTAATGATCCTTTGATATGAACTTCCTGGATGTTCCCTTTGGAATGATATGCTTTGTATGGATAAGAACAATAGATCTCTTTTATCTTGATATGAATAGCCTGCTTCATATAAAGATCATCAATTATGTGATTCTTCATTAATGGAGACTCGCCAAGTCTTCAAGAACAATCTTTGACTTTTGTTCAAGTTGAGATACCGTTGCAGCATCCACCTCTGATGGGTGGCAAGTCTGGACTCTACGATTGATATGAGTGAAGACTTCTTTGATTTATAGTTGCGTTTTCCCTTCTTAAGCAGCTGACCTTGCATGTAAGACCCCAACTTATTAATGAATAAAATCAAATTTCCTCTATTTATTATTGTGAATAATAAGGTATTAATTTGATATAATTCTCTGGTTACGGGTGAAATGTGCAAATTTTGCAAAATAAGCAAGTGGTTATAAAATAATCATTGTTGTCGGGAAATATTCGTTTGGTCATGGAATATTCTTGTTGTCGGGGAATATTAAATGCACGGCCAGTGCGATCATTTATGGGCCCCATAATAGAATAACTGCTTGGGAAGAAAAAGCGACAAGTTTGAGTTTTTATAAATAACGGTGTAGTTATTACACAGATTAACACTTTGTTGGAATACCCTATGGTTAAAATACGATGTACGTGTGAATGCATGCATATTTTTGAATTATTGATTCTTACGTGAAAGACACTTACTCGATAATTGTTACGATAATTATTGCTCAATATTTTATTTTATTGATTCAATAATTCTTTGTGTTGATATTTTATATTATTGGTGATTCAATAATTATCACCGAACAAGATTTCCCATTATCGGATCAATAATTCATATTATTTGAATAATATTATTAGATAGCATTATTGGCAATGTCTAGAAATTTCACATCGAGGAGAGGTTTGGTCACCTAATTGCAAGGCCAGTAAGGAGAGAAATTCTTATTGAAAGCCCCTGCTCCCACAGAACGACACGATTATCATAATTGTGATTCTGTAATATTATTTGTGAATAATTAATTATTGATTTATATTATAAGAAAATATTTATTTTTGATGTGGATATAAATGATGGATTTATTTATTTTATGTGGTTATAAAAGAAGGAATTAATGTTGAGGTGTTTTATCAGTATTTTGTCGGTGTGGAGGTATTAAAAATCATCTGTTTGTGGATTTCGGATATTTTATGTTTGGAATTTAGTAAAACTCAAAGCTACAAAGTTGTAGAGAATTCGATTTCAGGCAGAATGGACATAAAATTCGTATTTTTTCTGATAAACGAGCTATTTTCGATGAATTACTGAAGTTTCGAAAAATAAAATGATATTTATTAAATTATGGGTGGGACCCACTTTTGTTTAACACATGTGGGCTGCCAAATTTTGTTCAAAGATGGCTGGTGGCTGAGCTTGGTCAAGAAGCATACGTAGAAAATAAGAAATGAAATATTATTAATTTATTATTTAGTCTCCTATGGCGTTCTAGCATTTTCCTATAAATAGGCGCTTAGGTTAGAATTGAAAATCACACCAGAAACAAGTTTTCTTTTTCTCTATATTATCGAGCATATTTTTGTGAGTATTTTAATACTTTGAGAGTTGCTATTCAGTACAAGTTTCTATCAGCACTATATCCGAAATTCAGTCAGAAGTACGGTTATTTTGAGGTAAGGGATATTATTTCTTCTTAAATGATATTATTTTTTTCAATATCATTATGCTGAAATATTGGTTTGAACTTTTTATCAAATCTAGAACTTTTTGTGTCGGAATTACTATTCACGTGATACTTGCCTTATTCATGAATCTGACTATTCAATTAGAAAATGAAATTTTCTCCTTTTTGTCCAAGATGTCTATTATTGTTACTATCTTTGATTGTATCCATGTTTTGATCTTTATTCTTGAATTTTGCTTCAAAATTGGTTATTATGGAGTATTATTGAATCTTGGATAAACTGTTATACGAATCCTTACTATTTGTCCTTACATCCACCGGATTCATTTTCTTTAAAATATTTTTCATCATCCTCACCCAAAAAAATGATATTATTCTTTGAATATCTTTGGCTCAGTAGTGTGCAATGAATGATTAATCGATGAATATCTTTGGCCCGTAGTACAAAGATGAACAGTGTTGAGATGAACATGACCAACTGGTGATACAAATGAATATTTTTGGCTATAGTGCAAAGATGAATATTTGATTAAAGATGTATATTGATTGTTTTTTACAGGGATAAAATATTGATGATGGACTTTTAAATCTTAGAAGATAGTAAAACTCATTCTCTACTTGACTCTTCTAATGGATTGTTGTTTCCGTTGCAGTTGTTGATCTAAAACTTGTTGTCTATTATATTTTATCAGATTTTCCCTGTTGAAGGCTAATGATAATTTGTTGTATATTATCTTAGTCATAATATTCTTTATTTGGGCTAGTTGAGCTCACCCTTTTCCTTTTTTTCCATTTTTCTTCTCTCCGAGGTGAGAACATATCGAGGATCTAGTCGGGGTATGGAGTGATGGTTCTAGAAAGATGTTTTAGCGATCCTCACTATTTCGTAAAATAGTGTTTGAATAATTGTAATGAGGACTTATTTGAGTGTGGATATTGTCTAGAAGACAATATTTGTATTTAAACTCAGAGTATGTGTTGTCGTATTTTGCACGACAATTGTATTATTGAAGTTGTAGTTTGCTTTCTGTACCATGTATTTGGCGACTCAGAATAGGTGTTGTATACCTATTTTGGGGGCGTCACAGTTGGTATCAAAGCTTAGGGATATGATCCCTGGCTGAGATGTGAGACAAGAACTAGGAGGGGAGAGACGGGGAATTCCTTCGCTAGTATGACCTGACTAAGTTTATTTGGTGTTTATTTGGTCGATCAGAGTATAGGGATAATATATGACATGACTATTAACCCTTGTTTTATGGCAATATTTAAGAATGGCAGCTGAGAACGTTAATAATGGAGTAAATCAGACCGTGGAGACACCTTTGATCACCACCTGTGGAATGTGCAACAGAAGGCAATATTCCTCCGTAAACAACACTACTAGAACAAATGATGAATGATGGGATGTTTAGAAGTTTTTATAGTTCATGCAAAACCGTAAAAAAGGAGACTCGTGCACAAAATACGGGTGGAAATGCTAGCGATGCGCCATTGTCACAACAAGCGATTCAAAGAGTCAGACCACCGAATTTAAGGAAAAGCGGATCCGATCATGCGGCGAAACGTGGGTCAAGCAAATTACCAAGATATTCGATGTCTTGGGATGCACGGAGAATAGAAGGTTCCATTTGCCACCTTTATGTTCCGCATGATGAGGCGGACTATCGGTGGGAGTCTCAGAAACTTACTTACCAACCGGCCACTTTTCGGCATGTCTTGGAAAACGTTTGAAACTATTCAATGATAATTACTTTCCGAAAGTATTAAATCATATGAAGGAGGTAGAGTTTATCGATCGAACAAAATAACATGATTTGTGTCCCAAAGACGAGGCGAAGTTCACCGAGTTATCGAGTTTGCACCTCATTTGGTAGAGAATGAGGAACGAATGACAAGGATGTTTCGAGAGGTCTAAAACCCGAGATTCGTTAATACCTTATCTCTCATAAATTTTCTCCAGTATTCGATGTTGTCAATGGGGCTCAATTATTAGAGCGAGATAGTGAGTATGTTCAACCGAGGGACCACAACCGTGGTCATACCGGTGATGGCCGGTCCATCGAGGCGATGCGATGATAACCAACGAGGAGGAAAAATACTGAACAAGGCGGTAACCACTCTCGGTGGTCATCGTGGCCACGATAATAGGAGTGGTGAGTCAAGTGCAAATTTTAGAAAGAAGAGATTCAACAATGATGGGAAGACATCGGCAGTGAAAGACCAACACTAACAACAAATTCTAGGGAGGAGAACGACCGCCGCTTAGATGTTACAAATGCGGAAAGAGGGACATATCATTAAAATTGTCCACAACAATCCAAGGTATGTTACAACCGTGGAAAGGAAGGCCACATAGCTCGGGATTGTTACAGAGCAAAACCAAGTTCAACGGGGATGGTGACTCCAAGGGTCATCCGGATAAGTCAAAATCAGCGGTTCCTGGAAGAGCGTTTGTCGTGACTGGCCAAAACGTGAGGAACCCGAACGAGGTGATCACGGGTAAGCTAATCTTGAACTCTTGCGAAATTTATACCTTACTAGATACCGGTTCTACCCATTCTTTTATCTCTCTTGCTTGTGCTCAATGTTTAAACTTGACTCCGGAGAAATTAGACTTTGATTTATCATTGGAGACTCTGTTAGGAGAAACTTTCGTTACGTCCACTGTTTATAAATCTTGCTTAATCCAAATTGGCACCATCACATTACCTGTGGATCTTATCTCTTTAAAGATACTTGTTTTTGATGTGATTTTAGGAATTGATTGGTTAACTATTCATCATGCCAAAATTGATTATTTTCGTAAAGTTGATAGTTTTCATATTCCTAACCAACCTATCATACGAATTCAAACAACTAAACCACTAAAGTCAATCACTGTCACATCAAGCCATAAAGCTATTCGTTTATTGAAAAATGGATGTCAAGCTTTCTTAGCCCATGTCACAAACTTGAACAAAAACACGTCAGATTTGAATACTATTTTCGTTGTTAGTGAATTTCCTAACTTATTTCATGAAGAACTTCCCGGTCTACCCCCAGAATGTGAAGTTGAATTCTTTATTGACCTTGAACCTGGTACAAAGCCCATTTCTAAAACCCCATATCGAATGGCTCCTATTGAACTTCAGGAGTTGAAGGTCCAACTACAGGAGTTGTTGGACATCGATTTTATTAGTCCTAGTACATCTCCTTGGGGTGTTCCTGTTGTGACGCCCCCAAAATAGGTATACATCACCCATTCTGAGTTGTCAATACATGGTACAGAAACAACTACAACTTTATTATTACAACAAAGAAAAGCGTGAGTTTAAATACAAATATTATCTTCTAGACAATATCTATACTCAAATAAATCCTCATCACATTTATTGATACATTATTTTACAAAAATGGTGAGGACTACTAAACAACTCTCTAGAACCTTCATTCCATACCCGACTGCATTTCGCTATATTTTTCGCCTCCCGAGAAAAATGGAACAAAAAGGAAAAGGGTGAGCTCAACTAGCTCAAGAAAGAATATTATGACTAAGATAATATACAACAAATTATTGTTAGTCTTCAACAGGAAAAATCTAATAGAATACAATAGACAACAAATTTTAAATCAATATTCATAATCTAAATAATAGTTCATTAGAAGAGTTAAGTAGAGAATGCAAACTACTATCTTCTATGTATGAATTTAAAAGTTCATCGCTCATCTTTTATCCTGTAACATCAATCAATATACATCTGAATCAAATATTCATCTTTGCACTACAGCCAAAGATATTCATCATTAGTCATGTTCATTTAAACACTGCTCATCTTTGCACTACGGCCAAAGATATTAATCAATCGATCATGTTCATCTCAACACTGCTCATCTTTTGCACTACAGCCAAAGATATTCTTCAAAATCATTCATCTTTTGCACTACAAAAGCAAAGATATTCAATAATATCATCATTTAAGACCGAGGATGATGAAAAATATTTTAAAGAAACGAATCCAAAGAAACAAAATGACAAGGATTAAGGATTAAGGATTCAGTACTTTGTTTTATCCATGTTAAAAAATACCTCAAAAATAATCATAGTGGTGTAAAATTCAAGAATGATCAAAACATGGATACAATCAAAGCTAGTATCCGAATAGATATTTTGGACAAAAAGAAGAAATTTTATTTTTCTATGAATAGTGCTTAGATATCGTGAATAATCTCCGATACGTGAATAAGTAACTCAAACACCAAAATATAGAAATTCCACAAAAAACATCTTCACGCTTACATAATAGTACTTTTGAATAGTAACTCGTGAATAGTAACTCATGAATAGTAACTCGTGAATAGTAACCCCGACATAAAAAAGTTCCAAATTTGATAAAAGTTCCAACCAATATTTCAAAGATAATGATATTGAAGAAATAATATCATTTGAGAAGAAAATAACATCCCTTACCTCGAAAGACAAGATTTCAGTTGAAACACCTGATATAGGCTATGACTTGAACTTGCATAGTATAGCAATACTCAAAGTATACTCAAAATACTCACAAAAATACGCCGATAATATAGAGAGAAAAACTTGAGTTTAAGGTGTGATTTTCAATTCTAACCTAAGCACCCTATTTATAGGAAATTGCTTAGAACACAAAAGCGAAAATTTAATAAATTAATAATATAATTATATAAATTTCCTACACATGCCTAGAATCTGATTTCAGCCATCAAACACATGCCACATTCTAGAAAAAGTAAGAAAAACGATTTTCTAATTTTAAATATTTTAAACTTCCAAAATCAATTATTTTGAGCTTGAACTTCAATAATTCATAATAAATAGCCCTTTCATCAGAAAATTCGAATCTCATGAGTTTTTATAGGAAATTCAATTCTCTACAACTTTGCAGAAGAAAGTTATTCCAAATTCCAAACAGAAATTGACCGAAATCCACAAACGGGCAATTTTACAAAGCAATAATCAAATTTCAAATAATAAATGGGGTCCACCGACATGTTTAACATGTTTTAAACATTTATTGCAACAAAAATACTCTTCCTCCTCAGATACTCATATATCCCACATTCGTTGTAAAATATCACCATTATTATATTATTAAAATATAATAATATATTTAAATGAATTATTTTATCGAGAAAAGATAAAATTTCAATTTTCAACAATTGTCACATTAAAAATTTTCTCCATCTATATCCACATAAAATTAATATTTTCCTCATCATATGAATCAATAATTAATTATTCACAAATAATATTACGTAATCACAATATTGACAACCAGTGCAGCCTTGAAAAGAGGGGCTTTCCAATAAAATTTCTCCTTCTTGGCGCCATGATTAGGTGACCAAACCTCTCCTTAAATGAACTTTCTAGACATTGCCAATAATGTTATCTAATAATATTATTGAGATAATATAATTATTGCTTCGATAATGAAAAATATTATGTAATGACAATTATTGAAACAACAAAGAATATAAAATATCAACGCACAATTATTGAATAAATAAAATAAAATACCAAAAAGAAATTATCGTAACCATTATTGAGTAGTGCCTTCACGTAGTAAGAATCAATAATTGGTGCAATACTGCAGTGTCTTCTTGTCAACAACGCCATATTCGTGTTTTTAACCACCGGTATTCCAATAGTGTTAACGGAATAACTACGCCTGTTATTTTTAAACAACTTATATTTGTCGTTTTCTTCATCCAATCGCTTTCAGTTATGGGGCCCACACATGGGTCACTTGGCCGTCGCATTTAATATTCCCCGACAAGCGATTTAATATTCCACGACCAAACGAATATTCCCCACAACAATGAATATTTTATAACCACTTGCTTATTTTGAAATATTTGCGTATTTAACCCCTAACTATCCACATTAATCAAATCAACCCTTACTATTTCAAAATAATAAATAGTGAAAATTAAATTTCATTAATAATAAGTTGGGGTCTTACAACCTCCCCCTCCTTATGAAATTTCGTCCTCGAAATTGACGTGACGTACTGGTGTTTTCAAAAGGTGAGGATACCTCGCTTTCATTTCCGCTTTCCAATTCCCAGGTCATTTCCTCTATAGCATGATTCCTCCACAAAACTTTAACTTGTGGTATGACCTTTCATGGCGTAGGACATGCTCATTCCTATCCAAAATCTTGACAGGTACCTCCTCATACGTTAAGTCTTCGGCTATCTCTCGTCAAGGTTCTAACTCTATAACGTGGTTCGGGTCTTTCACATATTTACAAAGTACAGATATGTGAAACACATTATGAACACGAGACATACTTGAAGGTAACGCAAGTCTATAGGCTACATTTCCTACTCGGTCAAGAATTTGAAATGGACCAATAAATCGTGGATTGAGCTTTCCTCTCTTCCCAAATCTTGTAACTCCTTCCATGGAGCAACTTCAACAATACATGATCCCCACACTAAATTCCACGTCCTTTCGATGAAGATCCGCATAACTCTTTTGTCGATCTTGTGCCATTTGTATACGTTGTCGAATCATTTGAATCTTTTCTAGTGATCATAAACGTATTAAACTTTCGGGTCCCAATAATGTTGCTTCACCCACCTCATCCCAACATATTGGAAACGACATTTTCGTCCATATAATGCTTCAATGGAGCCACACCTATACTTGCTCGATAACTGTTGTTGTAGGGAGAATTCCACCAATGGTAAATACTTATCCCAACCGCCCTTGAAGTCTCAGGACACGAGTCTTAATAAATCTTCAAGAGTTTGAATAGTCCTCTCTCGATTGTGCATCTGCTTGGGGATGGTATGCCAACTAAATCGCAAATCCGTGCCCATAGCTTTTTTGCAAGCTAACCCAAAATCTTGAAGTGAATCTTGGGTCACGATCCAAACTATGGATACAGAGCATGCCATGCAACCTCACAATTTCATTCACGCATATACTAGCAAGACGTTCAAGGAATAAGTCTCCGTGTCGGCAAGAAATAAGCGGACTTGGTTAATTTATCAACAATAACCCAAATAGCATTGATGCCTTGAGAAACCGTAGGAAGACCCAGTAACAAAATCCATGGTAATGTGTTCCCACTTCCATTTCAAATCTCAAGTGGTTGCAACGGACCCTTAGGTACTAGATGCTCCGCTTTTACACGTTGACAAGTTAAACACATTGAGATAAACTTTGCAATCTCTCTCTTCATATTGTTCCACCAAAATGTATGTCAAGATCACGATATATTTTAGTACTTCCAGGATGGATTGCAAATGGTGTATTGTGTGCCTCCATCATAATCTTGTACTTCAAATCGAGTCGTTAGGAACACAAAGTCTAGAGTGGACTCAAGTATTCCTTCTTCATCAATTCTCGCCCTAATAGCTCCTTCTTGTACTTTCTTCTTCATACGCATCATTCCGGCCTGGGGGCTTGAGCAACCTTAACTTTTTCTATTAAAGTTGGCTCTACGCGTATACTTGACATCATCGCACTTTTCGTTCTGCATATGATCTTCTACTCAACGCCGTCACTACCACGCTAAACTTTACCGGGATGGTATTGAATAGTGTGGTCGTAGTCTTTCAATAGCTCGAGCCAACGTCATTTGCCGCATGTGTTGAGTTCTTTTTGAGTGAAGAAATATTTAAGGCTTTTATGGTGCGAATATATCTCCACTTTCCCCCATATAGATAGTGCCTCCATATCTTTAGCGTGAAAACGATCGCGCTTGAACTCTAGATCATGAGTAGGATAATTCCTCTCATACTCTTTAAGTTGTCGCGAGGCATAAAGCTATGACTTTCCTCGTTGCATGAGAACACATCCTAACCCTTTGCTCAAGCATCGTTTGAGATAACAAATCCATCCGAACCGGATGGTATTGTTAGAACAGTCTTAGAAATAAGTCTCCTCTTAAGCTCTTGGAAACTTTTCTCGCATTCTTCGCTCCAAACGAATTTTGTATCCTTCCGAGTTTAGTTGGGTTAATGGAGTAGCGATTCGAGAAAACCCTTCCACGAATCTCCGATAATAACCAAATAAGCCCAAAAGCTACGTGATTTTGATCACCGACTTTCGTTGCTCCCAACTTTGTATTGCTTCAATCTTGGCGGATCAACAGATACTCCATGTTTCGACACCACGCGCCCAAGGAATGCTACTTCCTCAAGCCGAACTCGCATTTCTTCAATTTGGCATATAGTTTGTTTTCACGAAGCCTTTGGAGTACCAAACTTCAAATGGTGCTCATGATCTTCACGACTTTTGGAATATATAAGGATGTCATCAATAAAGACAACAACAAATCGATCCAAATATTCCTTGAATACTTTGTTCATCATATCCATAAAAGCCAGCGAGAGCATTAGTTAGTCCGAAAGACGTGACTAAGAATTCATAATGCCCATACCGAGGAGTTCTCAAGGCGCTTTGGAATATCCTCGCCTAATCTTCAAATTGATGATATCCGAATCGAAGATCGATTTTGAAAAGAATTGTGCCCTCACAATTTGGTCAAACAAGTCATCAATACGAGGTAGAGGATACCTATTTTGATGGTGACATGGTTCAATTCCCGATAGTCAATACAAAAAGTCGCATACTCCCATCTTTCTTCTTTACAAATAAAACAGAGCACCCCAAGGAGATGTACTAGGGGCGAATGAAACCGATGTCCAACAATTCCTCGTAGTTGGACCTTTAACTCTGAAGTTCAATAGGAGCCATTCGATATGGGGTTTTAGAAATGGGCTTTGTACGGTGTTCAAGATCAATAAAGAATTCAACTTCACGCTTACGGGGTGAGGCATCGGAAGTTCTTCGAAAATACATCGGAAAGTCAATAACAACAGGAATATTATTCAAATTTGACGTGTCTTTATTCAAATCCATAACATGGGCTAAGAAAGCTTGACATCCGTTTTTCAATAAACGAATAGCTTTATGATTAGATATGACAGTGATTGATTTTAATGGTTTAGTTGCTTGAATCCGTACAATAGGTTGGTTAGGAATATGAAAACTAACAACCTTACGAAAATAATCAATTTTGGCATGATGAGTAGTTAACCAATCAATCCCTAAAATCACATCAAAAGCAAGTATCTTTAAAGAGATAAGGTCAACAGGTAAGGTGATGGTGCCAACTTGAATCAAACAAGATTTATAAACAGTGGATGTGATGAAAGTTTCTCCTAACGGAGTTTCCATAGATAGGTCAAAGTCTAATTTCTCCGGAGTCAAGTTTAAACGTTGAGCACATGCAGAAGAGATAAATGAATGGGTAGCACCGGTATCAAGTAAGGTATAAACTTCGCAAGAATTTATAAATAGCTTACCGTGATCACCTCGTTTGGGTTCTCGCATTATGACCATATAACAAACGCTCTTCCCGAATCGTTGACTTTGACTTTTACGGGACGATCTTTTGAGTCACCGTCCCCAATCGAACTAGGTTTCATTCTTGTATAATCTCGAGCGATATGTCCTTCCTTTCCACAATTATAGCATACCTTGAATCTGTTGTGGGCGCTTTGACTGATATGTCCCTCTTTTCCGCATTTATAACATATATGACCGGTGGTCGTTCTCCTCCCTTAGAACAAGTTCTCACGCAAACCGCTGCGTCTTCACATGGTCGTTGTTAAATCTCCTCTTTTAAAATCTCTTCCTGATTCGCTTCTTCATTTTCATGGCCATGATTACCACCAAAGTGGTTACCATTTTTGTCCGTCTGCTTCTTTCTCCGTTTGGTTATCATTATTACGTTGATCGCTATCTCGAGTACGATCCCGGTTGTGGTCCTCAGATTGGTTTGTACTCGTTATCTCGCTCTAATAATTGAGCCTGCTTAACATCTGAATAAAGAGAAAATTTATGAGAAATGAGATATTGGCGTATCTTAGGGTTTCAAACCTCTAAGAAACATTCGCGTCATCGTTCCTCATTCTCCACCAAATGAGGTGCAAACTGGATAACTCTGCAAACTTTGCCTCATCTTGAGACACCGCCATGTTGTTCTGCTCGGTCCTAATAAACTCTACTTCCTTCATATAGATTTAACACTTTCGTGAAAGTATTTGTCATTAAATAGTTCTGAAACGTCTCCCAAGACATCTTTGAGTCGGGTTTGGATGGAGTGCCTTCACGAGACTCCCACGATGAATCTGCGCCTCGCCACGGAACATAAAGGTGGCGAATGGAACCTTCGTTCTCCGTGCATCCCAAGACATCGAATATCTTGGTAATTTGCTTGACCCATGTTTTCGCCATGATCGGATCTCGCTTTCCTTAAATTCTGGTGGTCCCAACTCTTTGAATCGCTTGGTCGTGACAACCCGTGAATTGCTATCATTTCCTCCTGTATTTTGAACACGAGTCTCCTCGTGCGATTTTGCATGAACTGCAAAAAACTTTTAAACATCCCCTCGTTCATCATCTACTCAATGGTGTTGTTCACAGAGAGGAACATTGCCACCTGTTACACGTTCTCCTCGTTGGTGAGTACAAAGCGTCTCCACGGTCTCATTTCCATTGTTAATATTCTCGATCGACATTCTCAAATCATCGTCATAAAACAAGGGTTAATTAAGGAAATCAATATATCACATAATATCCTTATATCTTGACCAACAAAAAATAAGCTTAGGTAGGACACACTAGCGAAGGATTTACTAAATCTCCCCTCTTGGTTCTATTCCCGATCTCCGCCAGAGATCATATCCCTAAGCTCGATACCAACCGCGACGCCCCCAAAATAGGTATACATCACCCATTCTGAGTTGTCAATACATGGTACGTAAACAACTACAACTTTATTATTACAACAAGAAAAGCGTGAGTTTAAATACAAATATTATCTTCTAGACAATATCTATACTCAAATAAATCCTCATCATATTTATTGATACATTATTTTACAAAATGGTGAGGACTACTAAACAACTCTCTCTAGAACCTTCATTTCATACCCAGGCTAAGTACTGACTCGCTATATTTTATTTTCCCGAGAAAAATAGAACAAAAAGGAAAAGGGTGAGCTCAACTAGCTCAAGAAAGAATATTATGACTAAGATAATATACAACAAATTATCGTTAGTCTTCAACAGGGAAAAATCTAATAGAATACAATAGACAACAAATTTTAAATCAATATTCGCAATGGAAATAATAATTTATTAGAAGAGTTAAGTAGAGAATGCAAACTACTATCTTCATGTATGAATTTAAAAGTTCATCGCTCTATCTTTTATCCTGTAACATCAATCAATATACATCTGGAATCAAATATTCATCTTTGTACTACGTGCCAAAGATATTCATCGATTAGTCATGTTCATTTAAACACACTGCTTCATCTTTGCACTACGGGCCAAAGATATTAATCGATCGGTCGTGTTCATCTCAACACTGCTCATCTTTGCACTACAGCCAAAGATATTCTTCAAATCATTCATCTTTGCACTACGGGCCAAAGATATTCAATAATATCATCATTTAAGACCGAGGATGATAAAAATATTTTAAAGAAACGAATCCAATTGAAACAAAATGACAAGGATTAAGGATTAAGGATTAGTACTTTGTTTTATCCATGTTAAAAAATACCTCAAAAATAATCATAGTGGTGTAAAATTCAAGAATGATCAAAACATGGATATAATCAAAGCTAGTATCCAGAATAGATATTTTAGACAAAAAGAAGAAATTTTATTTATCTATGAATAATGCCATATACGTGAATAGTCTTGTAGTATCGTGAATAGTAACTCAGACACCAAAAGATAGAAATTCCACAAAAAAACATCTTCACGCTTCATGAATAGTACTTTCGTGAATAGTAACTCGTGAATAGTAACTCATGAATAATAACTCGTGAATAGTAACCCGACATAAAAAAGTTCCAAATTTGATAAAAAGTTCCAACCAATATTTCAAACATAATGATATTGAAGAAATAATATCATTTGAGAAGAAAATAACATCCCTTACCTCGAAAGAAGAGCGATACTTAGTTGAAACAGGATATAGGCTATGACTTGAACTTGCACCGTATAGCAATACTCAAAGTATACTCAAAATACTCACAAAAATAAACTCGATAATATAGAGAGAAAACTTCGATTTAATTGTGATTTTCAATTCTAACCTAAGCACCCTATTTATAGGAAATTGCTTAGAACACCAAAGCAGAAAATTTAATAAATTAATAATATAATTATATAAATTTCCTACACATGCCTAGAATCTGATTTCAGCCATCAAACACATTCCACATTCTAGAAAAAGTAAGAAAAAACGATTTTCTAATTTTAAATATTTTAAACTTCCAAAAATCAATTATTTCGGAGCTTCGGAACTTCAATAATTCATAATAAATAGCCCTTTCATCAGAAAATTCGAATCTCGCGAGTTTTTATAGGAAATTCAATTCTCTACAACTTTGCAGAAGAAAGTTATTCCAAATTCCAAACAGAAATTGACCGAAATCCACAAACGGGCAATTTTACAGGCTATAATCAAATTTCAGTCAATAAATGGGGTCCACCGACATGTTTAACATGTTTTAAACATTTATTGCAACAAAAATACTCTTCCTCCTCGTATACTCATATATCCCACATTCGTTGTAAAAATATCACCATTATTATATTATTAAAATATAATAATATATTTAAATGAATTATTTTATCAGAAAAGATAAAATTTCAATTTTCAACAATTGTCACATTAAAATTTTCTCCATCTATATCCACATAAAATTAATATTTTTCTCATCATATGAATCAATAATTAATTATTCACAAATAATATTATAAAATCACAATATTGACAACCAGCAGCGGTTCCTGGAAGTGTGGGGATTTCCAATAAGAATTTCTCCTTCTTGGCGCCGCAATTAGGTGATCAAACCTCTCCTTAGATGAACTTTCTAGACATTGCCAATAATGTTATCTAATAATATTATTCGATAATATGAATTATTGCTTCGATAATGAAAATATTATGTAATGACAATTATTGAAACAACGAATATAAAATATCAACGCAGACAATTATTGAATCAATAAAATAAAATCTTCGAATAATAATTATCGTAACCATTATTGAGTAGTGCCTTCTTACGTAAGAATCAATAATTGGTGCAATACTGTGTGCTACTTGTCAACAACAGCGTATTCTTCGTGTTTTAACCAATTATTCTAATAGTGTTAATCAGTAACAACTACGTCGTTATTTTTAAACAACTTATATTTGTCGTTTTCTTCATCCAATCGCTTTCCGTTATGGGGCCCACACATGGTCATGTGCCGTCATCGAATATTCCCAAAAAGATCACGAATATTCCACGACCAAACGAATATTCCCAAGCAACAATGAATATTTTATAACCACTTGCTTATTTTGAAATATTTATGATTTAACCCCTAACTATCCACATTAATCAAATCAACCCTTACTATTTCAAAATAATAAATAGAAAATTAAATTTCATTAATAATAAGTTGGGGTCTTACACCATGAATGAGAATTGAATCATGTCACTATCAAGAATAGGTATCCGCTACCTCGCATTGATGACTTGTTTGACGGATGCAAGGAGCATAATTCTTTTCAAAGATCGATCTTAGCTTACGGATATCATCGACTAAAGATTAAAATCGATGATATTCCAAAGACCGCCGAGAACTCGATCTGGGCATTATGAATTCTTAGTCATGTCTTTTGGATTGACTAATGTTCCTGCTGCTTTCATGGATATGATGAACCGAGTATGCATTGAATATTTGGATCAGTTCGTTGTTGTCTTTATTTATGACATCCTCATCTATTCCAAAAGCCGTGAAGATCATGAGCACCATTTGAAGCTGATACTTGAAAGGCTTCGTGAAAACAAACTTTATGCCAAGCTGAAGAAATGCGAGTTCTGGCTTAAGGAAGTAGCATTCCTTGGGCACGTGGTGTCAAACATGGAGTATCTGTTGACCGGCCAAGATTGAAGCGAGACAAAGTTAGAAGCAACCGGAAGTCGGTGACCAAGTCGTAGCTTTACGGGTTTAAATTTGGTTATTATCGAGATTCATGGAAGGATTTTCTCGAATCGCTACTCCGTTAACTCAGTTGACTCGGAAGGATACAAAATTTGTATGGAGCGAGGAATGCGAGAAGAGTTTCCAAGAGCTCAAGAGGAGACTCATTTTGGTACCTTTTCTGACAATACCATCTGGTTCGGATGGATTTGTTATCTACAGCGATGCTTCAGGCAAAGGGTTAGGATGTGTTCTCATGCAACATGGGAAAGTCATAGCCTATGCCTTGCGATAACTCAAAGAATATGAGAGGAATTATCCTACTCACGATTTGGAGTTGGCAGCAGTCATTTTCGCGTTGAAGATCTGGAGACACTACCTGTATGGGGAGAAAGTGGAGATCTATACAGATCATAAAAGCCTCAAATATTTCTTCACCCAAAAAGAACTCAACATACGGCAACGACATTGGCTCGAGCTATTGTAAGATTACGATCATACCATCCAATATCATCCTGGAAAAGTAAACGTGGTAGCTGATGCATTAAGTAGAAGATCATATGCGAGTACGAGTACAATGTTGTTAACACAAAAGTCCATTTTGTATGACTTGCAAAGGATGGAAATAGAGATGAAGGCTCCAAGTACCCACGTGATGATATCAAGCATACGAGTAGAACCGACTTTAATCGATAAAGTTAAACCTGCTCAAGCTACGGACATAGAGCTGATTCGTATGAAGAAGAAAGTGCAAGAAGGTGTTATTCCAGAAGCAAGAATCGATGAAGAAGGAATACTTCGAGTCAACTATAGACTTTGTGTTCCTAACGATTCTGACTTGAAGCGTAGAATCATGATGAAGGCACACAACACACCGTTTGCAATCCATCCTGGGAGTACCAAAATGTATCATGATATTCGACATACATTTTGGTGGAACAATATGAAGAGAGAGATCGCGAAGTTTATCTCGAGGTGTTTAACTTGTCAACGTGTAAAGGCGGAGCATCAAGTGCCAAAGGGTCCATTACAACCACTTGAGATTCTGAAATGGAAGTGGGAACACATTACTATGGATTTCATTACAGGTCTTCCCAAAGTATCTCAAGGCATAGATGTTATTTGGGTTATTGTTGATAGATTAACCAAGTCTGCCTATTTCTTGCCGATACGTGAGACTTATTCCCTTGAACGTCTTGCTGGTATGTACGTAAATGAGATTGTGAGATTGCATGGCATGCCAGTATCCATAATTTTGGATCGTGACCCAAGATTCACTTCACAATTTTGGGTTAGCTTGTAGAAAGCTATGGGCACGGATTTACGATTCAGTTCGGCATACCATCCTCAAACGGACGGACAATCAGAGAGGAATATTCAAAATCTTGAAGATCTATTAAGACTCTGTGTCCTAGATTTCAAAGGGAGTTGGGATAAGTACCTACCATTGGTAGAATTCTCCTACAACAACAGTTATCAAGCAAGTATAGGCGTGGCTCCATTTGAAGCATTGTATGGAAGAAAGTGTCGCTCTCTAGTATGCTGGGATGAGGTGGGTGAAGCAACATTGTTGGGACCAAAGTTGGTACGAATAACTACTGTGAAGATCCAAACGATTTGACAACGTATACAAACGACACAGGATCGACAAAAGAGTTATGCGGATCTTCATCAAAAAGACGTGGAATTTAATATTGGGGATCATGTATTATTACGTGTTGTACCATGGAAGGGAGTTACAAGATTTGGGAAGAGAGGAAAGCTCAATCCACGATTTGTTGGTCCATTTTAAATTCATGACCGAATAGGAAATGTGGCCTATAGACTCGCATTACCTCCAAGTATGTCTCGTGTTCATAATATTTTTCTCATATCTATGCTTCGTAAATATGTTAAAGACCCAAACCACATTATTGAGTTAGAACCAGACGAGATAGCCGAAGATTTAACTTACGAGGAGGTACCTGTTAAGATCTTGGATAGGAAAGAGCATGTCCTACGTACGAAGGTTATACCACAAGTTAAGGTTTTGTGGAGAAACCATGCTATTGAAGAGATGACTTGGGAGTAGGAATCAGAAATGAAAGCGAGGTATCCTCACCTTTTCGAAACTCCAAGTACGTACGTCAAATTTCGAGGACGAAATTTCATAAGGAGGGGAGGTTGTAAGACCCCAACTTATTAATGAATAAAATAAAATTTCCTCTATTTTTTATTGTGAATAATAAGGTATTGATTTGATATAATTCTCTGGTTATGGGTGAAATGTGCAAATTTTGTAAAATAAGCAAGTGGTTATAAAATAATCATTGTTGTCGGGGAATATTCGTTTGGTCGTGGAATATTCTTGTTGTCGGGAATATTAAATGCGATGGCGCGATCATTGTGGGCCCATAACGTAATAATAAGCTGTCGGATGAAGAAAATGACAAGTTTGAGTTTTTAACGGCAAGTTATTCACAGTTAACAACATTGGAATACCCGGTGGTTAAAATACGATGTCTGGCGTGGATGGATGCGGTATTTTTGAATTATTGATTCTTACGTAAGAAAGCACACTACTCAATAATTGTTACGATAATTATTGTTCAATATTTTATTTTATTGATTCAATAATTCTTTGCGTTGATATTTTATATTATTGTTGTTTCAATAATTATCACCGCATATGATTTCCCATTATCGGATCAATAATTCATATTATTTGAATAATATTATTAGATAGCATTATTGGCAATGTTTAGAAAGTTACATCGAGGAGAGTTTTGGTCACCTAATTGCGGCCAAAGATGAGAGAAATTCTTATTGAAAGCCCCTCTTTCTGAGAACTACCGTTGTCATAATTGTGATTACAGTAATATTATTTGTGAATAATTAATTATTGATTTATATGATAAGAAAATATTTATTTTTGATGTGGATATAAATGATGGATTTATTTATTTTATGTGGTTATAAAAGAAGGAATTAATGCTGAGGTGTTTTATCAGTATTTTGTCGGTGTGGAGGTATTAAAAATCATCCGTTTGTGGATTTCGGAAAAATCATCCGTTTGTGGATTTCGGATATTTTATGTTTGGAATTTGGAAAAACTCAAAGCTACAAAGTTGTAGAGAATTTGATATCAGGCAGAATGGACATAAAATTCGTATTTTTTTCTGATAAACGAGCTATTTTCTATGAATTACTGAAGTTTCGGAAAATAAAATATTTTTTATTAAATTATGGGTGGGACCCACTTTTGTTTAACACATGTGGGCTGCCAAATTTGTTCAAAGATGGCTAGTGGCTGAGCTTGGTCAAGAAGCATGCGTAGAAAATAAGAAATGAAATATTATTAATTTATTATTTAGTCTCCTATGGCGTTCTAGCATTTTCCTATAAATAAAGCTTAGGTTAGAATTGAAAATCACACGTAAACAAGTTTTCTTTCTCTCTAGATTATCGAGCGTATTTTTGTGAGTATTTTGATACTTTGAGAGTTGCTATTCAGTACAAGTTTCTATCAGTACTATATCCGAAATTCAGTCAGAAGTACGGTTATTTTGAGGTAAGGGATGTTATTTCTTCTTAAATGATATTATTTTTCTTCAATATCATTATGCCGAAATATTGGTTTGAACTTTTTATCAAATTTGGAACTTTTTGTGTCGGAGTTACTATTCACGTATACGGCACTATTCACCGAAAAATGAAATTTTCTTCTTTTTGTCCAAGATGTCTATTATGGTTACTATCTTTGATTGTATCCATGTTTTGATCTTTATTCTTGAATTTTGCTTCAAAATTGGTTATTATGAAGTATTATTGATCTTGGATAAACTGTTATACGAATCCTTACTATTTGTCCTTACATCCCAATTGGATTCATTTTCTTTAAAATATTTTTCATCATCCTCACCCAAAATGATGATATTCTTCGAATATCTTTGGCACATGTAGTGCAAAGATGAATGATTAACTGATGAATATCTTTGGCCCGTAGTACAAAGATGAACAGGTGTTGAGATGAACATGACCAACTGGTGATACAAATGAATATTTTTGGCCTATAGTGCAAAGATGAATATTTGATTAAAGATGTATATTGATTGTTATTCTGAGGATAAAATATTGATGATGGACTTTTAAATCTTAGAAGATAGTCGAACTCATTCTCTACTTGACTCTTCTAATGGATTGTTGTTTTTACATTGCAGATTGTTGATCCGAAACTTGTTGTCTATTATATTTTATCGATTTTTTCCTGTTGAAGGCTAATGATAATTTGTTGTATATTATCTTAGTCAATATTCTTCTTTACCGGGCTAGTTGAGCTCACCCTTTTCCTTTTGTTCCATTTTTCTTCTCTGGAGGTGAGAACATACCGGGATCTAGTCGAGTATGGAGTGATGGTTCTAGAAAGATGTTTTAGCGATCCTCACTATTTACGTAAAATAGTGTTTGAATAATTGTAATGAGGACTTATTTGAGTGTGGATATTGTCTAGAAGACAATATTTGTATTTAAACTCACAAAGATGTGTTATCGTATTTTACACGACAATTGTATTATTGAAGTTGTAGTTTGCTTTCTATACCATGTATTTGGCGACTCGAATAGGTGTTGTATACCTATTTTGGGGCGTCATGATTGGTATCAAAGCTTAGGGATATGATCCCAGGCGAGATGTGAGACAAGAACTAGGAGGGAGAGCAGGGAATTCCTTCGCTAGTATGACCTGACTAAGTTTATTTGGTGTTTATTTGGTCGGTCAAAGTATAGGATAATATATGACATGACTATTAACCCTTGTTTTATGGCGATTATTTAAGAATGGCACCGAGAACGTTAATAATGGAGTAAATCGGGGCCGTGGAGACACCTTTGATCACCACCGGGGAATGTGCAACAGAAGGCAATATTCCTCCCAGTAAACAACACTCTTGAACAAATGATGAATGATGGGATGTTTAGAAGTTTTTTACGATTCATGCAAAACCGACGAGGGAGACTCGTGCACAAAATACTGGTGGAAATGCTAGCGATGCGCGGCTTGTCACAAATGCAAGCGATTCAAAGAGTTGGGACCACGAATTTAAGGGAAAGCGATCGATCATGGCGGAACGTGGGTCAAGCAAATTACCAAGATATTCGATGTCTTGGGATGCACGGAGAGAATAGAAGGTTCCATTTGCTACCTTTATGTTCCGCAGAAGTGAGGCGATCATCGGTGGGAGTCGTGAAACGTACCAACCAAATTGCATCAAAGATGTCTTGGAAAACGTTTGAAATTATTCAATGACAATTACTTTCACGAAAGTATTTGTCATATGAAGGAGGTAGAGTTTATCGACTAGAACAAAACAACATGACGCGGTGTCCCAAAGACGAGGTGAAGTTCATTGAGTTATCCGGTTTCAGACCTCATTTGGTTGAGAATGAGGAACGAATGACAAGGATGTTTCGAGAGGTCTAAAACCCGAGATTCGTCAATACCTTATCTCTCATAAATTTTCTCGATATTCGATGTTGTCAATGTGGCTCAATTATTAGAAGCGAGATAGTGAGTATATTCAACCGAGGACCACAACCGGTCATCACTAAGGATGTGGCCGATCATCGAGCGATGATAACTAACGAGGAGGAAAAATACTGAACAAGGGCGTTAACCACTCGGGTGGTCATCGTGGCCATGATAATAGGAGAGGTGAGTCAAGTGGAAATTTCGAAAGAGGAGATTCAACAATGACGGAAGACATCAAAGAAGCAACACCAAAGCACCAACAACAAATTCTAGGGGAGGAGAACGACCGCCATTAGATGTTACAAATGCGGGAAAAAGGGACATATCATTAAATCGTCCACAACAATCCAAGGTATGTTACAACCATGGAAAGGAAGGCCACATAGCTCGGGATTGTTCTCAGAAAGCAAAACCAAGTTCAACGGGATGGTGACTCAAAGTACATCTGGATAAGTCGAAATTAGCGGTTCCTGGAAGAGCATTTGTCGTGACTGGCCAAAACGTGAGGAACCCGAATGAGGTGATCACGGGTAAGCTAATCTTGAACTCTTGCGAAATTTATACCTTACTAGATACCGGTTCTACCCATTCTTTTATCTCTCCTGCTTGTGCTCAACGTTTAAACTTGACTCCGGAGAAATTAGACTTTGATTTATCAGTGGAGACTCCGTTAGGAGAAACTTTCGTTACGTCCACTATTTATAAATCTTGCTTAATCCAAATTGGTACCATCACATTACCTGTGGATCTTATCTCTTTAAAGATATTTACTTTTGATGTGATTTTAGGGATTGATTGGTTAACTACTCATCATGCCAAAATTGATTGTTTTCGTAAGGTTGTTAGTTTTCATATTCCTAACCAACCTATCATACGAATTCAAACAACTAAACCACTAAAGTCAATCACTGTCACATCAAGCCATAAAGCTATTCGTTTATTAAAAAATGGATGTCAAGCTTTCTTAGTCCACGTCACAAACTTGAACAAAAACAAGTCAGATTTGAATACTATTTTCGTTGTTAGTGAATTTCCTAACGTATTTCCTGAAGAACTTCCCGGTCTACCCCCAGAACGTGAAGTTAAATTCTTTATTGACCTTGAACCTGGTACAAAGCCCATTTCTAAAAGCCCATTTCTAAAATCCCATATCGAATGGCTTTTATTGAACTTCAGGAGTTGAAGGTCCAACTACAGGAGTTGTTGGACATCGATTTTATTCATCCTAGTACATCTCCTTGGGGTGCTCCTGTGTTATTCGTAAAGAAGAAAGACGGGAGTATGCGACTTTGTATCTACTACCGACAATTAAATCATGTCACTATTAAGAATAGGTATCCGCTATCTCGCATTGATGTCGCATTGATGTTTATGATGCATGATGGTGAGTGTGTGAATGATTAAGTATTTTGATAGGACATTCTTTTTCTTTGACTGTTTCACTCTTTTCTTGGTTGTGTTCACATATCTTGAATGTTCTCAGAGTAGAAATCAACTCTATTGCTTATTTGCATCAGGTTGATTCATGGAGATAATTAGTTTCTAAGAATCTATAAGATACTCCTTTAGCGTTAATCATACTCTGTGACGCCCCCAAAACAGGAATACATCACCCATCTTGGGTCGCCAGATACATGGTACAGAATTCAAATACAACTTAATTATACAACAGTCGTGTAAAATACGATAAAATATATGCTGTGAGTTTTAATACAAATATTATCATCTAGACAATATCCACACTCAATGGAGTCCTCATTACATTTATTATTATACTATTTCACATAATAGTGAGGACTACTAATGTACCATCTAAGACCATCACTCTGTTCCCCGGCTAGTCCCAGCTACATTCTCATTTCCTGAAGAGAACAATGAAAGCAAAAGGGTGAGCTCAACTAGCCCAGTAAGAAATATTAAGACTAAGATAATGCAAAATAAATTATCGTTAGCCTTCAATAGTGTTAAACTGAAACAATATAATAAACATTAAGTTTAACTGCAGCGGAACAAGCAATCCATTAGAAGAGTCAAGTAGAGAATAAAATCTACTATCTTCTATGATTTAAAAGGTTTTTCATCACTTTTATCGCTGAGACTCAGCTTAATAAATAATCCACATCATCAAATCATCCATGTACTACAGCCAAGGATATTCTTTAGTATCACGAACTTGAATTATCCATGCTATAAAACAATTCATCTTTGCACCCTTGGCCGAATTAAGAGAATCCATAGCCATAATCATATCAAAAACTGTCCATCAATGCACTACGGGCTAATGAGGACTTTTTCCACATCATTTGTAACATTACGGTCATGATTATACTGAATAATCCTCGGTCATAATCATACCAAGTCCATCTATGCACTCTGAATACGATGACTTTCAACATAATATAAACATGATGATGATGACAATGACATAATAATTCAATAAAACAAGTTCAAGAATTAATTTATCCAGAACCAATAACGTCCCAAATTATCAACATGATACTTCTTTGTAGAGTAAAATTCAAGAATGCTCGGAAGAATATTTTCATGAAAAGATCTTTGGATGAAGCGCAAAATATCAAGGATATTACACTAATTTCATGGAGTATAAAAGTCAAAACTTTAACCAACCGAGTATAATAAAGAATGGAATAACAAAAGAAATCACCGTGGCATGCGATAGAATCGCATGCATAAAAGTTATTCTAACAGATTGATAAATAACGAGAACGGGTTATGCGTAAAGCATGACGGGATATTCTAACGTAATAATAAATAATGGAACGAATCAAATGCGTAAAAGCACGAATGAGATGATTCTAACAGAATAATAAATAATGGAACCAGTGTCATGCGTAAAAGCCACGAGATAGATGTTCAACGTAATAATAAATAATGGAACCAGCGTAAGATGATCAATGATGTTCAATAAATAATGGAACCAAGTAATGGAAAGCCATGTGTGTTCAATGCGATAAATAATGGAACCAGTCACGAGATAGGATGTTCCAACAGAATAATAAATAATGGAACCAATTCAATGCGTAGAAAGCAGATAGGATGTTCTAACAGAATAATAAATAATGGAACCAAAAGCATAGAATGAAAAAAATAATGGAACCAAGTCATGCGTAAAACACACGATGGGATGTTCCAATGAATGATAAATAATGGAACCGAATTCATGCGTAAAAGCATGGATAGGATGTTCCCACGTAATGATAAAGAATGGAATAAAAGAAGAATTTCACCAAGTATAGGGTAATCCGCGTATACAGGTTATTCCAACAGAATAATAAAGAATGGAATAACAGAAGTTCTCTTCATGAATAAGAAAGAAATAATAACCCTTACGAGTACAACAAATAATATCCCTTATCTTAGAAAGAATTGGATATTGGAATAGTGAGGTAGCAGACTTCTCTTCTTCGAACTCTCTATAATTTCTCTCTATAATAATTGCTCTATAGCTTTAGTGAATTTGTGAGAAATGAAGGAAGAATGAGCTTCTATTTATAGGAAAATATAGTTTCAATAGTAAAATCATGTGACTCAATAGTAAATTATGTGACTCAATAGTTATAAACATGTGAAAAATTAATTATAGTATAATACCTTCAACTATACCTCCATTTTTAACTTAGTCATGCAAATATTATCAATCTTGCACCAACTCTCCTAATAGTACAAGAATGTGAATCAATAGTACACACATGTGAACAAATAGTTAATAGCATGTGAATTAATAACAATTAATTTCTCATTTACCCGATTAATTACCCGGTTGGTCAATATAACTTCCACACATCAATTACCATCGAAATAAATGTCGATTTTCACTAACACTAATAATTCCAACACAATGGAACTATTTTTATCAAAAAAAATTATTTTTGAAATTTTGAAGTTTGACTTTTTCTGAAAAAGTCAATTGTTGACTTTTTGACCAAAAAGTCAACCCCGAAAAATTTTGTGTTTATAGTCTATTTTTACTAATTTCATCACTCCGGACTCAAATATCACGTCCGCGTCTCCAAATTCAACTCCGAACTCAAATTCTATTTTTAATAACATTTATTCACTATTATTATAACTCGCAATATTAACAACCAGCTTCGTTCCTGTGAAAGAGGGGCTTTCAATAAAATTTCTCCTTATCATGGCATATGATTAGGTGACCAAACCTCTCCTCGAGTAACTTCTAGACATTGTTAATTATGCAAATAATAATATGAATAATCATATCGTCTCAATTATTGATTTAATAATATATAAAATATCGACAATAATTGAATCAAACTGAGTGACTTCTCACGTAAGCATTAATAATCAATACCGTGTGCTACTATGCAACCACGCGTATTTTACCACCGATTATTTTATGACAACTTTCTTACATTGAAAAATTTTCAAATGTCACCCTTAACTTTAAACTTTTATCAATTTAACTATTACCAAAATAGAAAAATTGAATACTTTTATTTCATAAAATTCGGGGTCTCACATACTCTATATTTTATCAAGAACACAGAACATTGGTTTTATATACATACACATATGGTCAACACCATATTTCTAGAGTTAGTTTGGATGTAAGAAGGTATCATATTCATAGTAGTTATAATTTTAATGACAGTATGTAAAAGACATGAGGGATTTTAAGTGATTTAGAGACTCAAGCTTCTAATCCACTCTTCTGCTTCAACAAGCAAGGATTCCAATAAGGAAGTTTATACATCTTCGAATCACTAAGATTCCTTCAAGGCCAGCAGCCTTGGAACTCTAGTTCACTAAGAACTCTTTAAGTCCAGCAGACATGAAAACGAGGCATAACACTACTTTCAGATAATTGAACATTGATCCACACACATACATTCATATAACAGTTTAATTGAAGAGTGGCGGTCACCGTGGTAACACGGATGTTGGGGGGTACATTACACCTACCCTCCGCATAACCAAGTCCCCGGACCCTAACGAATTTCGGTTTCACAGACCCGTTAAGCAGTGTCACATCACTGGGTCAATGTGAAAATCTTTTCTCGGTTGTGTTGGTACAACCATTTAAAAAACCTATTGGCGACTCTTATAGCCCAATTGTAAAACCCCAAATTTTTGAATAAAGATGAATTTTCTATAAATATTATTTTTAAATATTATGGAGTGAAATTGATATAATGTTATAGTTGTGGGTAATATTTATAAATTTTGTAAAAATCACATAAATTGTTATATAATATTCGATTGGTCGGGGAATATTCGTTTTAACAGAGAATATTCGATAACCAAGCACAATCATTGGTGGATCCCATAACGGAATTATTATCGGATTGAGAAAACGACAAAAATACTTTATGAAAATAACAACGGAAGTTTTACTGTTTATCTTGTTGAAACACCCTGTTAAAAGATGCGATATCTGGCGTAGTTGCATAGTAGCACACGGTATTAATTATTGATGCTTACGTGATAAGTCACTCAGTTTTGTTGGTATTATTAATGTAATAATACAGAAAATCTTTTTATATAAAACAGAATACTTTTATAAAGTTATTCTATAAATAGAATATATTATATTCTATTATGCATAGCGTTGCATAGTGTCTGCATAGTATTTTGTATAGTAAAATCTTTTTATATAAAACGGAATACTTTTATAAAGTTATCTGTTTTATTAGACAATAATTAGAATATATTATATTTTATTATGCATAGTGCATGTATAGTGTTTGCATAGTAAATTTTTTTATAAAGTTATTCATTTTATTAGATTATAAATAGAATATATTATATTTTATTTAAAAATTTTGCTTTAAATATGGATAGTCGATTAAAGTAAATCAATCTGACCGTTCATGAGTTAGTTACTATCATCCATTTTTTTCTATAAATAAAGCTCACCTTCATTATTTCTTACGAATTCACTGAAACTCTAGAGAGATAAACTATAGAGAGAAAGAAGAAAAGTATTCTGCTACTTCACTACTCATATATCCAGTACTCTTCTTCTTAAGGTAGGGAATATTATTTATTGTACTCGTAAGAGGTATTATTTCTTTTGGTATTCATGAAGAGAACTTCTGTTATTCCATTATTTATTATTACATTGGAATAACTTTTATCTGCTACCCTATACTTGGTGGCATTCTTCATTATTAAATCTTTCTTATTACATTTGAAATATCATATGCATGCGTTTTCTGTGGGACTGATTCCGCTCTTTATTATTCATTGGAATATCACATGCATGCGTTTAACGCCAACTGGTTCCGTCTTTATTATTATTCATTGGAATGTCCTGCTGCATGCATTTCACGGGACCGATTCCGTCCTTATTAGTATTACATTTGGAATAACTTTTGTCTGTCGCAATCTGGCATGCATGGTGCTTTTGTTGTTATTCCATTCTTTATTATTCTGTTGGAACATCCACAGCAGTGCAATTTACTTTGACTGGTTCCGTTATTTAGTATTCTCATTGGAATAACTTTGCATCATGGCAATACCGCATGCATGGTGATTTCTTTTGTTATTCCATTCTTTATTATACTCAAATGGTTAAAGTTTTGACTTCTATACTCCATGAAATTAGTGGAATATCCTTGATAATTGCGCTTCATCCAAATTCTTTCATGGAAATATTCTTACGAGCATTCTTGAATTTTACTCTACAAAGCGATATCATGTTGACAATTTGGACGTTATTGGTTCTTGGACAAATTAATTCTTGAACTTGTTTTATTGAATTCTTATATCATTGTCATCATCTTCATGTTTATATTATGTTGAAAGTCATATGTCGCCTGTAGTGCATAGATGGACTTGGTATGATTATGACCAGGGATTATTCGGTGTAATCATGACCGTAATGTTACAAATGATGTGGAATAAGTCCTCAATGGCCCGTAGTGCATTGATGGATAGTTGTTGGCATGATCATGACCATTAATGAATACACAAATATTCTTGGCCGTGAGTGCATGGATAATTGTGGTCGTGATACTAAAGAATATCCTCGGTAGTAGTGCGGGGGTGATTCGATGATGTGGATTATTTATTAAGTCGAGTCCCAATGATAAAAGTTATGAAAAACCTTTTAAATCATAAAAGATAGTAGATTTTATTCTCTACTTGACTCTTTTAATGGATTGCTTGTTCACCGCAGCTTAAACTTGATGTCTATTGTATTTTATCGGTTTAACATTTTGAAGACTAATGAAAATTTATTCGCATTATCTTAGTCATAATATTTCTTACTAGGCTAGTTGAGCTCACCCTTTCTTTCACCGTTCTCTTCTCGAAAATGAGAACGTAAATTTGGGATGAGTCGGGAAGCGGTGACGGTCCCGGATGATAGTATTAGCTAGTAGTCCTCACTATTCTGTGAAATAGTGTGACAATAAATGTAATGAGGACTCCTTTTGAGTTTGTATACTCTCTAGTAGACAATATTTGTATTCAAACTCACAGTTTATGTTTTGTCGTATTGTACATGACAGTTGTATTTGAATTCTGTACCATGTATCTAGTGACTCAAGATGGGTGATGTATACCTAATTTTAGGGGCGTCACAGTTGGTATCAAAGCTTAGGGATATGATCCCTGGCTAAGATGTGAGACTAGAACTAGGAGGGGAGAGACGGGGAATTCCTTCGCTACTATGATCTACTTAAATTTATTTTGTATTTAAATTGGTTGGTCAGAGTTTAGAGATAATATGTTACATGTCAACTAACCCTTGTTTTGTGGCAGTATCTAAAAATAACATCCGAGAATGTTGAGAATAGCAATGTAGCACAAGAGACCGTTGAGTCTCCACATATCAATAATCAGGATAATGTGCATCAGTTAGGCGACAATCGTCATGCAAACAACAACACGGACCAAATGATGAATGATGGATTGTTCAGAGGCTTTATGCAATTCATGCAACATCAGGCGAGAGCGGCTCCTGTCTGAAATGTAGGTGGAAACACTGAAAACTCTCGGACGATCACCGCTAAACAGTTCAAGGAGCTGGGACCACCGGAGTTTATTGGAGAGCCAAAACCACTTAAGGCGGAAGCATGGATAAAGCAGATCACCAAGATCTTTGATGTCTTGGGATGCTTCGAGGAGCAAAAGGTTCCCTTCGCCACCTTCATGTTGCTTGAAGAGGCAGATTACTGGTGGGAATTTGTAAAACGTACCCAGCCTGACGCACTCAAGATGTCTTGGGATGCTCCGAGGAGCAAAAGGTTCCCTTCGCCACCTTCATGTTGCGTGTAGAGACAGATTACTAGTGGGAATCAGAAAAAATCGTACCGACTGGCCTTTTCAAGATGTCTTGGGAGAAGTTCCAAGAGCTATTCAACGACAAGTACTTTCCTGAGAGTATTCGTCACATGAAAGAAGTGAAGTTTATCAAATTAGAACAAAACAATATGACTGTGTCGCAATACGAGGCTAAATTTGCGGAGTTATCCCAATTTCATCCCATTTGGTCGATAATGAGGAGCGAATGACGCGAATGTTTTTAATAGGTTTGAAACCGGAGATACGTCAATATCTTATTTCTTATAAACTATGTTTGTACTCAGATGTTGTAAATAGGGCTCAGTTATTGGAGCGCGATAACGAGTCAACGCAACCAAGAGAAAGCAGCCAGCAGCATGAAAATACCAATGGTATCAGTCATCGAAACGGTGACAACAAACGTGGAGGAATCAACATGCCATAAATGGTAACCACTTGGTGGTAATCATGGCCAAGAGCAATAAAATGGACATTTCAAGAAAAGATTCAACAATGATGGAAGGACGTCAAGACCAAAGACCGTTGTTAAGGAAGGAGAACGACCACCTATCATATGCTTCAAATGCGGAGGGAGAGGACACATCGGTCAAAGCTAGCGATGCCATCCAAAGCATGTTATAATTGTGGAAGAGAAGGTCACTTAGCCCAATTTTGTCGTTCACCGAAAACAAGTTCAGCCAGGATGGAGGCACCAAAGGCCGTCCAAGCAAAGTCAAAGTCGGTAGTGCAAGGGAGAGCGTTTGTTGTGACCTCCCAGAAAGCAAGGAACCCGAATGAGGTCATCATGGGTAATCTTATCATAAACTCTAGCGAAGTCTATACCTTATTTGATACCGGTTCTACCCATTCTTTTATTTCTCCTACTTGCGCTTAACGATTAAATTTGACTCCGGAGAAATTAGATTTTGACTTATCTGTAGAAACTCCGTTGGGAGAAACCTTCATTACATCCACTTTTTATAAGTCTTATTTGGTTCAAATCGGTACCCTCACATTACCTGTCGATCTTATTTCATTAAAAATACTTGCATTTGACGTAATTCTAGGGATTGATTGGTTAACTACTCATCATGCTAAAATTGATTATTTTCGTAAGGTTGTTAGCTTTCATATTCCTAATCAACCAATTATGCGAATTCAAGCGACCAAACCATTAAAATCAATCACGGTCATCTCAAGCCATAAAGCTATTCGTTTATTGAAAAACGGATGTCAAGCTTTCTTAGCCCACGTCACGGATCTAAACAAAAATACGTCAGTTTTGAATAATATTTCTATTGTTAATGAATTTCCTGACGTATTCCCGGAAGAACTTCCTGGCCTACCCCCAGAGCGTGAAATTGAATTTTGTACCGACCTTGAACCCGGTACAAAACCCATTTCCAAAGCCCCATATCTAATGGCTCTATTGAACTTGAGTTAAAGACTCAACCGCAGGAATTATTAGACATTGGCTTTATTCGTCCTAGTACTTCTCCTCGGGGTGCTCTCTGTTCTATTCATGAAGAAGAAAGATGGGAGTATCGACTTTGTATTGATTATCGGGAGTTGAATCATGTCACCATCAAAAATATGTACCCATTGCCACGTATTGATGACTGTTTGACCCGGTTGCAAGGAGCCAAATTCTTTTCAAAGATTGATCTTACGTTAGGATATCACCAATTGAATATTAGAACCAATGACATTCCAAAGACGGCTTTAAGAACTCGGTACGGGCATTATGAATTCCTAGTCATGTCCTTTGGATTGACTAATGCTCCTGCTGCCTTCATGGATATGATGAACCGAGTATTCAAGGAATATTTGGATCACTTTGTGGTCGTTTTTATTGATGACATCCTTATTTATTCCAGAAGCCGTGAAGATCATGAGCAACACTTGAGGCTGATACTCCAAAAGATTCGTGAATACAAGCTTTATGCCAAGTTGAAGAAATGCGAGTTAAAGACTCCATGGACCCATGTGATGATGGCGAACATACGAGTAGAACCGACTTTAATTGATAAAGTTAAAGTTTGCTTTCAAGCTACGGACACGGAGTGATGCGTATGAGGAAGAAAGTGCAAGAAGGTGATATGCCGGAAGCAAGAATCGATGAAGAAGGAATACTTCGAGTCAACTCCAGACTTTGTGTTCCTAACGACCCTGATTTAAAGTATAAAATCATGATGGAGGCGCATAACACACCGTTTGCAATCCATCCTGGGAGTACCAAATTGTATCATGATATTCGTCATACATTTTGGTAGAGCAATATGAAGAGAGAGATAGCGCTGTTTATCTCAAGGTGTCTAACGTGTTAACGAGTCAAGGTGGAGCATCAAGTACCAAAAGGTCCATTGGAACCACTTGAAATTCCAGAATAGAAGTGGGAGCACATTACCATGGATTTCGTTACCAGTCTTCCCAAAGTTTCTCAAGGCATAGATGCGATTTGGGTCATTGTTGATAGATTGACCAAGTCTGCTCATTTCTTACCGATACGAGAAACTTATACACTTGAACGTCTTGCTCAGATATACATAAAACGAGGTTGTAAGATTGCATGGTATGCCAAGTATCCATAGTTTCGATCGAGACCCAAGATTCACTTCAAGATTTTGGGTTAGTTTGCAAAAAGCTATGCATTGACGGATTTACTGATTTAGCTTTCGGCATATCATCCTCGAACGGACGGGCGTTCGGAGAGGACGATTCAAACTCTTGAAGATCTGTTAAGACTACGTGTCCTTGACTTCAAGGAAGTTGGGACAACTTCTTACCATTGGTGGAGTTTTCTCTGAACAACAGTTATCAAGCAAGTATTGGCATGGCTCCATTGAGCGTTGTATGGAAGAAAGTGTCATTCTCCGTATCTTTGGGATGAGGTGGGTGAAGCAACGTTGTTGGGATCGAAGTTGAATACGTATGACTACGGAAAAAGATTGAAACGATCCGACAACGTATAAAACCTCACAAGATCGACAAAAGAGTTATGTTGATCTTCATCGAAAGGACGTGGAATTCGATATAGGAGATCATGTGTTGTTACGTGTTTCTCCATGGAAAGGAGTTACGAGATTTGGAAAGAGAGGAAAGCTCAATCCTCGATTCATCAGTCCATTTTTAATCCTTGATCGAGTAGGAACTGTGGCCTATAGACTCGCTTTACCGCCAAGTATGTCTCGTGTTCATAACATTTTTCACATATCCATGTTACGTAAATATGTGGAAGACCCGAACCACATTATTGAGTTAGAATCGATCGAAATAGCGGAAGATTTGACGTATGAAGAGGTTCTGTTCAAATCTTGAATAAGAAGGAACATATTCTATGCTCCAAGGTTATACCTCAAAATCAAAGTTTTGTGGAGAAACCACGATGTTGAGAAAATGACTTGGGAGTTAGAATCGAAATGAAATCAAGGTATTCTTACCTCTTGATATACCAGTCGCACCCTAATTTTGAGGGCAAAATTTCATATGAATGGGAGATTGTAAAACCCCAACTTTTTGAATAAAGATGAATTTTCTATAAATATTATTTTTGAATATTATGGAGTGAAATTGATATAATGTTATAGTTGTGGGTAATATTTATAAATTTTGTAAAGTACGCAAGTTGTTATATAATATTCGATTGGTCGGGGAATATTCGTTTTAACAGAGAATATTAAATACAACACCAAGACAATCATTGGTGGACCCCACAACGGAATTATTGTCGGATTGAGAAAACGACAAAAATACTTTATGAAAATAACGGTGGAAGTTTTACCGTTAACTGTTGAAACACCCGGTGTTAAAAGTACAGTAATACGCGTGGTTGCATAGTAGCACACTGTATTAATTATTGATGCTTACGTGATAAGTCATTCAGTTTTGTTGCTATTATTAATGTAATAATACAGAAAAAAAAATTTATATAAAACAGAATACTTTTATAAAGTTATTCTATAAATAGAATATATTATATTATATTATGCATAGTCTTTGCATAATGTCTACGCATAGTGTTTTGTATAGTAAAATCTTTTTATATAAAAAATGTAATACTTTTATAAAGTTATCATTTTATTAGACAATAATTAGAATATATTATATTTTATTATGCATAGTGTTTGCATAGTATTTGTATAGTAAAATCTTTTATAAAGTTATTCGTTTTATTAGATTATAAATAGAATATATTATATTTTATTTAAAAGATTTTGCTTTAAATATGGACCGTCAGATTAAAGTAAATCAATCTTGACCGTTCATGAGTTAGTTACTATGCAGTCCATTTTTTCTATAAATAGAAGCTCATTCCTTCCTTATTTCTTATGAATTCACTAAAACTCTAAAGAGATAAACTATAGAGAGAAAGAAGAAAAGTATTCTGCTACTTCACTATTCATATATCCAGTACTCTTCTTCTTAAGGAAGGGAATATTATTTGTTGTACTCGTAAGGGATATTATTTCTTTTGGTATTCATGAAAAGAACTTCTGTTATTCCATTATTTATTATTCTGTTGGAATAACCTGTATACGCGGGCTACCCTATACTTGGTGACATTCTTCTATTATTCCGTCTTTACTATTACATTTAGAATATCACATGCGTGTGTTTCTACGCGGACTGGTTCCATCTTTATTATTATTACATTGGAATGTTCTCGTCTGCATGCGTTTTATGGGACTGATTCATCCCTTATTAGTATTCTCGTTGAATAACTTACATCTATGCCAAGTACCGCATGCATGGTGATTTTGTTGTTATTCCATTCTTTATTATTCATTTGGAACATCCCAGTGGGTGCAATTTAATTTACTTTGACACTGGTTCCGTTATTTAGTATTCTGTTGGAATAACTTTTTGTCATGCGAATCTGCGCATGCATGGTGATTTCTTTTGTTATTCCATTCTTTATTATACTCAGTTGGTTAAAGTTTTGACTTCTATACTCCATGAAATTAGTGGAATATCCTTGATAATTGCGCTTCATCCAGTATCTTTTCATGAAAATATTCTTCTGAGCATTCTTGAATTTTACTCTACAAAGCAGTATCATGTTGACAATTTGGACGTTATTGGTTCTTGGACAAATTAATTCTTGAACTTGTTTTATTGAATTCTTATATCATTTTCATCATCATCATGTTTATATTATGTTGAAAGTCATATGTGGCCTGTAGTGCATGGATGGACTTGGTATGATTATGACCAGGGATTATTCGGTGTAATCATGACCGTAATGTTACAAATGATGTGGAAAAAGTTCTCATTGGCCCGTAGTGCATTGATGGATAGTTGTTGGCATGATCATGACCATTAATGAATACACAAATATTCTTGGCCCGTAGTGCATGGATAATTGTGGTCGTGATACTAAAGAATATCCTTGGCAGAGTAGTGCGGGGTGATTCGATGATGTTGATTATTTATTAAAATTTGAGTCCCAAATGATAAAAGTCATGAAAAACCTTTAAATCATAAAAGATAGTAGATTTTATTCTCTACTTGACTCTTTTAATGGATTGCTTGTTCATACCGCAGCTAAACTTGATGTCTATTGTATTTTATCGGTTTAACATTGTTGAAGACTAATGATAATTTATTACGCATTATCTTAGTCATAATATTTCTTACTGGGCTAGTTGAGCTCACCCTTTCTTTCACTGTTCTCTTCAGGAAATGAGAACGTAGCTGGGACGAGTCGGGGAATGGAGTGATGGTCCGGATGATAGTATTAGCTAGTAGTCCTCACTATTCTGTGAAATAGTGTGACAATAAATGTAATGAGGACTCCTTTTGAGTTTGTATACTCTCTAGTAGACAATATTTGTATTCAAACTCACAGTTTATGTTTAGTCGTATTATACACGATGAGTTGTATTATTAAGTTGTATTTGAATTACGTACATACATGTATCTGGCGACTTAAGATGGGTGATGTATACCTAATTTTGGGGGCGTCACAGTTGGTATCAAAGCTTAGGGATATGATCCTTGGCTAAGATGTGAGACTAGAACTAGGAGGGGAGAGACGGGGAATTCCTTCGCTACTATGACCTACTTAAATTTATTTTGTATTTAAATTGGTTGGTCAGAGTTTAGAGATAATATGTTACATGTCAACTAACCCTTGTTTTGTGGCAGTATCTGAAAATGACATTCGAGAATGTTGAGAATAGCAATGGAGCACAAGAGAACGTTGAGTCTCCACATATCAATAGTCAGGATAATGTGCATCAGGAAGGCGACAATCCTCATGCAAACAACAACACGGACCAAATGATGAATGATGGATTGTTCAGAGGCTTTAAGCAATTTATGCAACATCAGGCGAGAGCGGCTCCTGTCCAAAATGTAGGTGGAAACAGTGGAAACTCTCGGACGGTCACTGCTAAACAGTTCAAGGAGCTGGGACCACCGGAGTTTATTGGAGAGCCAAAACCACTTAAAGCGGAAGCATGGATAAAGCAGATCACCAAGATATTTGATGTCTTGGGATGCTCCGAGGAGCAAAAGGTTCCCTTCGCCACCTTCATGTTGCGTGAAAAGGCAGATTACTGGTTGGAATCTATAAAACGTACCCAGCCTGACGCACTCAAGATGTCTTGGGATGCTCCGAGGAGCAAAAAGTTCCCTTCGCCACCTTCATCTTGCGTAAAGAGGCAGATTACTAGTGGGAATCTGTAAAACATACCCAGCCTGACGCACTCAAGATATCTTGGGAGAAGTTCCAAGAGCTATTCAACGACAAGTACTTTCCCGAGAGTATTCGTCACATGAAAGAAGTGGAGTTTATCAAATTGGAACAAAAAAATATGGCCGTGTCATGATCTGAGGCTAAATTTGCGGAGTTATCCGGTTTGCATCCCATTTGGTTGATAATAAGGAGGCGAATGACGCGAATGTTTTTAAGAGGTTTGAAACCGGACATACGTTAATATCTTATTTCTCATAAACTGTGTTTGTACTCAAATGTTGTAAATAGGGCTCAGTTATTAGAGCGTGATAACGACTCAACACAACCAAGAGAAAGCGGTAAGCGACATGAAAATACCAAATGGTATCGGTCGTTGAAACGGTGACAACAAGCGTGGAGGAATCAACATGCGAAAAATGTAACCACTTTGGTGGTAATCATGGCCAAGACAGTAAAAATGGACATTTCAAGAAAAGGAGATTCAACAATGATGGAAGGACGTCAGCACCAGCACCCGTTGTTAAGGAAGGAGAACGACCACCTATCATATGCTTCAAATGCGGAGGGGAGGGACACATCAGTCCAAACTGCGTGATGCCGTCCAAAGCATGTTATAATTGTGGAAGAGAAGGTCACTTAGTCCAATTTTGTCGTTCACCGAAGACAAGTTCAGCCAGGATGGAGGCACCAAAGGCCGTCCTAGAAAAGTCAAAGTCGGTAGTGCAAGGGAGAGCGTTTGTTGTGACCTCCCAGAAAGCAAGGAACCCGAATGAGGTTATCATGGGTAAGCTTATTATAAACTCTAGTGAAGTCTATACCTTATTTGATACCGGTTCTACACATTCTTTTATTTCTCCTACTTGCGCTCAACGATTAAATTTGACTCCGGAGAAATTAGATTTTGACTTATCTGTAGAAACTCCGTTGGGAGAAACCTTCATTACATCCACTGTTTATAAGTCTTGTTTGGTTCAAATCGGTACCCTCACATTACCTATCGATCTTATTTCATTAAAAATACTTGCATTTGACGTAATTCTAGGGATTGATTGGTTAACTACTCATCATGCTAAAATTGAATATTTTCGTAAGGTTGTTAGCTTTATATTCCTAATCAACCTATTATGCGAATTCAAGCGACCAAACCATTAAAATCAATCACGATCATCTCAAGCCATAAAGCTATTCGTTTATTGAAAAAAGGATGTCAAGCTTTCTTAGCCCACATCACAGATCTAAACAAAAATACGTCAGTTTTGAATGTTATTTCTATTGTTAATGAATTTCCTGACGTATTCCCTGAAGAACTTCCTGGCCTACCACCAGAGCGTGAAATTGAATTTTGTATCGACCTTGAACCCGGTACAAAACCTATTTCCAAAGCCCCATATCGAATGGCTCCTATTGAACTTCAGGAATTAAAGACTCAACTGCAAGAATTGTTAGACATTGGCTTTATTCGTCCTAGTACTTCTCCTTGTGGTGCTCCTGTTCTATTCATGAAGAAGAAAGATGGGAGTATGCGACTTTGTATTGATTATCGGGAGTTGAATTATGTCACCATCAAAAATATGTACCCATTGCCACGTATTGATGACCTATTTGACCAGTTGCAAGGAGCCAAATTCTTTTCAAAGATTGATCTTCGTTCCGGATATCACCAATTGAAGATTAGAACCGATGACATTCCAAAGACGGCTTTCAGAACTCGGTACGGGCATTATGAATTCCTAGTCATGTCATTTGGATTGACAAATGCTCCTGCTGCCTTCATGGATATGATGAACCGAGTATTCAAGGAATATTTGGATCACTTTGTGGTCGTTTTTATTGATGACATCCTTATTTATTCCAGAAGCCGTGAAGATCATGAGCAACACTTGAGGATGATACTCCAAAAGCTTCGTGAATACAAGTTTTATACCAAGTTGAAGAAATACGAGTTCTGGCTTGAGGAAGTAGCATTCCTTGGGCACGTGGTATCATGTCATGGAATATCTGTTGATCCAGCAAAGATTGAAGCTATTCAAAGCTGGGAGCAACCTAAATCAGTGATCGAAGTACGTAGCTTTCTCGGCTTGGCTGGTTATTATCGGAGATTCGTAGAAGGGTTTTCTCGAATCGCTACTCCACTAACTCAGCTGACTTGGAAAGATACAAAGTTCGGTTGGAGCGAGGAATGTGAGAAGAGTTTTCAAGAACTCAAGAGGAGACTCATTTCAACACCTGTTCTGACAATACCATCTGGTTCGAAGGGATTTGTCATCTACAGTGATGCTTCGGGCAAAGGGTTAGGATGTGTTCTCATGCAACATGGGAAAGTCATAGCTTATGCCTCATGACAACTCAAAGAATATGAGAGGAATTATCCTACTCATGATCTAGAGTTGGCAGCTGTTGTCTTCGCACTAAAGATTTGGAGGCATTACTTGTATGGGGAGAAAGTGGAGATCTTTACGGATCATAAAAGCCTCAAATATTTATTCACTCAAAAGGAACTCAACATGCAACAACGACGTTGACTTGAACTATTGAAAGATTATGATCATACCATCCAATACCATCCTGGAAAAGCGAACGTGGTAGCTGACGCATTGAGTAGAAGATCATATGAAAGTGCGAATGCGATATTGTCAACGCAAAGGCCCATTTTTTGTGACTTGCAAAGGATGGAAATAGAGTTAAAGACTCCAGGGACCCATGTGATGATGGCAAACATACGAGTAGAACCGACTTTAATTGATAAAGTTAAAGCTGCTCAAGCTCTGGACACGGAGCCGATGCGTATGAGGAAGAAAGTGCAAGAAGGTGATATCTTGGGAAGCAAGAATCGATGAAGAAGGAATACTTTGAGTCAACTCCAGACTTTGTGTTCCTAACGACCCTAATTTAAAGTATAAAATCATGATGGAGGCGCATAACACACCGTTTGCAATCCATCCTGGGAGTACCAAAATGTATCATGATATTCGTCATACATTTTGGTGGAGCAATATGAAGAGAGAGATAGCTATTTATTTATCTCAAGGTGTCTAACGTGTTAACGAGTCAAGGCGGAGCATCAAGTACCAAAAGGTCCATTGCAACCACTTGAAATTCCAGAATAGAAGTGGGAGCACATTACCATGGATTTCGTTACCGGTCTTCCCAAAGTTTCTCAAGGCATAGATGTGATTTGGGTCATTGTTGATAGATTGACCAAGTCTGCTCATTTCTTACCGATACGAGAAACTTATACACTTAAACGTCTTGCTCGTATGTACATAAACGAGGTTGTAAGATTGTATGGTATGCTAGTATCCATAGTTTCTGATCGAGACCCAAGATTCACTTCAAGATTTTGGGTTAGTTTACAAAAAGCTATCTTTTGCATTTTACGATTTAGCTTCGGCATATCATCCTCGACGACGACGGCAAGAAGAGAGGACGATTCAAACTCTTGAAGATCTGTTAAGACTCTGTGTCCTTGACTTCAAGGGAAGTTGGGACAACTTCTTACCATTGGTGGAGTTTTCCTATAACAACAGTTATCAGCGGTATTGGCATGGCTCCATTCAAGCGTTGTATGGAAGAAAGTGTCATTCTCCAAAGATATCTTTGGGATGAGGTGGGTGAAGCAACGTTGTTGGGACCGGAGTTGATACGTATGACTACGGAAAAGATTCAAACGATCCGACAACGTATAAAAACCTCACAAGATCGACAAAAGAGTTATGTTGATCTTCATCGAAGGACGTGGAATTCGATATAGAGATCATGTGTTGTTACATGTTGCTCCATGGAAAAGAGTTACGAGATCCGGAAAGAGAGAAAGCTCAATCCTCGATTCATCACCCATTTTAATCCTTGATCGAGTAGGAACCGCCTATATAGACTCGCTTTACTGCCAAGTATGTCTCGTGTTCATAACGCTTTTCACATATCCATGTTACGTAAATATGTGAAAGACCCGAACCACATTATTGAGTTAGAACCAGGACGAAATAAGCGGAAGTGTGACGCCCCAAAATAGGTATACATCACCTATTCCGAGTTGTCAATACATGGTACGTAAACAACTACAACTTTATTATTACAAATCAGAAATCTGTGAGTTTGAATACAAATATTATCTTCTGCACAATATCTATACTCAAATAAATCCTCATCACATTTATTGATACATTATTTTACAAAAATGGTGAGGACTACTAAACAATTCTTTCTAAAACCTTCATTCCATACCCCACTACATACTCGCTATATTCTCGCCTCACGAGAAGAAAATGGAACAAAAAGGAAAAGGGTGAGCTCAACTAGCCCAAGAAAGAATATTATGACTAAGATAATATACAACAAATTACCATTAGTCTTCAACAGGGGAAAAATCTAATAGAATACAATAGACAACAAATTTTAAATCAATATTCATGCAATGGAAATAATAATTCATTAGAAGAGTTAAGTAGAGAATGCAAACTACTATCTTCTATGTATGAATTTAAAAGTTCATCGCTCTATCTTTTATCCTCAGTAACATCAATCAATATACATCCGAATCAAATATTCATCTTTTGCACTACAAAAGCCAAAGATATTCATCGATTAATCATGTTCATCTAAACACTGCTTCATCTTTGCACTACTGGCCAAAGATATTCTTCTAAATCATTCACCTTTACTACAAAAGCCAAAGATATTCAATAATATCATCATTTAAGACCGAGGATGATGAAAATATTTTTAAAGAAACGAATCCATTGAAACAAAATGACAAGGATTAAGGATTAAGGATTCAGTACTTTGTTTTATCCATGTTCAAAATACCTCAAAAATAATCATAGTGGTGTAAAATTTAAGAATGGTCAAAACATGGATACAATCAAAGCTAGTATCCGAATAGATATTTTGGACAAAAAGAAGAAATTTTATTTTTTGGTGAATAGTGTAGATCGTGAATAGTGTCGTATCGTGAATAATAAACTCGACACCAAAAGATAGAAATTTCCCAAAAAACATCTTCACGCTTCATGAATAGTACTCGTGAATAGTAACTCGTGAATAGTAACTCATGAATAGTAACTTCGTGAATAGTAACTCATGAATAGTAACTCGTGAATAAGAATAACTCATGAATAAGTAACCAGAAACATGGAAAAGTTTCAAATTTGATAAAAGTTCCAACTAATATTTCAAAGATAATGATATTGAAGAAATAATATCATCCGAGAAGAAAATAACATCCCTTACCTCGAAAGATTAGTACTTCTAATGGAATACCTTATATATAGTGTTGAAGGGAACTTGCACCGCCTAACAATACTCAAAGTATACTCAAAATACTCACAAGAATACGCTCGATAATATAGAGAGAAAACTTCAGTTTACGGTGTGATTTTCAATTCTAACCTAAGCACTCTCTATTTATAGAAATTGCTTAGAACACCAAAGCGTAAAATTTAATAAATTAATAATATAATTATATAAATTTCCCTACGCATGCCTAGAATCTGATTTCAGCCATCAAACACATGCCACATTCTAGAAAAAGTAAGAAAAACGTTTTTCTAATTTTAAATATTTTAAACTTCCAAAATCAATTATTTCGAGCTTGAACTTCAATAATTCATAATAAATAGCCCTTTGATCAGAAAATTCGAATCTCATGAGTTTTTATAGGAAATTCAATTCTCTACAACTTTACAGAAGAAAGTTTTCCAAATTCCAAATAGAAATTGACCAAATCCACAAACGGACAATTTTACAAGTTATAATCAAATTTCACGATAAATAGGGTCCACCGACATGTTTAACATGTTTTAAATATTTATTTCAACAAAAATACTCTTCCTCCTCGTATACTCATATATCCCACATTCGTTGTAAAAATATCACCATTATTATATTATGAATTATTTTATCAGAAAAAGATAAAATTTCAATTTTCAACAATTGTCACATTAAAATTTTTCTCCATCTATATCCACATAAAATCAATATTTTCCTCATCATATGATTCAATAATTAATTATTCACAAATAATATTACAGAATCACAATATTGACAACCGTGCGGTTCCAGAAAGAGGGGCTTTCCAATAAGAATTTCTTCTTCTTGGCGCCGCAATTAGGTGACCAAACCTCTCCTTAGATGTAACTTTCTAGACATTGTCAATAATGTTATCTAATAATATTATTCAGATAATATGAATTATTGCTTCAATAATGAAAAATACTTTGTGTAATGACAATTATTGAAACAACAAAGAATATAAAATATCAACGCAGTAATTATTAACTCAATAAAATACTGAACAGTAATTACTGTAACCATTATTGAGTAGTGCGTAAGAATCAATAATTGGTGCAATACTACAGGTATATTCGTGTGTTTTAACCAACGGGTATTTTAACAAAGATAATCTGTAATAACTACGCTGATTATTTTTAAACCACTTATATTTATGCTTTCTTCATCCAATAGCTTTCATGCTGGGCCTACACACGGGCTACAGGTGCATTTAATATTCCCGACAAAGATTTAATATTCCACGACCAAACGAATATTCCCCGACAACAATGAATATTTTATAACCACTTGCTTATTTTGAAGTATTTACGTATTTTACCCCTAACTATCAACATTAATCAAATCAACCCTTAAAATAGAGAAAATTAAATTTCATTAATAATAAGTTGGGGTCTTACAACCTCCCCTCCTTATGAAATTTCGTCCTCGAAATTGACGTACGTACCTGGTGTTTCGAAAAGGTGAGGATACCTCGCTTTCATTTCCATTTCCAATTCCCAGGTCATTTCCTCTATAGCATGATTCCTCCACAAAACTTTAACTTGTGGTATGACCTTTGCGCGTAGGACATGCTCCTTCCTATCTAAGATCTTGACAGGTACCTCCTCATAAGTTAAGTCTTCGGCTATCTCGTCCGGTTCTAATTCTATAACGTGGTTCGGGTCTTTCAAATATTTACGAAGTACAGATATGTGAAACACATTATGAACACGAGACATACTCGGAGGTAACGCGAGTCTATAGGCTACATTTCCTACTCGGTCAAGAATTTGAAATGGACCAATAAATCGTGGATTGAGCTTTCCTCTTTTCCCAAATCTTGTAACTCCTTCCATGGAGCAACTCGCATGATTACATGATCCCCTACACTAAATTCCACGTCCTTTCGATGAAGATCCGCGATAACTCTTTTATCGATCTTGTCTTGGTTTGTATACGTTGTCGAATCATTTGGATCTTTTCCGTAGTCATACGTACTCAACTCGAGTCCCAACAAAGTGTTGCTTCACCCACCTCGTCCCCAACATATCGGAGAGCGACACTTTCGTCCATATAATGCTTCAAATGGAGCTACACCTATACTTGCCTCGATAACTTGTTGTTGTAAGAGAATTCCACCAATGGTAAATACTTATCCCAACCGCCTCAAGTCTAGGACATAGAGTCTTCATAAATCTTCAAGAGTTTGAATAGTCCTTTCGATTGTCCGTCCGTTGAGGATGGTATGCGAATCGAATCAATAAATCCGTGCCCATAGCTTTTTGCAAGCTAACCCAAAATCTTGAAGTGAATCTTGGGTCACGATCCAAACTATGGATACTGTGCATGCCATGCAACCTCACAATCTCATTCACGCATATACTAGCAAGACGTTCAAGTGAATAAGTCTCCGTGTCGGCAAGAAATGAAGCGGACTTGGTTAATCTATCAACAATAACCCAAATAGCATTGATGCCTTGAGAAACCGTAGGAAGACCCGTGAACGAAATCCATGGTAATGTGTTCCCACTTCTATTTCGAATCTCAAGTGGTTGCAACGGACCCTTAGGGTACTAGATGCTCTGCCTTTACACACGTTGACAAGTTAAACACATTGAGAAAAACTTTGCAATCTCTCTCTTCATATTGTTCCACTAAAATGTATGTCAAAGATCACGATACATTTTAGTACTTCCGAGATGGATTGCAAATGGTGTATTGTGTGCCTCCATCATAATCTTGTACTTCAAATCGTAGTCGTTAGAACACAAAGTCTAGAGTGGACTCAAGTATTCCTTCTTCATCAATTCTCGCTTAGGAATAGCTCCTTCTTGTACTTTCTTCTTCATACGCATCGACTCTCAAGATTGGGTGGCGAGCAACCTTAACTTTTTCTATTAAAGTTGGCTCTACGCGTATACTTGACATCATCGCACTAGTTCCTCGTGATATGATCTTCTACTCAACGCGTCACCTACCACGTTCATTTTCCAGATGGTATTGAATAGTGTGGTCGTAGTCTTTCAATAGCTCGAGCCAACGTCATTGCCAAGCGTGTTGAGTTCTTTTTGAGTGAAGAAATATTTAAGGCTTTTATGGTGCGAATATATCTCCACTTTCTCCCCATATAGATAGTGCCTCCCATATCTTTAAGCGCAAACGATCGTGCCGCTAACTCTAGATCATGAGTAGGATAATTCCTCTCATACTCTTTAAGTTGTCGCGAGGCATAGGCTATGACTTTCCCATGTTGCATGAGAACACATCCTAACCCTTTGCACGAAGCATCATTTGTGATAACAAATCCATCCGAACCGGATGGTATTGTTAGAAACAGTCTTAGAAATAAGTCTCCTCTTAAGCTCTTGGAAACTTTTCTCGCATTCTTCGCTCCAAACAAATTTTGTATCCTTCCGAGTTAGCTGAGTTAATGGAGTAGCGATTCGAGAAAACCCTTCCACGAATCTCCGATAATAACCAGCTAAGCCCAAAAAGCTACGTGCTTGATCACCGACTTGGTTGCTCCCAACTTTGTATTGCTTCAATCTTCACGGATCAACAGATACTCCATGTTTCGACACCACGCGCCCCAAGGAATGCTACTTCCTCAAGCCAAAACTTCGCATTTCTTTAATTTGGCATATAGTTTGTTTTCACGAAGCCTTTGGAGTACCAAATTTCAAATGGTGCTCATGATCTTCACGACTTTTGGAATATATAAGGATGTCATCAATAAAGACAACAACAAACCGATCCAAATATTCCTTGAATACTCGGCTCATCATATCCATGATAGTCTGCGGGAGCATTAGTCAATCCGAAAGACATGACTAAAATTCATAATGCCCGTCACGAAGTTCTAAAGGCGCTTTGGAATATCCTCGGTTCTAATCTTCAAATTGATGATATCCGAATCGAAGATCGATTTTGAAAAGAATTATGCCCCTTGCAATCGGTCAAACAAGTCATCAATACGAGGTAGAGGATACCTATTCTTGATGGTGACATGGTTCAATTCCCGATAGTCAATACAAAAGTCGCATACTCCGTCTTTCTTCTTTACAAATAAAACAGAGCACCCCAAGGAGATGTACTAGGGGACGAATGAAACCGATGTCCAACAATTCTCGTAGTTGGACCTTTAACTCTCAAGTTCAATAGGAGCCATTCGATATGGGGTTTTAGAAATGGGCCTTGTATCAAAGTTCAAGATCAATAAAGAATTCAACTTCACGTTAAGGGGTAGGCCGGAAGTTCTTCTGAAATACGTCGGGAAAGTTAATAACAACAGAATATTATTCAAATTTGGCGTGTCTTTATTCAAATCCATAACATGGGCTAAGAAAGCTTGACATCCGTTTTTCAATAAGCGAATAGCTTTATGATTAGATATGACAAAGTGATTGATTTTAATGGTTTAGTTGCTTGAATTACATAACAGTCAGGTTGGTTAGGAATATGAAAACTAACAACCTTACGAAAACAATCAATTTTGGCATGATGAGTAGTTAACCAATCAATCCCTAAAATCACGCCAAAAGCAAGTATCTTTAAAGAGATAAGGTCAACGGTAAGGTGATGGTGCCAACTTGAATCAAACAAGATTTATAAACAATGGATGTGATGAAAGTTTCTCTAAACGGAGTTTCCACGAGATAGGTCAAAGTCTAATTTCTCCGAGTCAAGTTTAAAAGTTGAGCACATGCGGGAGAGATAAATGAATGGGTAACACCGGATCAAGTAAGGTATAAATTTCGCAAGAATTTATAAATAGCTTACCCGTGATCACCTCGTTTGGGTTCTCGCATTATGACCGATCCACAACAAACGCTCTTCCCTAATCGTTGACTTTGACTTTTACGGAGACGATCTTTTGAGAGTCACCGTCCCCAATTGAACTAGGTTTATTTCGCCATTGTCTGAATCTCGAGCGATATGTCCTTCCTTTCCATAATTATAGCATACCTTGAATCTGTTGTGGGCGGTTTGGTGATATGTCCCTCTTTTCCGCATTTGTAACATATAACCGGTGGTCGTTTCTCCTCCTTAGAACCGGTTACTCTGCAAGCATTTGCCGTCTTCACATGGTCATTGTTAAATCTCCTCTTTTAAAATCTCCTCCCGACTCGCTTCTTCTATTTTCATGGCCCATGATTACCACCGTAGTGGTTACCATTTTGTCCGTCTGCTTTTTTCTCTGCTTTGGTTATCATTATTACATTGATCGCTATCTCTCGAGTACGATCCTGGTTGTGGTCCTCAGTTGGCCGTACTCGTTATCTCGCTCTAATAATTGAGCCCTGCTTACAACATCTGAATAGAGAGAAAATTTATGAGAAATGAGATCTTTGACGTATGCCGGGTTTCAAACCTCTAAGAAACATCCGCGTCATCGTTCCTCATTCTCCACCAAATGAGGTGCAAACTCGGATAACTCGCAAACTTTGCCTCGTCTTGAGACACCGCTATGTTGTTTTGTTCTAATCGATGAACTCCACTTCCTTCATATAGCGAACACTTTCGTGAAAAGTATTTGTCATTAAATAATTTCAAATGTCTCCCAAGCCATGCCGAAAGTCTGCGGTTTGATGGATACGCTTCACGACTCCCACCAATGAGTCTCGCTTCGCCACGGAACATAAAGCTAGCGAATGGAACCTTCGTTTCTCTCTGTGCATCCCAAGACATCGAATATCTTGGTAATTTGCTTGACCCATGTTTCCGCCATGATCGGATCTAGCTTTCCCTTAAATTCGGTGGTCCCAACTCTTTGAATCGCTTGGTGATAAACCGTGAATTGCTATCATTTCTCCTCAGATTTTGAACACGAGTCTCCTCGTCGATTTTGCATGAACTGCAAAAAGCTTCTAAACATCCCTCGCTCATTATCTCGCTCGTTTGGTGTTATTCACGGGAGGAACATTGCCAACTGTTGCACGTTCTCCTCGTTGGTGAGTACAGAGCGTCTCCACGGTCTCATTTCCATTGTTAATATTCTCGAAATTACATTCTCAAATACTTGTCGTAAAAAACAAGGGTTAATTAAGAAATCAATATATCACATAATATCCTTATATCTTGACCAACTAAAAAAAAAAGCTTAGGTAGGACACACTAGCGAAGGATTTACTCGTCTCTCCTCCTAGTTCTATTCCCCGATCTCCGCCAGAGATCATATCCCTAAGCTCGATACCAACCGTGACGCCCCCCAAAATAGGTATACATCACCTATTCCGAGTTGTCAATACATAAGATGTAAACAACTACAACTTTATTATTACAACCAGTAAATCGTGAGTTTGAATACAAATATTATCTTCTAGACAATATCTATACTCAAATAAATCCTCATCACATTTATTGATACATTATTTTACAAAAAATGGTGAGGACTACTAAACAATTCTTTCTAAAACCTTCATTCCATACCCCAGGCTAAGTACTCGCTATATTCTCGCCTCTGAGAGAAGAAAAATGGAACAAAAAGGAAAAGGGTGAGCTCAACTAGCCCGAAGAAAGAATATTATGACTAAGATAATATACAACAAATTACCGTTAGTCTTCAACAGAAAAATCTAATAGAATACAATAGACAACAAATTTTAAATCAATATTACAATGAAATAATAATTCATTAGAAGAGTTAAGTAGAGAATGCAAACTACTATCTTCTATGTATGAATTTAAAAGTTCATCGCTCTATCTTTTATCCCCAGAACATCAATCAATATACATCCGGAATCAAATATTCATCTTTACTGCACTACTGAGCCAAAAATATTCATCAGTTGGTCATGTTCATCTAAACACCTGTTCATCTTTGCACTACGGCCAAAGATATTCTTCAGAAATCATTCATCTTTGCACTACAGGCCAAAGATATTCAATAATATCATCATTTAAGACTGAGGATGATGAAAAATATTTTTAAAGAAAAGAATCCAGTGAAACAAAATGACAAGGATTAAGGATTAAGGATTCGTACTTTGTTTTATCCATGTTCAAAAATACCTCAAAAATAATAATAGTGGTGTAAAATTTAAGAATGATCAAAACATGGATACAATCAAAGCTAGTATCCAGAATAGATATTTTGGATAAAAAGAAGAAATTTTATTTTTCGGTGAATAGTGTCGTATCGTGAATAGTCTGTGATACGTGAATAAGTAACTCACACCAAAAGATAGAAATTTCCCAAAAAACATCTTCACGCTTCATTTAATAGTACTAAGTGAATAGTAACTCGTGAATAGTAACTCATGAATAGTAACTCGTGAATAGTAACTCATGAATAGTAACTCATGAATAAGTAACTCACGAATAGTAACCCCGACATGGAAAAGTTTCAAATTTGATAAAAAGTTCCAACCAATATTTCAAATAATGATATTGAAGAAATAATATCATCCGAGAAGAAAATAACATCCCTTACCTAGAAAGATTAGTACTTCAAATTTGGAATCTGGGATATAGTGTTGAAGGAACTTGCAGACCGCCTAACAATACTCAAAGTATACTCAAAATACTCACAAGAATACGCCGATAATATAGAGAGAAAAACTTGAGTTTAAAGTGTGATTTTCAATTCTAACCTAAGACCCTATTTATAGGAAATTGCTTAGAACACCAAAGCGAAAATTTAATAAATTAATAATATAATTATATAAATTTCCTCGCATGCCTAGAATCTGATTTCACCATCAAACACATGCCACATTCTAGAAAAAGTAAGAAAAACGTTTTTCTAATTTTAAATATTTTAAACTTCCAAAAATCAATTATTTGAACTTGAACTTCAATAATTCATAATAAATAGCCTTTTGATCGAAAAATTTGAATCTCGCCAATTTTTATAGGAAATTCAATTCTCTACAACTTTACGAAGAAAGTTTTCCAAATTCCAAATAGAAATTGGCCAAAATCCACAAGCAGGCGATTTTACGAGGTTATAATCAAATTTCATCAATAAATGGGGTCCACAATTTATGTTTTAACATGTTTTAAACATTTATTGCAACAAAAAATACTCTTCCTCCTCGTATACTCATATATCCCACATTCGTTGTAAAAATATCACCATTATTATATTATGAATTATTTTATCGGAAAAGATAAAATTTCAATTTTCAACAATTGTCACATTAAAATTTTTCTCCATCTATATCCACATAAAATCAATATTTTCCTCATCATATGAATCAATAATTAATTATTCATAAATAATATTACTGATTCACAATATTGACAACCAGGCGGCCCTCAGAGAAGAGGGGCTTTCCAATAAGAATTTCTTCTTCTTTGCCTTGTGATTAGGTGACCAAACCTCTCCTTGATGCGAACTTTCTAGACATTGCCAATAATGTTATCTAATAATATTATTCAGATAATATGAATTATTGCTTCGATAATGAAAAATACTTGTGTAATGACAATTATTGAAACAACAAGAATATAAAATATCAACGCAGACAATTATTAACTCAATAAAATCTTTGAGCGAAGAATTCATCGTAACCATTATTGAGTAGTGCGTTAGAATCAATAATTGGTGCAATACTGGTAATGCTTCTCAGTGTTTTAACCATCGGGTATTTTAACAGATATTAATTGGTAACAACTTCTGCCAGTTATTTTTAAACCACTTATATTTGTCGTTTTCTTCATCCATCGCTTTCCGTTATGGGGCCCACACATGGTCACTGCTGGTCAGTATACGAATATTCCCAAGACGATCTGAATATTCCACGACCAAAACGAATATTCTCAAACAACAATGAATATTTTATAACCACTTGCTTATTTTGAAGTATTTGCGTATTTTACCCCTAACTATCAACATTAATCAAATCAACCCTTAAAATAGAGAAAATTAAATTTCATTAATAATAAGTTGGGGTCTTACAGGAAGATTTGACGTATAAAGAGGTTCCTGTTCAAATCTTGAATAAGAAGGAACATATTCTATGCTCCAAGGTTATACCTCAAGTCAAAGTTTTATGGAGAAACCACGATGTTGAGGAAATGACTTGGGAGTTAGAATCTGAAATGAAATCAAGGTATTCTTACCTCTTCAATATACCAGGTACATACCCTAATTTCGAGGGCGAAATTTCATAAGAATGGGAGATTGTAAAACCCCAACTTTTTGAATAAAGATGAATTTTCTATAAATATTATTTTTGAATATTATGGAGTGAAATTGATATAATGTTATAGTTGTGGGTAATATTTATAAATTTTGTAAAGTACGCAAGTTATTATATAATATTCGATTGGTGGGAATATTCGTTTTAACGAGAGAATATTCGCATAACTACACAATCATTGGTGGACCCCATAACTAATTATTATTCGATTGAGAAAACGACAAAAATACTTTATGAAAATAACGGTGGAAGTTTTACTGTTAAGCTGTTGAAACACCCGGTGTTAAAAAATGCGATACGTGTGGTTGCATAGTAGCACAATCGTATTAATTATTGATGCTTACGTGATAAGTCATTCGGTTTTGTTGCTATTATTAATGTAATAATACGAAAAAAAATTTATATAAAATGTAATATTTTTATAAAGTTATTCTATAAATAGAATATATTATATTATATTATCATAGTGTCTACGCATAGTGTCTCGCATAGTGTTTTGCATAGTAAAATCTTTTTATATATAAAATGAATACTTTTATAAAGTTATCATGCTTTATTAGACAATAATTAGAATATATTATATTTTATTATGCATAGTGTTTGCATAAAGGTACTGCATAAGATTTTGAATAGTAAAATCTTTTATAAAGTTATTCATTTTATTAGATTAAAAATAGAATATATTATATTTTATTTAAAAGATTTTGCTTTAAATATGGATGAAATCGATTAAAGTAAATCAATCTGACCGATTCATGAGTTAGTTACTATGCATCCATTTTTCTATAAATAGAAGCTCATTCCTTCATTATTTCTTATGAATTCACCGAAACTCTAGAGAGATAAACTATAGAGAGAAGAAGAAAAGTATTACTCTCGCTACTTCACTACTCATATATCCATCATTACTTTCTTCTTAAGGTAGGGAATATTATTTGTTGTACTTTCGTGGGGTATTATTTCTTTTGGTATTCATGAAGAGAACTTACATTATTCCATTATTTATTATTTTGTTGGAATAACTTTGTGATACGCGGGCTACCCTATACTTGGTGACATTCTTCTATTATTACATCTTTTTACTATTCTCGTTGGAATATCCTCGTGCATGCGTTTTCTGCTTTACGACACGATTTCGCCTTTATTATTACTCGCTGAATATCACATGCATGTGTTTTACGTCGGACTGGTTCCGTCTTTATTATAATTACATTGGAATATCACATGCATGCGTTTAACGTCGGACTGATTCGAAATCTTATTAGTATTACTGTTGGAATAACTTTATCTGTCTGAAGTACCGCATGCATGGTGATTTCATTTGTTATTCCATTCTTTATTATTACATTTGGAACATCCCAGCCGGTGCAAAATTTTGCACGACCAAGTTCCGTTATTTAGTATTCATTGGAATAACCTATCTATCACAATCCGCATGCATGGTGATTTCTTTTGTTATTCCATTCTTTATTATACTCAGGTTGGTTAAAGTTTTGACTTCTATACTCCATGAAATTAGTAGAATATCCTTGATAATTGCGCTTCATCTAGTATCTTTTCATGGAAATATTCTTCTGAGCATTCTTGAATTTTACTCTACAAAGCAGTATCATGTTGACAATTTGGACGTTATTGGTTCTTGGACAAATTAATTCTTGAACTTGTTTTATTGAATTCTTATATCATTGTCACCATCCTCATGATTATATTATGTTTAAAGTCATATGTGGCCTGTAGTGCATAGATGGACTTGGTATGATTATGACCAGGGATTATTCGGTGTAATCATGACCGTAATGTTACAAATGATGTGGAACAAGTCCTTATTGGCCCGTAGTGCATTGATGGATAGTTGTTGGCATGATCATGACCATTAATGAATACACAAATATTCTTGGCCCGTAGTGCATGGATAATTGTGGTCGTGATACTAAAGAATATCCTCGGCCGTAGTGCAGGGGTGATTCGATGATGTGGATTATTTATTAAGCTGAGTCCCAGCAATAAAAGTCATGAAAAACCTTTTAAATCATAAAAGATAGTTTATCAGTTTAACATTGTTGAAGGCTAATGATAATTTATTCTGCATTATCTTAGTCATAATATTTCTTACTGGGCTAGTTGAGCTCACCCTTTCTTTCACTGTTCTCTTCAGGAAATGAGAACGTAGCTGGGACGAGTCGGGGAACGGAGTGATGGTCCGGATGATAGTATTAGCTAGTAGTCCTCACTATTCTGTGAAATAGTGTGACAATAAATGTAATGAGGACTCCTTTTTAGTTTGTATACTCTCTAGTAGACAATATTTGTATTCAAACTCACAGTTTATGTTTGGTCGTATTGTACACGACAGTTGTATTATTAAGTTGTATTTGAATTCTGTACCATGTATCTGGAGACTCAAGATAGGTGATGTATACCTAATTTTGGGGGCGTCACACCAATCGTCGACATATACATGTCGGACCTTTTCACAACTTGTTTTTTCAAACAAATCTCACCCAACATGAGAACACCAAAAGACAAGAACAGAAAAGGGACAAATAAAAATCCCGACGTCGAGAGGTGGCGACTCTACTGGGGATTTCCAATAAGAGGACTTAAGCCGCAATTTCAAACTTTTTAAAATTGTTATCTTTTTGTGTGTGGATGTTGCATTTACATTTGAATGAATGTGTACTAATGCATTTACTTACTGCACTTAGTGCTTCACACCATATCTGTATGTGATATTAGTGCTTCGCACATGTCATCATTTCCATATGGTGAGATGCTATGTATGTGAATATATGTTGTGTGGTCCCTCCGTCAAGAGGTTATCCTGTCTGTGTTTAATTACTGGAGTCGTAGGAAGACTAATTCCAACAAGGCTCAGGAAAGGCACCACCCAAATTCGCTCTAGTTGAAAGACCGTATTAACTTCCCATCAAGTAAATTGCGATGATTTGGAACCTTCATGCCAAAAAACCGCGAGAATAACCTAAGATAGGCCAGCCTCTAATAAACCAAACGTGGAGGGAAGTCTCTTCATACCTTCCCATTTCAATTACTTGTAAATTCAAATACTTGTAATTTCATTTCCATGTTAGTCTCAATGTAATGGAAAATATAAAGAAATATGTGTACATGTATTCCCTTTCATATCAAAATCTATCATGTTATACAGTCATTTAAACAACTGACAACCGTTTTGCAGGATAATACTCCTAGAACGGATATATCACATAGCATGTAACATTTCTACATTCCCACTACTAAACTACATAAGTCTTTTTATAGGGAAGCAATTGATCTCGTTGCCCGTTCAAAAATCCAATAAGGCACTAAGCCCACCCCACCGTCAGACATGGCTAAAAGTGCCCAGCCTGATCCCATTCCTGTTTCTCACGAGGAGTTCAAAGGATTAAGGAATCAAATTGCAGAATTGGTTGTCTTTCTAAAAGAACAAAGTAAAAACACTCGGGCCCAGACAATGTCTACTCCATCAGAGTCATTCACTCAAGGGGGCAGTCAGGATATTAACAAAAAGATGGAAACCCAGATACCTAAACCTCATTCCAATAAAAGAACCAACAAAACCCCTGAAATCACAAAACTCAGGGCTGATCGAGAAATTGGGGATATAAGAAAGAAAGTCCAACAAATGGAGGAAACCATCCGGTCAATCAAAGGGACTGGAAACTATTTAAGTGTTACATATTCATATCTCTGCATCTTCCCAGGGGCTCGATATCCTGACAAATTCAAAATCCCAGAGTTTAAAAAGTACAATGGGGAAGGCGATCCCTAGCATCTAAAAGTGTACATTGGCGAACTAGGGTCTTATGCTGAAGATGAAAGCCTTAGAATGCAGCTTTTCCAAAAGAGTCTTACCGGAGAGGCTAAAGCCTAGTATGCCCGACTTGACAATGCTAAAATCCACAACTGGGAAGTATTTGCCCACACCTTTCTAAATCAGTATGGTTTTCATTCACAAATGGCACCGGATCGATACCAAGTGACTAAAGTCAAAAAGCAAAGTACTGAATCTTTTCGAGAATATGCCTAAAGGTGGAGACATTTAGCAGTGCAAGTCATTCCATCAATGACAGAAACTGAGATGGTAATGACGTTTATTGATATCCAGGAGGCTCCTTAGTATGAGAGGATCTTAGCAGGCATAGGAAAGACATTCTCGAAAATGATCAAACACGGCGAAATGGCAGAAATGGGCTTGAAGGTAGGAAAGATTAAAGACTTCACTTCCTTGGAAGCAGTCGCTAAATATATACAAACTGGCAAGTATGCGAGCGATCCCAAGGGGGTACTCGATAAAGGCAATGAAGATATATCCCTTGTTGTACAGGGGCAAGCTAGGAGACCAAACTACAGTCCCCCCATTTGGAAAAAACGAGACAATCTGCCATCTCAACAACAGGATGCATTAAACCAATGCCAGGATAGAAAAAGAAAATTTGAAAGAACGGAAAATCAGGTGTTCACTCCACTAGGCGATTCCCTTGAAAATGTATTGGCGATTTAATAGATCACAAGAAAATTACTGAACTGGCTCCACCTCTAGAACTAGGGAGCAAAAGATACAATCCGAGCCAGAGATGTGCTTACCACTCAGGGTCTCCAGGACACGATACACAAGATTGTTGGTCCTTAAAGCATAAGATTCAAAATCTTATCGAAAGTGGCAGTATTGTTGTTCAACAACCTGATCAACAAAATGTCAACACCAACCTTCCATTACAGAATGATACGGAGTAAGTAAACATGATTGGGTCAGGAAATGCTGAAATGTATCCAAATCGTAAGTACATACGAAGGGTGGAGGAATACTCCCAAAGGCACAGAACAAATGTCCTAGAGTGGATAAACTCGGAGGAGGGTATGACAGTAATGCAAAAATTAAAGACAATCCAGAATCAAGTAAATCTACTGGCTAAGCTGATAGTGTGCCAACATCAAGAAACGAGACAGTTTTTTACTCAACTATCAGAAAGCCAAGAAAATAAAAAGGTTAACCATAATGAAAGCCCATATCTCTCCATGATGAGCTAGCTAAATGAAGAATATCAAAGCAGGCTAACAGTACATGAAAAGGGGGATGATAAAATTGCTAGAAGATCTCGCCAGCAGAAAAATCGCTTGGGGGAATGCGATTTCTCGAAGAAGAAAGATCAAACAACCTCCACAAGAGCCCGAAAATTCACCCCTTTGAGCAAATCAAAGGAAGAAATGCTACACTTTCTAATAAGCGAAGGAAGGATTACTGAGTTGTTATCTCCTATAAATCCCAATATAAAGAGTTACAATTCCACCAAGATATGTCTCTACCATTCTAACTCACCTAGACATACGACTAAGGAATGCTGGTCTTTGAGAAATAAAATTCAGGATCTCATTGAAAATTTAGAGCTGAAGATAGAATCCCCTGTGACAACCCTAAAATAGGTCCATACCATCCAACCTATTCTGAGTCGCCAAATACATGGTACAGAAAATAACTACAACTTTATTACAACAATTGTCGTACAAAATACAACAACACATATGCTATGAGTTTGGATACAAATATATACCAAATGTGACACATGTTCCAACCGTGGACAGCACCTCACAGTGACACCTTACATAAAGGTATAGTCAAAAACTGTTTTAGAAATTCAAATCTTTGGGAAGTGCTCAAGGAAACCTTCGTACATGGGAGGCCATGCGTCTAGGCTATGATAGATATCATATGTCCACAGAATTATCCTTGGTTAACCCAATAGACCCCAAAGAAAAACGAGAAGATTACTATCATATTCTTCCCTATGGTGAGTCTTCTCTTGACATATCATTATCTCCACTTGTCTCTAATTGAGAATTATACTTCAAACAAACACCAAGATTATATAGTAGTGCTCATAAATATACTCGACAGAGTGGATGAGCACATCCACGCTCTTATGATGATACGAGGTTGTATGTCATTAGACATCTTGTATGATAGTGACAAAACACCCTTCCAACGTTGGGTTCTCTCACCCTCAACAAATATATGACCACCGCTCTATTCCCCGTTATCCCCACTCGACCCAAATACACTTTTATTACCCGAAAGGAATTGTGAAGCAAAAGGGTGAAACCAACTAGCTCGATAAAGAATATCATGACTAAAGATAATTAAATTATCAATAGCCTTCATCAATAATAAATCGAGATTTAGAACATATGGTAGATGATAAAAAATTTCAACCATAGTTGCATCGGGCGAAGCAATCCATTAGAAGAGTCAAATAGACTATAAAGTCTATTATCTTCTCATGTTAAAAAAATCCATCAATAATGTTTTATCCTCGTAACATCAATCAACAATTCTGGTCCACAATCATATGAATAACTCATAATCATAATTGTAGTTCTAAATTCCTCTTCTCATCCAGGACGAAGATAATTTTTATAACCTATCTTCACCTGAAACATCAAAGATCATGGTTATACCAAATCACATTTCATGTTCATAATCATACTGATAAATTCATCTTTGCACTACGGGCCAAAGATATTCGTCAACAGACCATCTTTGCACTATGGCCAAAGATATTCAACAACATGTCATCTTTGCACTACGGCCAAAGATATTCATCAACAAACCATCTTTGCACTACAGGCCAAAGATATTCCTCAATAGTTCATATTTGCACTACAGGCCAAATATATTCATCAACAGTTCATATTTGCACTACAGGCCAAATATATTCATCAACAGTTCATATTTGCACTACAGGCCAAATATATTAATATCTCAAAGAAATATATAATCATTTCAGAATTTATATAAACAATAATTATAACGATGTTGATTATTTCACCTTTGAACTTAAGCTAAAAATATTCAATTATAAATTCAATGGTCATGATCATACCAATCAACAATTCAACTTTACACTACTGGCCAAAGAGAACCCATAGTCATGATCATACCAATAATCTATCCATCTTTACACTCAAGTCAAAGAGAAATTAATATCATCATTAGGATTATAAAAATGTTATATATGATAGTAAAATCAATATAATCAAAACATCTAGATTTAATCTCTAGAGTAATATTCCTAAATCAACTATAATTTGGTTAGAAAAAGAAACCAATTTTGTCATGAATAGTAACTCGTGAATAGTAACTTCGTGAATAGAAACTCATGAATAGTAAACCCGACACAAAAAGGTAGAAATTTCACAATAAAATTCATACCAATATTTTGGTATAATGATATTGAAATAACATTTCATAAACTCATAAACAATTTATTTTAATTGTTTACACTTTACTAAATAATGCATTTAATCATCCTAAAATTTCAAACTCAAAAGATCTCATCACCAATAACCAAAACCCTCATCAAAAATCTGCATATACCTCATATAGGATTCTAAAGCCATAAAATCCTATTTTGTCAATTTTCTTACTTCACATAACATATTTAATTCATTTACTCATAACTAGTCTATTTTCATGAAAAATGCCAAATCAGTTCCAAAAATATTTTTTTTCTGGGATTTAGCAGAATATAGTCCCATATTGAACATATATTTTTCTCAGAATTTTTAAAATTCATTTACTATTTTTTATATGGCCAAAACCACTAATATTTAGACATTTATCATAAATTGTACTTTTATCTAAAAATTCAAAAATTAGGAGAGAGTACAATCGATATTATATAGATGTACTCCCAATAAAAATTTTATCAATTTTAGAGTTAACCACAAGGAATTATAAGCGGTCACTTTTAAAATAGTCTTTTCTCATAAAATTCATAACTCTTAATATATACGTCCAAAAATCACCATTTTTTGAAACAAACAATAAAACTCATCAAAATATCATTTTAAATTTTTCCAGAATTTTTGAAGGTCAGAAAAATTACAAAATTGAAAAAACATAACAACCCTTAAAATCCCTTACTATCCCTTACCTCAAAAGAGAAGCATTTCTGACTGGATATATCAGATATGACGCTGAAGGAAACTTGCACTGAAGAATATCAACTCACCAAGTATCTAAATACTCACAAAATACACTCAATAATCTAGAGAGAAAAAGAGAGAAAACTTATGAATTCTGGTGTGATTTTCAATTCTAACTTAGCCATATATTTATAGGAAAATGTTAGCAGACTTGACCTGCAACCTGATGGTTTTACCTGCTACTATTCCCACCCACCACATTTGAAATAAAATTCAGCACATTTCTTCACCAAACAAGAGTGGGGCCCACCAATTCTAGAATTTTTCACCAAAATGATTTATAACCTGATTTCCGAATCAGCCACCTCTTAAAATTCATAACAAATCATACGTTCATTTTTAACGGCTCAAAATTTGTGGACATATACTCAACTTATATATGTATAACATATCCAAAAATTACAACGATCCAACTATTTGGATTAAAAATTATAACTCCTTAATATATCTCAAAAAAACTTGTTTGATTTTTAATACCTCCAATCCGACAAAATACTAATAAAACACCTCAACATTAATTCCTTCATTTATAACCACATAAATAAATCCATCATTTATATCCACATAAAATAAATATTTCCTTATCATATGAATCAATGATTAATTATTCACAAATAATATTACGTAATCATATTTATGACAACCAGTCATTCCTCCTGTGAAAGAGGGGGCTTTCCAATAAGAATTTCTCCTCATTGGCCTTGATTAGGTGACCAAACCTCTCCTTGATGTAACTTTCTAGACATTGCCAATAATGCTATCTAATAATATTATTCAAATAATATGAATGAATTATTGATCCGATAATGGGAAATATTGTGTAATATGACAATTATTGAAACAACAATAATATAAAATATCAACGCAACAATTATCAATCAATAAAATAAAATATTGAATAAAGAACTACTATAACAATTATTGAGTAGTGCCTTCTTATGTAAGGATCAATAATTCATCAATCACATGCATCCACGCCAGACATCGTATTTTAATCACCGTATTCCAACAAAGTGTTAATCAGTAATAACTACGCCAAATTATTTATAAAAACGCAAACTTGTCATTTTCTTCATCCGACAATTATTCTGTTATGGGGCCCACAAATGACTGCGTCGTCGTATGAATATTCCCTGACAACAAGAATATTCCACGACCAAATGAATATTCCCCGACAATAATGATTATTTTATAACCACTTGCATATTTTGAAAAATTTGCACATTTCACCCATAACCAGAGAATTATATCAAATTAATACCTTATTATTCACAATAATAATTAGAGGAAATTCGATTTTATTTATAATAAGTTGGGGTCTTACAACCTCCCCTCCTTATGAAATTTCGTCCTCGAAATTGACAAACGTACCTGGTGTTTCGAAAGGTGAGGATACCTCGCTTTCATTTCGGATTCCAACTCCCAGGTCATTTCTTCAATAGCATGGTTTCTCCATAAAACCTTAACTTGTGGTATAACCTTGGTGCGTAGGACATGCTCTTTCCTATCCAAGATCTTAACAGGTACTTCTTCATACGTTAAATCTTGGGCTATCTCGTCTGGTTCTAACGCAATAATATGGTTCGGGTCTCTCACATATTTACGAAGCTTGGATATGTGAAAAACATTATGAACACGAGACATACTTGGAGGTAATGTGAGTCTATAAGCCACATTTCCTATTAGGTCAAGAATCTCAAATGGACCAACAAATCGTGGATTGAGCTTTCCTCTTTTTCCAAATCTTGTAACTCCCTTCCATGGAGTAACACGTAACAATACATGATCTCCAATATTAAACTCCACGTCCTTTCTATGAAGATCAGCATAACTCTTTTGTCGATCTTGTGAGGTTTGAATAAGTTGTCGAATCATTTGGATCTTTTCTGTAGTCATGCGTACTAATTCTGGTCCCAATAACGTTGCTTCTCCCACCTCGTCCCAACATACTGGAGAACGACACTTTCGTCCATACAACGCCTCAAATGGAGCCATGCCTATACTTGCTTGATAACTGTTGTTGTAGGAGAATTCCACCAGTGACAAGTACTTATCCCAACTTCCTTTAAAATCTAGGACACAAAGTCTTAATAGATCTTCAAGGGTTTGAATAGTCCTCTCGATTGTCCGTCTGCTTTGAGGATGGTATCTTAAAGCCAATCAATCAGAATCCGCGCCCATAGCTTTCTGTAAGCTAACCCAAAATCGTGAAATAAATCTTGGGTCACGATCCGAAACTATGGATACTGGCATGCCATGCAATCTCACAATCTCATTCACTTATATACTAGCAAGACGTTCAAGGGAATAAATCTCACGTATCAGCAAGAAATGGGCAGACTTGGTTAATCTATCAACAATAACCCAAATAGCATTTATGCCTTGAGAAACTTTAGGGAAGACACATAACGAAAATCCATAGTAATGTGTTCCCACTAACATTTCGGAATCTCAAGTGGTTGTAATGGACCCTCTGGCACTTGATGCTCCGCCTTTACACATTGACAAGTTAAACACCTCGAGATAAACTCTGCGATCTCTCTCTTCATATTGTTCCACCAAATGTATGTCGAATATCATAATACATTTTGGTACTCCCAAGATGGATTGCAAACGGTGTGTTGTGTGCCTCCATCATGATTCTATGCTTCAAGTCAAAATTGTTAGGAACACAAAGTCTGGAGTTGAATCTAAGTATTCCTTCTTCATCGATTCTTGCTTCTGGAATAGCACCTTCTTGCACTTTCTTCTTCATACGCATCAGCTCCATGTCCGTAGCTTGAGTAGCTTTAACTTTATCAATTAAAGTCGGTTCTACTCGTATGTTTGATATCATCACGTGGGTACTTGGAGCCTTCATCTCTATCTCCATCCTTTGCAAGTCATACAAAATGGACCTTTGTGTTAACAACATTGCACTCGTACCGGCATATGATCTTCTACTTAATGCGTCAGCGACCACGTTTGTTTTTCCAAGATGATATTGGATGGTGTGATCGTAATCTTTCAATAGCTCGAGCCAACGTCGTTGCCGCATGTTGAGTTCCTTTTGGGTGAAGAAATATTTGAGGCTTTTATGATCTGTATAGATCTCCACTTTCTCTCCATACAGGTAGTGTCTCCAAATCTTCAATGCGAAAACGACTGCTGCCAACTCCAAATCATGAGTAGGATAATTCCTCTCATATTCTTTGAGTTGCCGTGAGGCATAGGCTATGACTTTCCCATGTTGCAAGTGAACACATCCTAACCATTTGCCTTAAGCATCGCTGTAGATAACAAATCTATCCGAACCAGATGGTATTGTCAGAACAGGTGCCGAAATGAGTCTCCTCTTGAGCTCTTGGAAACTCTTCTCGCATTCCTCTCTTCATACGAATTTTGTATCTTTCCGAGTCAGCTGAGTTAACGGAGTAGCGATTCGAGAAAATCCTTCCACGAATCTCTGATAATAACCAGCTAAGCCCAGAAAGCTACGCACTTTGGTCACCGACTTTGGTTGCTCTCAACTTTGTATTGCTTTAATCTTTCTTGGTCAATGATACTCCATGTTTTTTACACCACGTGCCCAAGGAATGCTACTTCCTCAAGCGTAACTCACATTTCTTCACTTGGCATAAAGCTTGTTTTCACGAAGCCTTTTCAAGTATCGACTTCAAATGGTGCTCATGATCTTCACGGCTTTTGGAATAGATAAGGATGTCATCAATAAAGACAACAATAAACCGATCCAAATATTCCTTGAATACACGGTTCATCATATCCATGAAAGCGGCGAGGAGCATTAGTCAATCCAAAAGACATGACTAAGAATTCATAATGCCCGCATCAGTTTCAAAGGCGCTTTGAATATCCTCGCTTTTAATCTTGGTTGATGATATCCAGAACGAAGATAGATCTTTAAAAAGAATTGTGCTCCTTGCAACTGGTCGAACAGGTCATCAATGCGAGGTAGCAGATACCAATTCTTAATGGTGACATGGTTTAATTCTCGATAGTCAATACAAAGTCGCATACTCCCGTCTTTCTTCTTTACGAATAAAACAGGAGCACCCCAAGGAGATGTACTAGGACGAATGAAACCTATGTCTAACAATTCCTGTAGTTGGACTTTTAACTCCTGAAGATCAATAGGATCCATTCAATATGGGGTTTTAGAAATGTGTTTTGTACCCTGCTCAAGGTCAATAAAGAATTCAACATCACGTTCTGGGGGTAGACCGGGAAGTTCTTCAGGAAATACATCAGGAAATTCTCTAACAACAGAAATATTATTCAAATCTGACATATCTTTGTTCAAATCCATAATATGGGCTAAGAAAGCTTGACATCCGTTTTTCAATAAACGAATAGCTTTATGGCTTGATATGATAGTGTCTGATTTTAGTGGTTTAGTTGTTTAAATTCGTATGACAGGTTGGTTAGGAATATGAAAACTAACAACCTTACGAAAACAATCAATTTTGGCATGATGAGTGGTTAACCAATCAATTCCTAAAATCACATCAAAAGCAAGTATCTTTAAAGAGATAAGATCAACAGGTAATGTGATAGTGCCAACTTGGATCATGCAAGATTTATAAACTGTAGATGTAACGAAAGTTTCACCCAACGGAGTCTCCACTGATAAATCAAAGTCTAATTTCTCCGGAGTCAAGTTTAAACGTTGAGCAAAAACAGGAGAGATAAAAGAATGGGTAGAACTGGTATCTAGTAAGGTATAAACTTCGCAAGAGTTCAACATTATCTTACCCGTAATCACCTCGTTTGGGTTCCTCGCGTTTTGGCCAGTCACGACAAACGCTCTTCCAGGAACCGCTGATTTCGACTTATCCGGATGACCTTTTGAGTCACCATCCCCGTTGAACTTGGTTTTGCTATAGAAACAATCCCGAGCTATGTGGCCTTCCTTTCCACAAATGTAACATACCTTAGATTGTTGTGGACGGTTTGAATGAGATATGTCCCTCTTTCCGCATTTGTAACATCTAACCGGTGATCGCTTCTCCTCCCTAGAATTTGTTGTTGGTCTTTGGTCTTCATCTCGATGTCTTCCCGTCATTGTTAAATCTCCTCTTTCTGGAATTTCCACTTGACTCACCTCTCCTATTATCATGGCCACGATGACCACCCGTATTTTTTGCACGAGTCTCCCTCGTCTGGTTTTGCATGAACTGCAAAAAGCTTCTAAACATCCCATCATTCATCATTTGTTCGGTAACGTTGTTTACAGGAGGAATATTGCCTTCTTGTTGCATGTTTCCCTGGGTAGTGATCAAAGGTGTCTCCACGATCTGATTCACTCCATTATTAACGTTCTCAGCTGTCATTCTTAAATACTGCCATAAAACAAGGGTTAATAGTCATGCAACATATTATCCATATACTCTGACTGACCAAATAAATACCAAATAAAATTAGTCAGGTCATACTAGCGAAGGAATTCCCCGTCTCTCCCCTCCTAGTTCTTGTCTCACATCTCAGCCAGGGATCATATCCCTAAGCTCTGATACCAACTGTGACGACCCCAAAATAGGTCCATACCATCCAACCTATTCTGAGTCGCCAAATACATGGTACAGAAAACAACTACAACTTTATTACAACAATTGTCGTACAAAATACAACAACATGTATGCTATGAGTTTGGATACAAATATATACCAAATGTGACACATGTCCCAACCGTGGACAGCACCTCACAGTGACACCTTACATAAAGGTATAGCCAAAAACTGTTTTAGAAATTAAAATCTTTAGGAAGTGCTCAAGAAAACCTTCGTACATGGGAGGCCATGCGTCTAGGTTATAATAGATATCATATGGCCACAGAATTATCCTTGGTCAATTAATAGACCCCAAAGAAAATGAGAAGATTACAATCACATTTTTCCCAATGGTGAGACTTCTTCTCGACAATCATTATCTCCACTGCTCTAATTGAGAATTATACTTCAAACAAACACCAAGATTATATAGGTAGTGCTCAGAATATACTCAAAGAAGTGGATGAGTACATCCCCTGCTTTATGATGATACGAGGTTGTATGTCATTAGACATCTTGTATGATAGTGACAAAACACCCTTCCAACGTTGGGTTCGCCTCACCCTCAATAGCTATAGACCACCGCTCAATTCCCTCGTTATCCCCACTCGACCCAAATACACTTTTATTACACGAAAGGAATTGTGAAGCAAAAGGGTGAGCACAACTTGCTTTCAAGAAAAGAATATCATGACTAAAGATAATTAAATTATCAATAGCCTTCATCAATAATAAATCGTAGATTTAGAACATATGGTAGATGATAAAAATTTCAACCATAGTTGCAAATGAACGAAGCAATCCATTAGAAGGGTCAAATAGACTATAAAGTCTATTATCTTCTCCATGTTAAAAATCCACCAACAATGTTTTATCCTCCGTAACATCAATCAACAATTCTGGTCCACAATCATATGAATAACTCATAATCATAATTGTAGTTCTAAATTCCTCTTCTCATCCAAGACAAAAATAATTTTCATAACCTATCTTCACCTGAAACATCAAAGATCATGGTTATACCAAATCACATTTCCTGCTCATAATCATATCGATAAATTCATCTTTTGCTACTACGGCCAAAGATATTCGTCAATGCACCATCTTCTGCACTACTGACCAAAGATATTCAACAACATGTCATCTTTGCACTACGGCCAAAGATATTCATCAACAAACCATCTTTTGCACTATGTGCCAAAAGATATTCCTCAATAGTTCATATTTGCACTACAAGCCAAATATATTCATCAACAGCCTCATATTTGCACTCACCAGGCCAAATATATTCATCAACAGCCATATTTGCACTACAGGCCAAATATATTAATATCTCAAAGAAATATATAATCATTTCAATTTATATAAACAATAATTATAACCATGTTGATTATTTCACCTTTGCACTTAAGCTAAAGATATTCAATTATAAATTCAATGGTCATGATCATACCAGTCAATAATTCAACTTTGCACTACTGGCCAAAGAGAACTCATAGTCATGATCATACCAATAATCTACCCATCTTTACACTCAAGTCAAAGAGAAATTAATATCATCATTAGGGTTATAAAAATGTTATATATGATAGTAAAATCAATATAATCAAAACATCTAGATTTAATCTCTAGAGTAATATTCCTAAATCAACTATAATTTGGTCAGAAAAAGAAACCAATTTTGTCATGAATAGTAACTCGTGAATAGTAACCCATGAATAGTAACTTCGTGAATAGAAACTCATGAATAGTAAACCCGACACAAAAAGGTAGAAATTCCACAATAAAATTCATACCAATATTTTGGTATAATGATATTGAAATAACATTTCTTAAACTCATAAACAATTTATTTTAATTATTTACACTTTACTAAATAATGCATTTAATCATTCTAAAATTTCAAACTCATAAGATCTCATCACCAATAACCAAATCCCTCATAAAAAATCTGCATATACCTCATATAGGATTTTCAAGCCATAAAATCCTATTTTTCAATTTTCTTACTTCACATAACATATTTAATTCATTTACTCATAACTAGTCCATTTTCATGAAAATACCAAATCGCTTCTAAAAATATTTCTTTTACGGATTTAGCATAATATAGTCCCATGTTGAACATATATTTTTCTCAGAATTTTTAAAATTCATTTACTATTTTTTATATGGCCAAAACCGTCGAATATTTAGACATTTATCATAAATATTACTTTTATCTAAAAATTCTGAAATTCAGAGTACACTGATATTATATAGATGTACTCCCAATAAAAATTTCATCAATTTTAGAGTTAATCACAAGGAATTATAAGCGGTTACTTTTAAAATAGTCTTTTCTCATAAAATTCATAACTCTTAATTTATACGTCCAAAAATCACCATTTTTGGACACAATCAATAAAACTCATCAAAATATCATTTCAAATTTTTTCAGAATTTTTGAAGGTCAGAAAAATTACGAAATGGAAAAAACATAACAACCCTTAAATCCCTTACTATCCCTTACCTCAAAAGAGCAGCACTTCTGACTGGATATCGGATATGACGTTGAAGGAAACTTGCACTGATGAATATCAACTCACCAAGTATCTAAATACTCACAAAATACACTTAATAATCTAGAGAGAAAAAGAAAGAAAACTTATAAATTCTGGTGTGATTTTCAATTCTAACTTAGCCCTCTATTTATAGGAAAATGTTAACAGACTTGACCTGCAACCTGATGGCTTTACCAGCTACTATTCCCACCCACCACATTTGAAATAAAATTCAGCACATTTCTTCACCAACCAAGAGTAGGGCCCACCAATTTTAGAATTTTCCACCAAAATGATTTATAACCTGATTTCCGAATCAGCCACCTCTTAAAATTCATAACAAATCATACGCTCATTTTTAAGGGTTCAAAATTTATGGACATATACTCAACTTATATATGTATAACATATCCAAAAATTATAACGATCCAACGGTCGGATTAAAAATTATAACTCCAGCAATGTATCTCAAAAAAATACTGGTTTGATTTTTAATACCTCCAATCTAACAAAATGCTAATAAAACACCTCAACATTAATTCCTTCTTTTATAACCACATAAATAAATCCATCATTTATATACACATAAAATAAATATTTCCTTATCATATGAATCAATGATTAATTATTCACAAATAATATTATAGAATCACATTTATGACAACCAGTTGTTCCCGAAGAAAGAAGGAGCTTTCAATAAGAATTTTCCTTCATCAAGCGCAATTAGGTGACCAAACCTCTCCTCGATGTAACTTTCTAGACATTTCCAATAATGCTATCTAATAATATTATTCAAATAATATGAATTATTGATCCGATAATGGGAAATCTTGTGCGTTGACAATTATTGAAACAACAATAATATAAAATATCAACGCAGCAATTATTGAATCAATAAAATAAAATATTGAATAAGAATCATCGTAACAATTATTGAGTAGTGCCTTCTTACGTAAGGATCAATAATTCATCAATACACATGCATCCATCCACGTATTCATCGTATTTTAACCATCGGGTATTCCAACAAAGTTAATTCAGTAATAACTACGCCAGTTATTTATAAAAACTCAAACTTGTCATTTTCTTCATCCGACAATTATTACATTATGGGGCCCACAAATGATCGCTACTGAGTAAATTTAATATTCCCCGACAACAAGAATATTCCACGACCAAATGAATATTCCCCGACAACAATGATTATTTTATAACCACTTGGATATTTTGCAAAATTTGCACATTTCACCCATAACCAGATAATTATATCAAATTAATACCTTATTATTCACAATAATAATTAGAGGAAATTTGATTTTATTTATAATAAGTTGGGGTCTTACATCCCCCATGACCAGAAAAAACAGAAAAGAAATAAAAAGCTTAAGTTGTCCACTCAAGACAAATAGTTCAGAGGAGGTGAAGGCTATAAGCACTAATTCTGGCAGAACATAAGGTGGACTGATCCTAATGCAAGGAATGACAGAGGAGACAAGGGAATCCCCAAAGGATATTCCTCTGCCAATATCAAACATCTCGTGGCCCAAAGATAGCAACCATGTTCCTGATTTTATCATCTTGGATGATGAGGAGGAAATACTAATCCTTTCCAAGGAAGAAAAAGCCAAAACGGAAAGTTCCTTGTTAGAAATTCCACAACAATTCAAGGGAGATTTCATAGTCGAATCCTCTCAAGCCCATGAAGAAGGTTAAGGAACAGATGAAGAAAAAGGTGGTGAGGTTATCGGGGAAACCAACCCATCAAAGAATCAGGAGTTCATACCTTTGTGCGATGGGTCCAGTTCAAGCATCCCTGAGGAATGTACTAAATCAAGAAATGATTAAGTTATGGCTATAAGTGAAGATATTCAGAATGAAGAGGTAACCTCTATCGCGAGCCTCGAAGGTAATATAACCACGAACAACTGGACTATCAGGCCTTAGCTAGCCAAGAAGATGTAGATCCAGAGGATAAAGTGGGGAGTTCCAAGAGATGTTGAGATGACATCACTTTCTTCGCAATATGCCTATTATTTTCCATGCATGTAAAAAAACAAAAAAACAAAAAAAAGAAAAAGAAAAAGAAAAAAAGAAAAAAATAAGAGAAAAACAAAAACAAAAACATCTTTACACACTTCTCACCACTTACAACTTTGAACCTTTTCACGCTAGGTTGGAACTACGCAGACCTGATCTCCCCTCATCAATGGGAGTACATAAGCAACCATGTACGGTGCTACGCAGACCTGATATCCCCTCGTCATTAGGAGCCATTCGATATGGGGCTTTGGAAATGGGTTTTGTACCGGGTTCAAGGTCGATACCAAACTCGATTTCACGCTCTGGGGGTAGGCCAGGAAGTTCTTCGGGGAATACATCAGGAAATTTATTAACAATAGAAATATCATTCAAATCTGACGTATTTTTGTTTAAATCTGTGACATGAGCTACAAAAGCTTGACATCCATTTTTCAATAAACGAATAGCTTTATGTTTTGAGATGACCGTGATTGATTTTAATGGTTTGGTTTCTTAAATTCGCATAATAGGTTGATTAGGAATATGAAAGCTAACAACCTTACGAAAATAATCAATTTTAGCATGATGAGTAGTTAATCAATGAATCCCTAGAATCACGTCAAATGCAAGTATTTTTAAGGAGATAAGATCGACAAAATAGGTATACAACACCCATTCCTTAACAACAAAAGTCGCCAAATACATGGTACATTCTGTGTAAAGCAAACTACAACTTCAATAATACAATTGTCGGCAAAATACAACAACACATACCGTGAGTTTAAATACAAATATTGTCTTCTAGACAATATCCACACTCAAATAAGTCCTCATTATAATTATTCAAACACTATTTTACGTAAATAGTGAGGACCGCTAAAACATCTTTCTAGAACCATCACCCGCACTCCGACTAGTTCCTCGCTATGTTCTCACCTCCCGAGAAAAAATGGAACAAAAAGGAAAAGGGTGAGCTCAACTAGCCCAGTAAAGAATATTATGACTAAGATAATATACAACAAATTATCGTTAGTCTTCAACAGGAAAAAATCTGATAAAATATAATAGATAACAAGTTTTAGATCAACAACTCATAATGGAAAACAACAATCCATTAGAAGAGTCAAGTAGAGAATGAGTTCTACTATCTTCTAAGATTTAAAAGTCCATCATCAATATTTTATCCCCAGTAAAACAATCAATATACATCTTTAATCAATATTCATCTTTGCACTACAAAAGCCAAAGATATTCATTTGTATCACCAAATGGGTCATGTTCATCTCAACACTGCTCATCTTCGCACTACGCGCCAAAGATATTCATCGCTAATCATTCATCTTTGCACTACAAAGCCAAAGATATTCAAGAATATCATCATTTAGGACCGAGGATGATGAAAATATTTTTAAAGAAAACGAATCCAAAGGAGACAAAAGACAAATAGTAGGGATTCAGATAATGCTTTATCCAAGATCAATAATACTCCATAATAACCAATTTTGAAGCAAAATTCAAGAATAAAGATCAAAACATGGATACAATCAAAGATAGTAACTATAATAGACATCTTGGACAAAAAGAAGAAAATTTCATTTTTCTATGAATAGTGTCGTATTCGTGAATAAAGGTCAGATACGTGAATAAGTGTCGTATACGTGAATAAGAACCCCACACAAAAAGTTCCAAATTTGATAAAAAGTTCATACCAATATTTCTAAGATAATGATATTGAAGAAAATATCATCATTTAAGAAGAATATAACACCCCTTACCTCAAAATATCAAGATTTCCGATCGAATATCTCTAGATAAAAATCAAGGAAACTTGCACCGATGAATAGAAACTCACAAAGTATCTAAATACTCACAAAATACACTCAATAATCTAGAGAGAGAAAGAGAAAAACTTATGTTTCGTGTGATTTTCAATTCTAACTTAGCCTCTATTTATAGGAAAATGTTAGCAGACTTCAAACCAAACCCCGATGGCTTTTTACTCGCTACTATTCCCACCCACCACATTTGAAATAAAATTCAAGACATTTCTTCACCAACCACAAGTGGGGCCCACTCAATTCTAGAATTTTCCACCAAAATGCTAAATTTAATACCAACAATTTCTCAACTAAATACCCTCTTAAAATTCATAACAAATCATACGCTCATTTTTAATCGGCTCAAAATTTGTGGACATATACTCAACTTATATATGTATAACATATCCAAAAATTACAACGATCCAACTATTTGATTAAAAATTATAACTCACTTAATATATCTCAAAAACACCGGTTTAATTTTTAATACCTTCATTCCGACAAAAAATACCGATAAAACACCTCAACATTAACTCTTTCATTTTTAACCACAATAAATATATCCAACATTTATATCCACATAAAATAAATATTTCTTTATCATATGAATCAATAATTAATTATTCACAAATAATATTACGTAATCACATTTATGACAACCAGTGCGCTCCTGTGAAAGAGGGGGCTTTCCAATAAGAATTTCTCCTCATCAAGCGCCGCAATTAGGTGACCAAACCTCTCCTCGATGTAACTTTCTAGACATTGCCAATAATGCTATCTAATAATATTATTCAAATAATATGAATTATCGATCCGATAATGGGAAATATCAGGCAAAGACAATTATCAAACAACAATAATATAAAATATCAACGCAAAGAATTATCAATCAATAAAATAAAATATCGAATAAGAATTATCGTAATAATTATCGAGTAGTGCCTTTTACGTAAGGATCAATAATTCATCAATATACGCGCATCCACGCCAGACATCGTATTTTAACCACCGGGTATTCCAACAAAGGTTAATTGTAAATAACTACGCCGCTATTTATAAAAACTCAAACTTGTCATTTTCTTCATCCGACAATTATTCTCATTATGGGCCCATAAATGATCATTACCGTCGCATTTAATATTCCCCGACAACAAGAATATTCCACGACCAAATGAATATTCCCCGACAACAATGATTATTTTATAACCACTGCATATTTTTGCAAAATTTGCACATTTCACCCATAACTGTAGAATTATATCAAATTAATACCTTATTATTCACAATAATAATTAGAGGAAATTCGATTTTATTTATAATAAGTTGGGGTCTTACAACCTCCCCTCCTTATGAAATTTCATCCTCGAAATCGACATACGACACTGTGTTTTTCAAAAGGTGAGGATACCTCGCTTTCATTTCGATTCCAACTCCCGTGTCATTTCTTCAATAAAGCATGGTTTCTCCACAAAACCTTAACTTGTGGTATAACCTTGGTGCGTAGGATATGCTCTTTCCTATCCAAGATCTTAACAGTACTTCTTCAGACGTTAAATCTTCTACTATCTCGTCCGGTTCTAACGCAATAATATGGTTCGTGTCTTTCACATATTTACGAAGCATGGATATGTGAAAAACATTATGAACACGAGACATACTTGAGGTAATGCGAGTCTATAGGCCACATTTCCTATTCGGGTCAAGAATCTCAAATGGACCAACAAATCGTGGATCGAGCTTTCCTCTCTTTCCAAATCTTGTAACTCCTTCCATGGAGCAACACGTAATAATACATGATCTCCAATATTAAACTCCACGCCCTTTCTATGAAGATCAAGATAACTCTTTTGTCGATCTTGTGAGGTTTGAATACGCTGTCAAATCATTTGATCTTTTCTCGTAGTCATGCGATTTCAATTCGTCCCAACAACGCTGCTTTCTCCCACCTCGCCCCAAAGATATATCGAGAACGACACTTTCGTCCCATACAACGCCTCAAATGGAGCCATGCCTATACTTGCTTGATAACTGTTGTTGTAGGAGAATTCCACCAAAGGGTAAGTACTTATCCCAACTTCCTTTAAAATCTAGGACACAAAGTCTTAATAGATCTTCAAGGGTTTGAATAGTCCTCTCGATTGTCCGTCCGCTTGAGGATGGTATGTCCGAATCAATCAGAACTGCGCTCATAGCTTTCTCGTAAGCTAACCCAAAATCGTGAAGTGAATCTTCGGTCACGATCCAAAACTATGGATACCGGCATGCCATGCAATCTCACAATCTCATTCACGCATATACTAGCAAGACGCTCAAGGAATAAGTCTCACGATTCGGCAAAGAAATGGGCGACTTGGTTAATCTATCAACAATAACCCAAATCGCATCTACGCCTTGAGAGAAACTTTGGGAAGACCTCAGAACGAAATCCATAGTAATGTGTTCCCACTTCCATTTCGAAATCTCAAGTGGTTGTAATGGACCTTTTGGCACTTGATGCTCCGCCTTTACACGCCGACAAGTTAAACACCTCGAGATAAACTCCGCGATCTCTCTCTTCATATTGTTCCACCAAAATGTATGTCAATATCATGATACATTTTGGTACTCCTGTGATGGATTGCAAACGGTGTGTCAGGTGCCTCCATCATGATTCTATGCTTCAAGTCGTAATCGTTAGAACACAAAGTCCGGAGTTGAATCTAAGTATTCCTTCTTCATCGATTCTCGCTTCGAATAGCACCTTCTTGCTTTCTTCTCTTCATACGATCGCCTCCATGTCCGTAGCTCGAGCAAATTTTTAACTTTATCGATTAAAGTCGGCTTCTACTCAGATATTCGCCATCATCATGTGGGTCCCTCGAGTCTTTAATTCTACCTCCATCCTTTGCAAGTCATACAAAATGGGCCTTTGATTTACAATATCGCACTCAGATCAAGATATGATCTTCTACTCAACGCGCCACCACTACGCTCGCTTTTCAGATGATATCAATAGTGTGATCGTAATCTTCAATAGTTCAAGCCAACGCCGCTGCCGCATGTTGAGTTCTTTTTGGGTGAAGAAATATTTGAGGCTTTTTATGGTCCGTATAAATCTCCACTTTCTCCCCATACAAGTAGGTTCCAAATTTTCAACGCGAATACGATCGCCGCTAACTCTAGATCATGAGTAGGATAATTCCTCTCATATTCTTTGAGTTGTCGTGAGGCATAGGCTATGACTTTCCCATGTTGCATGAGAACGCATCCTAACCCTTTGCCCAAGCATCACCAGATATAACAAATCCATCCGCATCGTATGGTATTGCTGTAACAGTGCCGAAATGAGTCTCCTCTCGAGCTCTTGGAAACTCTTCTCGCATTCCTCGCCCATACAAATTTTGTATCTTTCCGAGTCAACGAAGTTAATCTGAGTAGCGATTCGAGAAAATCCTTCCACGAATCTCCGATAATAACCAAATAAGCCCGTAAAGCTACGCACTTTCTGGCCACCGACTTTGGTTGCTCCCAACTTTGTATCGCTTCAATCTTCACCGTCAACAGATACTCCATGTTTTGACACCACGCGCCCAAGGAATGCTACTCTCAAGCCGTAACTCACATTTCTTCACCTTTTGGCATAAAGCTTTTTTTCACGGCCTTTCAAGTATCACTTCAAATGGTGCTCATGATCTTCACGGCTTTTGAATAGATGAGGATGTCATCAATAAAGACAACAACAAATCGATCCAAATATTCCTTGAATACACTGCTTCATCATATCCATGAAAGCAAAGAGAGCATTAGTCAATCCAAAAGACATGACTAAGAATTCATAATGCCCGCATCGAAGTTCTCAAGGCGCCTTTGAATATCCTCGCTTTTAATCTTCAAATTGATGATATCCGTAACGAAGATCGATCTTTGAAAAGAATTGTGCTCTTGCAATCGGGTCGAATAGTGTCATCAATGCGAGGTAATGGATACCTATTCTCGATGGTGACATGGTTTAATTCTCAGAGTCAATACAAAGTCGCATACTCCCGCCTTTTCTTCTTTACGAATAAAACAGAGCACCCCAAAGGAGATGTACTAGACGAATGAAACCTATGTCTAACAATTCCTCAGTTGGACTTTTAACTCCCCGAAGTTCAATAGAGCCATTCGATATGGGGTTTTAGAAATGGGTTTTGTACCCTACTCAAGGTCAATAAAGAATTCAACATCACGCTCGGGGTAGACCGAAGTTCTTCAGAAATACATCGAAAATTCTCTAACAATGTAAATATTATTCAAATCGACTTGTTTTTGTTCAAATCCATAACATGGGCTAAGAAAGCTTGACATCCGCTTTTTCAATAAACGAATAGCTTTATGGCTTGATATGATAAATGATCGATTTTAGTGGTTTAGTTGTTTGAATTGCATATGACAGTTGGTTAGAATATGAAAACTAACAACCTTACGAAAAATAATCAATTTTGGCATGATGAGTGGTTAACCAATCAATTCCTAAAATCACATCAAAAGCAAGTATCTTTAAAGAGATAAGATCAATGTAATGTGATAGTGCCAACTTGATCATGCAAGATTTATAAACCGTAGATGTAACGAAAGTTTCACCCAACTGAGTTTCCACGATAAATCAAAGTCTAATTTCTCCCGAGTCAAGTTTAAACGCTGAGCACAAGCAGAGAGATAAAAGAATGGGTAGAACCGTATTCAAGTAAGGTATAAACTTCGCAAGAGTTCAAGATTATCTTACCCAGAATCACCTCGCTCGGGTTCCTCGCTTTTGGCCACCACGACAAAACGCCTTCCAGAACCACCGATTTCGACTTATCCGGATGCCTTGAGTCACCATCCCCATTGAACTTGGTTTTGCTACGTATCAATCCCGAGCTATGTGGCCTTCCTTTCCACAACAGAAACATACCTTGATTGTTGTGGATAGCTTTGGGCCGATATGTCCTCTTCCCCGCATTTGTAACATCTAACCGCTATCGCTTCTCCCCCTAGAATTTGTTGTTGGTGCCGGTGTCAGTCATTGATGTCTTCCCGCCATCATAAATCTCCTTTTCTAAATTTCCACTGACTCACCTCTCCTATTATCACGGCCAGATGATGACCACCCGAGTGGTTACCGCTTTGTTCGTAGATTTTTCCTCCTCGCTGGTTATCATCGCCTCGATGATCATTGCCACCACCGGTATGACCCTCGTCAGGTCCCTAACAACAACATACTCATTATCTCGCTTCTAATAATTGAGCCCTATTTACAACATCCTAATATAAAGAAAATTTATGAGATATAAGATATCGCCGAATCTCTGCTTTAGACCTCTCGTAAACATCCTTGTCATTCGCTCTCATTTTCACCAAATGAGGTGCAAACCCGATAACTCTCGCAAACTTCGCCTCGCATCGACACCGCCATGTTGTTTTGTTCCACCGATAAACTCCACCTCCTTCATACGACGTAATACTTTCGTGAAAGTACTTGTCATTGAATAGTTTCAAATGTTTCCCAAGACACATGCCGAAAAGTGGCGGTCAAGTACGCTTCACGCACTCCCACCAAAGAGTCCTTCACCGCTGAAACATAAAGGTGGCGAATGGAACCTTCGTTCTCCGCATCCCAAGACATCGAATATCTTGGTAATTTGTTTGACCCACGCTTTCCGCCATGATCGGATCCGCTTTCCTTAAAATTCGTGGTCCCAACTCTTTGAATCGCTTGGTCGTGATAAGCCGCGATCATTGCTAGCATTTCCACCAGATTTTGTGCACGAAGTCTCCTCGTCTGATTTTGCATGAACTGCAAAAAAGCTAAACATCCCATCATTCATCATTTGTTCTAGTGTTGTTTATGTGAGGAATATTGCCTTCCCGCTGCACGCTCTCCCGTTTGTAATTAAAGGTTGTTCCACGCCTCATACACTCCATTGTTAACGCTTCTCGCAGCCCATTCTTAAATATCGCCATAAAACAAGGGTTAATTAAACAAATTAACATATCACATAATATCCCTATATTACGACCGACCAACAAATAAGCTTAGATAGACACACTAGCTAAGGATTTACTCATCTCTCCCTCCTAGTTCTATTCCCCGATCTCCGCCAGAGATATATCCCTAAGCTCGATACCAACCGTGACGCCCCCAAAATAGGTATACAACACCCATTCTCGAGTCGCCAAATACATGGTACAAAAAGCAAACTACAACTTCAATAATACAATTGTCGTGCAAAATACGACAACACATACTATGTGAGTTTAAATACAAATATTGTCTTCTAGATAATATCCACACTCAAATAAGTCCTCATTACAATTATTCAAACACTATTTTACGTAAATAGTGAGGACTGCTAAAAACATCTTTCTAGAACCATCACTCCATACCCCGACTAGATTCCTCGCTATGTTCTCACCTCCCGAGAAAAAAATGGAACAAAAAGGAAAAGGGTGAGCTCAACTAGCCCAAAGAAAGAATATTATGACTAAGATAATATACAACAAATTATCATTAGTCTTCAACAGGAAAAAATCGATAAAATATAATAGACAACAAGTTTTAGATCAACAACTCAAAATGAAAACAACAATCCATTAGAAGAGTCAAGTAGAGAATGAGTTCTACTATCTTCTAAGATTTAAAAGTCCATCATCAATATTTTATCCCCTCAGAATAACAATCAATATACATCTTTAATCAAATATTCATCTTTGCACTACAAAAGCCAAAGATATTCATTTGTATCACCAAATGGTCATGTTCATCTCAACACTGCTCATCTTCGCACTACGCCAAAGATATTCATCGCTTAATCATTCATCTTTGCACTACAAAAGCCAAAGATATTCAAGAATATCATCATTTAGGACCGAGGATGATGAAAATATTTTAAAGAAAACGAATCCAAAGGAGACAAAGATGACAAATAGTAAGGATTCAGATAATGCTTTATCCAAGATCAATAATACTCCATAATAACCAATTTTGAAGCAAAAATTCAAGAATAAAGATCAAAACATGGATACAATCAAAGATAGTAACCATATAATAGACATCTTGGACAAAAAGAAGAAAATTTCATTTTTCATGAATAGTGCCGATTCGTGAATAAGGCAGATATACGTGAATAAAGGTCAGATACGTGAATAGTAACCCCCACACACAAAAGTTCCAAATTTGATAAAAAGTTCATACCAATATTTCTAAGATAATGATATTGAAGAAAATATCATTTTAAGAAGAATATAACACCCCTTACCTCAAAATATCAAGATTTCCGATCGAATATCTAGATAAGGTCAAGGAAACTTGCACCGATGAATAGAAACTCACAAAGTATCTAAATACTCACAAAATACACTCAATAATCTAGAGAGAAAGAGAGAAAAACTATGTTTCGTGTGATTTTCAATTCTAACTTAAATTTCTATTTATAGGAAAATGTTAGCAGACTTTTACTCGACCAAACCTCCGATGGCTTTACCCGCTACTATTCCCACCCACCACATTTGAAATAAAATTCAAAGACATTTTTCACCAACCACAAGTGGGGCCCACTCAATTCTAGAATTTTCCACCAAAATGCTAAATTTATACTTCAACAATTTCTAACCAACACCTCTTAAAATTCATAACAAATCATACGCTCATTTTTAACGCTCAAAATTTGTGGACATATACTCAACTTATATATGTATAATATATCCAAAAAATTACAACGATCCAACTACATTGATTAAAAATTATAACTCACGCAATATATCTCAAAACACACTAGTTTAATTTTTTAATACCTTCATTCCGACAAAAATACCGATAAAACACCTCAACATTAACTCTTTCATTTTTAACCACAATAAATATATCCAACATTTATATCCACATAAAATAAATATTTCCTTATCATATGAATCAATAATTAATTATTCACAAATAATATTACGTAATCACATTTATGACAACCAGCCGCTCCTGTGAAAGAGGGGCTTTCCAATAAGAATTTCTCCTCATCATCGCCGCAATTAGGTGACCAAACCTCTCCTCGATGTAACTTTCTAGACATCGCCAATAATGCTATCTAATAATATTATTCAAATAATATGAATTATCGATCCGATAATGGGAAATATCATGCAAAGGACAATTATCAAAACAACAATAATATAAAATATCAACGCAAAGAATTATCAAATCAATAAAATAAAATATCGAATAAGAATTATCGTAATAATTATCGAGTAGTGCCTTCACGTAAGGATCAATAATTCATCAATACCGCACGCATCCATCCACGCCAGACATCGTATTTTAACCACCGGTATTCCAACAAAGTTAATTCTGTGAATAACTACGCCAAGTATTTATAAAAACTCAAACTTGTCGCTTTCTTCATCCGACAATTATTCTCATTATGGGGCCCATAAATGATCGCTACCATCAGCATTTAATATTCCCCGACAACAAGAATATTCCACGACCAAACGAATATTCCCCGACAACAATGATTATTTTATAACCACTGCATATTTTGCAAAATTTGCACATTTCACCCATAACCAGAGAATTATATCAAATTAATACCTTATTATTCACAATAATAATTAGAGGAAATTCATTTTATTTATAATAAGTTGGGGTCACAAGAGAACAATGAAAGCAAAAGGGTGAGCTCAACTAGCCCAAAGAAGAAATATTATGACTAAGATAATGCATAATAAATTATCGTTAGCCTTCAACGATGTTAAACCGATAAAATATAATAAACATCAAATTTAATCTGCGAGGAAACAAGCAATCCATTAGAAGAGTCAAGTAGAGCATGATATCTACTATCTTCTACATGATTTAAAAGTTTATCATCAATTTTATCATTTGAGACTCGACTTAATAAATAAACCACATCATCGAATCATCCTCAGATATGGGCCAAGGATATTCATGTAATCATCAATAGTCATGATTATCTTTGAATAATCTTCGTCATAATCATACCAACAATCGTCCCATCAATGCACTACAGAGCAATAAGGATTTTTACCACATCATTTGTAACATTACGATCATGATTATACCGAATAACCTCGGGTCATAATCATACCAATCAATAGTACATCTATGCACGTAAGCCACATATGACTTTTATCACAATATAAGCATGAGGATGATGACAATGATATAAGAATTCAACTAAAAGAAAGCAAAGGATAAATTTTTAAAGATTATAACTTAATTTATCCAGAATTCAATAATGTCCAAATTGTCAACATGATAATGCTTTGTGGAGTAAAATTCAAGAATAATATTGTATCAAAAATGATTTGGACAGCAAAGAAATCAATTTTTGTCATGAATAATTTCCCGGGTGAATAGTACCAGAGTGAATAGTACCCCATGAATAGAACTTTGTGAATAGTACCCGTGAATAGTACTTTATGAATAATACCCCGTGAATAGTACCATAAAAATGAATACTACTAATGGATAGTACTCCGGCATGAAAAGCTTAAAATTTAACAAGAATGTGCAGAAAATATCCTTGTGAAACGATACTAGATGAAGCGTAAATTTCAAGGATATTCTACTAATTTTACTGAGTATAGAAGCAATACTTTAACAAAATGAGGGTATAATCAGGAATACGAGACGAAATAATATTACTCACATACTACAGAGTATGGAAGACAATATTATTCTTATGAATACTGAAAAAAATAATATCCTTTACCTCAGAAGAAGACTGGATACTGGAATAGTGAGGTAACAGACTTCTCTTCTACTTTCTCTCTAAAGCTTATCTCTCTATAGCTTCTCTTTCCATAATTGCTCTTGTGAGTCTTAGTGAATTGGTGAGAATGAAAGAAGAATGAGCTTCTATTTATAGGAAAACATAGTTTCGATAATTACACGTTTTGGGGCTCAAAATATTACAATATAATACCTTCATCTGTCCCTTCATTTTTAATTTAGACCTTCAAGTATTATCAAACTTGCACCACCTCCCCTAATAGAACATCTTGTGAATCAATAGTACAATCATGTGAATCAATAGTACAATCATGTGAAAAAAATAATTACAGTATAGTACCTTTATCTATACCTCTATTTTTAATTTAGTCCTGCAAGTATTATCAAACTTGCACCACCTCCCCTAATAGTACATGCATGTGAATCAATAGTACACACATGTGAACAAATAGTTATAAGCATGTGAATTAATAATAATTAATTGCTCATTTATCCGATTAATTACCCGATTGGTCAATATAACCTCCAGACATCCATTATTATCGAAATAGATGTCGATTTCCACTAACACTAATAATCCCAACACAATAGAAATATTAATTTCATCTTTATTTAACACAAACTTATTCATCATTAATATTATAACTCACAATATTTAACAACCAGATCATTCCTAGGAAAGAAGGGGCATTCCGATAAGAATTTCTTCCTATTGGTGCGTAATTAGATGACCAAACCTCTCCTTGACAGAATTTTCTAGACATTTTCAATATTGCAAATAATAATATGAATAACTTTGTCGTCTCAATTATTGATTTAATAATATAAGATATTATGCAGATGATACTGTGACAATAATTGAATCAATAATATGAGAGATATTATCAACAACCATCGTGCTTAATAATTGAGTATAACTCGGTGACTTCTCACGTAAGCATCAATAATCAATACTGGTATGCTACTATGCAACTACTGCCAGACATCGCATTTCTTTACCACCGGGTAGTTCAATAGTTTAACTTGGTAACACTTTCGTAATATTTTTATAAAAAGATAATTACATAGTTTTTTCTAAGTACGATAATACTTCCGTTGTGGGGTCCACCAATGATTGTGCTGTCATACGAATTTAAAATGAATATTCCTCGACCAATCGAATATTATATAACCATTTGTTACTTTGAAAAATTTGTAAATAATACCCACAACTATAACATTATATCAAATTCATACCATAATATTCAAAAATATATTTCGAGAAAAATTTATCTTTATTCATAAAAGTTGGGGTCTTACAGTGATACACTAAGACAACCAGCAGCGAGGACCTTCAATGAGCCGATACCCTAAATCACAAGTCTTCATCAAATTAGAAGAAAACCATCAACGCCGATTGCGAGAACAAGTCAAAAACAATGATTGAGGGCATCAAAGCCCAAATCCACTACATGTTCACCGTATGATACAGAAGTAAAAGCCTTTTGCGATCTCGGCATCTTATCAGCTCATCTGTCAAAGCAACTATCCCAGACAATAAGCAAGGCTAGGGAAATTTCAAAATTGGTGACAACTCGATATCGGAACCCTTACAGCAAGATTGGGGAAATCTCAGAAATAGCGATAACTCAACACTGGGGCATTTATCAACCACCCTCAAGTTGAAAATGCACCAGTCAGCACCTTCAGTATGGTCCACCATCATCTCATTGGCGATTAAGATATTACTCACTCACAACTTGGTCAACAAAGAGAGTTTCTTATATGAATCTCCGACAATGACATATAAAAGGACTGGGGCATTTTTCGATTCTAGGAAAGCGAAGGAGTTTAAGGCGGGATCAAGTTTTTCATCAAAAGAAAGGGGATAATTCCTGAAAGAAATCATGGTGACATAAGCTTGCCCCTACAAAAGTAGGGGAAAATTCTAAAAAGAGTCATTAACTCAAAAGCAGAGGCCCAACAACAAAAGGTCTAGCGAATGAAATCCTCACCACCAAATGTGTTAACCTGCGTCAAGTCCTCACAAGTTGAGGCCTCTGCACCGAAGTGCAAATCTGGGCAGTGAAAGAACGGGCTGCACCCTCCAAGGATGTCAATGGCACTTAGATCATCAGCTCAGCCATGTTGTGAATTAAAAGCCTAAGGAAATGGTGCACCAGCACCCAACAGCAAAAAGAAACTCCAAATCACCTCATAAAGGGTGAGCGTAACATCAGGCGGAGTCTGGTGAAGTAAACCGTTGAGTATTACTTCAGCGAAGGTATCAGATGATCCGATATTCTAAACCATTGGCATCAATTCTGTAGGGTTTCGACACAGAGAAACGCACAGCGAAAATAGAACAATTTAAACCAAATTCGAAACCCTAAACAGGATCCATGCGAAAAATCAATTAATTCAGAGGTTAAAAAGTATACCGATTAAGAAACTAAAATTGATATGATCGAATCTCCAACGCAATCCACGAATTAAGAAACTGGAATTGATACGATCGAATCTCCAACGTAATCCAAACGAGCTGCATCTCTACGGTATCCACACGAACGCTCCGCAAATCGTCCTACGATCTGCAGAAGAAGGAACCGCAGTACTAGCCACCAAGGATGAGGATTTTCAAAGCTGTTTTCTCTAGTCTCTCTCTAAGAGCGGCTAGGGTTTTGTTTTGATTTTTGATTAAAAATCCAAAGACGCAGATACATCATATATATAGCAATAAATCGGAATTAATCAAAACCCTAATCTAATTAAAATAAAATTCGTATTTATATACACACATATATATATATATATTATATCTTAATTAAGTCTTACTTAATTAATATATATATATATATATATATCTACAAAGCATCCTTTTAATTTAAATTGTGATTTAAATACTATCAATCATATTGATATATTTAAATCCTTACAATTTAAATTAATTCCCTTTAATAACGTTCTTTGTGTGTGACCTATAAGTTATTATTACGTTGGCAATAATTTTAAAATCATATTATAAAATTATAAACGTTGAGCGGCACATCTAGTAATGCATCACTTGCTACCCAGTAATAATAAGATCGATGATTCGATGCAACCTTTTACGTGACCAATGTTTCAATGTAATTTAATCCTTTTAACCTTAATATCCTAGATTAAACTCGAGTCATGGAATGTGTCATACTCTTCATAATTTAATCTGAGTTTTCTTGATCAATGAGTAGACTATATAAAACAAATCAATATTTGAGCATGGCCATGCATTTCATAGTCCTACTCAATCAAGAGGCCTATGGATATCACCCCTAATATATAGGATGGTTAAATTCCATCTAGATCACTCATATTTCTCACAGGATTCATGATGTACCCAATAATCACCTTTATAGTCCACCCTATTAAAGGTGACATTTGATGATATCAAAGTACATAAATTCTCGTGTAGAAATATAGTGATTTCAGGTCGGAGGACCATTACATCATTGTCACTATAAGAATCGTTAATGACACTTTGATGCTCCACATAGAATTCTCATGGTGGGTCTATCCAATACATCGTTCTCTAACACATACCTATGCATTGACTTAATATCTCATATATTTATGACCAATGAGATTTGGTCATCAATCAATCCACATACTAGTCTCAATGCATCATTGTTGTCCTATCAACAATGGTACTCGACTAGGGATATTTAAGAGCAATGATACTAATTGTAATTATATAATATCATGTTCAAGTCACATACTTGAAACTATATAAATTGCATCACTATTCTAAGGAATTTTATTATGTTAACATTTATATAACGCAGTAAATAAAACCATAATAAAATCATTCATTTATTTAATCAAATATAATATCAAAATGTTAAGCAATTATATCAAGTAATTAGCCTCTAGGGCATAAACTCTAATAGTCTCCCACTTGCACTAGAGCCAATCATTTATGTATCTAATACCCATGGAACTAGTGTGACCGTCGTGCTTCTGCTGCGACAAAGCTTTGGTCAGTGGATCTGCAACATTATCATCTGTTAGCACTCTTCCTATATGTACATCTCCTCTATCAATGATTTCACGGATGAGATGGTACCGCCTAAGTATATGCTTGGATCGTTGGTGAGATCTGGGTTCCTTATCTGTCGTGATGGCTCCATTATTATCACAAGATAGAAACCAACCGGATCAACAATGGTTGGAAACACCAAGTTCAATGATGAACTTTTAATCCATCTGACCTCCTTGGTCGCACTAGAACCAATGATATACTCACCCTCTCATTGTAGAATCGCCTATTGTCTCTTGCTTGAACTTTTCCATTAATGAAGACCACCATTAAGGTAAAACACAAAACTCACGGAGACTTATAGTCATCATTGTTAGTCTGAAAACTAGCATCTGTGTAACCCTTTTCTTTGCCAGTTAAATTCACCTCCATATACCAAGAATGAATCCTTAGTCCTTTTCGGTGCTTGAGAATATTCTTGATCTCTTTGTCCGATGACCTTCACCTAGATTCGATTTGTATCGCTCAAATCATGCTCAAAGCATACGAGACATCCTGAGACAGTACATATCATTGCATACATGATAGATCCAATTCTTGAAGCATAAGGGATCTTTCTCATACGCTCTCATCATCTTGTGATTTAGGACATTGGGCCTTAGAGATCTTTACACCATGAGTCACGGGTAAGTTTCCTCTTTTAGCCTCTTGCATCTTTGAACTGTTTTCAACACTTTATCAATATATGTACTTTGACTTAGTAGAGCATTTTTCTCGATCTATCTCTATAGATCCCGATACCTAAAATGTAAATGACATCGCCCAATCTTTCATGGAGAAACATTTTCCTAACCATATTTTTCTGACTGTAAGGAAGGAATGTCATTCCCATAATTAATATGTCATCAACATATAATACTAGGAATACAATGTGACTCCCACTAACCTTCTTATATACACAAGGTTCATCTTCATTTTAATAAAGCCAAATTCTTTGATTGCTTCATCAAATCAAAGATTCCAACTCAGAGAGGCTTGCTTGATCCATAAATGGATCATTGCGACTTACATACCTTTCCAAAGATCCTTTGGGTGATAAAACCCTCGGGTTGTGTCATATACACATCCTCGAGGAGATTTCCAGTTAAGAAAGCGGTTTGACATCCATCGCGCCAAATTTAAGTAATCATAAAAAGTCTGCGAAGCAAGTAAGATCCACGATCTGATGGATTTAACCATTGCCACTGGAGAGAAGGTTTCATCATAGTCAACACCTTGAATTTGTTTGAAACATTTTGCTACCAGTCGGCCTTTATAGGTTTGTACATTACCATCCCTGTCGGTTTTCTTCTTGAAAACCCACTTGCACCCGATTGGTTTTACCCCTTCGGGTGGATCAACCAGAGTCCATACTTGGTTAGTATACATGGATTCCATCTCAAATTTCATGGCTTCAAGCCATTTCTCAGAATCTGGTCCATTCATAGCTTCTTGGTAGGAAGCAGGCTCATCTTGATCTATGAGCATCACATCGCCGTTTTGAGTCACAAGATATCCATAATATCTCTCAGGCTCTTGGCGTGTCCTACCAGATCTACGAATGACTTGTGTAATTTGAGCAGGTTCACTTTTCACAATTTCTTGTGGTTCCTACTCACGTTCCAACACAGGTTCAATGATATTTTGTGGTTCTCGAATTTCTTTGAGTTCTACTTTCCTCCCACTGTTTCCTTTAGAGACAAATTCTCTTTCTAGAAAAATACCAGTTCGAGCAACAACCACTTTGTTCTCAGAAGGTTTGTAGAAATAATACCCTTTTGTTTCCTTTGGGTATCCCACAAAATTACATTTGTCAGATTTGGGTCCGAGCTTGTCAGAATCCAGACGTTTTACGAACGCCTCGCAACCCCAAATCTTCATGAATGACATACTAGGACGTTTCTCAGTCCACATCTCAAATGGTGTCTTCTGAACCGTCTTTGTAGGAACACGGTTAAGTATGAATGCAGCTGTCTCTAGGGCATGACCGCACAAGCTTATTGGAAGATCTGCATGACTCATCATTGATCGTACCATGTCCAACAAGGTTCAATTCCTCCTCTCAGATACACCATTCCATTGCGGTGTTCCAGGTGGAGTGAGATGTGATATAATACCACACTTCTTTAGAAGGTCATCAAAGTCTTGGCTTAAGTATTCACCTCCTCGATCGGATCGAAGGGCTTTTATGCTTTTGCCAAATTGGTTTTGAACTTCATTCTTGAATTCCTTGAACTTTTCAAAGGATTCAGATTTGTGTCTCATAAGATACACATATCCATATCTACTAAAGTCGTCACTAAATGAAATGAAGTAATAAAACCTACCTATTGCTAACGAACTCATGGGTCCACATACATCACTATGTATAAGTCCCAATACATCGCTAGCTCTTGCTCAATCGTGTGTCCAGATGAAAGGGCTTTAGTCATCTTGCCTAATAAACAAGACTCGCATTTCTCATATGATTCAAAATCAAATGAATCCAAGAACCCATCTTTATGGAGTTTGGATATGCGTTTCTCATTTATATGGCCTAAACGACGGTGCCAGAGATATGTCGGATTTGAATCATTTGATTTAAATTGTTTTGTATTTATGTTATAGATAGGCATTTCTAAATCAAGAATATAGAGACCGTTAAACAATTGTGCAACACCATAACAAATATCATTTAAGTAAAACAAACAATGATTGTTCTTTATTATAAATGAAAAACCTTTCTTGTCCAAACAAGAAACAGAAATAATGTTTTTGCTTATAGCAGGCACAAAATAACAATCTTCTAATTCTAAAACTAGCCCAGTGGGCAAAGATAAATGATAAGTTCCTACGGCCAAAGTCACGTGACTTTTGCTCCATTCCCAACTCGTAGGTCAACCTCTCATTTCGCTTAAAGTCCTACTCCTTCTTGAGTCCTCGCACATTAACACAAATGTGAGAACCACATCCAATATCCAATACCCATGATGTAGAAGTAGACAAGTTGACTTCTATAACATATATACCTTAATCAGAAGTCGTACTTCCTTTCATTTTCTTCACTTCTTCCAGATAAGCATGATAGTTCCTTTTCCAGTGTCCAGGTTTTCCACGTATGACATTCACCTTCTTTAGCCACCCCACCTTTAGGTTTTAAAGCTGTTTGGTTTTGGAATTAGGTTTGGCAAAAGATTTAGATCCTATCTTCTTCTTGCCTTTCCAATTTCCCTTAGCATTCCTCTTTTGCACCATCATTATGGGAGCCGGGTCTGCCTTTTTCATGTTGTTCTCGGCAGATTCTTAACATGCTCAACAACTCGATAAAGGATTTCTCAATTTCATTCATAAGATAGTTCATAACAAATTGAGAGTAGTAGTCATTGTTCAAAGATTGCAAAACAAGGTCGGTTTGGGCTTACGGGTGATTGGAAAACCTAACCTATCAAGGTACTCAATATACCCAATCATTTTCAAAGCACATGTGGACCAACTGGATCACGTTCACCCATTTTGCGTTGATCTGGCGCCTTGCTTGTATCATACCTCTCTGTCGAGCATGCCCTTGAACAATTTCTTGAGATGCTCGATCATCTCATAAGCATCCATCAACTCATGTTGCTTCTGAAGCTCAGCGTTCATGGTTGTTAGCATGACACAACTCACGTCCAGAGCATCATCTTGATGCTTCTTGTAAGCATTATGCTCCGCACGTGGTGCGCGATGATAATTTGGTCTTTGCGCAGGAATGGGTCCATCGAGGACATATAGCTTCGCTTCTGTTTGAGGACAATCCTCAAGTTCTTATGCCAGTCAAGGAAATTAATTCCACTCAGCTTGTCCTTTTCAAGGACTGATCGTAATGAAAGATTATTTGTGTTGTTGTTGTTTGCCATTTGATATCTACAATTTATAAGTGCAAAAATAATAAGTCAAATTGCAGAGTTGATATTATATAATTGATAATAGTACATTCAAAATATACCTCCCACTATTTTATTCAAATTAATAGCCCTCACTATTAATTCGGAAAGCATTTTCTATTAAATCTTTCTAGTGAGCCAAGATCCATATTTCATTATGCCTTAAGTTAGCTTTGGCTAATCTCTTAAAACATAATTATTTAGGTAAAAAACCCTTTGTCAATTATATCATATATAACTCCTGGATAGTTTGGTAAACAACAATTGTTTCTAGTCCATCTAATGGTACCTACCAAACTCTATGCCTCTAAGTCCACAATCCTATTGAGATAACTTAGTTAAGTCAGGCCTAATGATTTTAACAGTTTGGATATCACAATTATCCTATCGCATCTTACCTAGATAAATAGGGTACTTTGCTTTGGCAAACCTACATCTATTGATCAAGGTCTTGATGAGTGTTATTCATTGGAAGGCATCTGATTTAGACTTAATAATTTAATGAGGAATTTTATTAATTAATTTAGATCTCACCAATTTTAATCTTATTAAGAATGCACATTATTTATCATATCATATTGCATACAAGCATAAATAAAGTGCAAAATTAAATGTGTCACAGTTTGTGTCGAAACCCTACAGTGGTATCAGAGCGAAAAATCAATTAATTCAGAGGTTATAAATTATACAGATTAAGAAACTGAAATTGATACGATCGAATCTCCAACGCAATTGTAATACCTGGAAAAAAAATAAAATAAAAATAATTTATATTCTTAAAACATATTGTTTGTACTTTGTCTTTTGTTTAAGTCAAACTTGTTATTTAATTAATTTGGGCATTTATATTAATTGGGTCAAACTAATTTTTAAGTATTTAAATTTGGGCTTGTTAAATTATTTGAGCCCAAATTAAAGTGTTGGGTTTAAAAACCAAATTGGAATAGGAGTAACATTAATATATTAGGTCAAAGCCCTCCCTAATACATATATTGGCATTAATCGACTAAACGAAAGAAGGAGAGGGTTTCTAACGTAGCAAGAAAATAAAGAGGAGGCGGAAGAAAGACTGTGGGATAAAAGAAAATTTGGGAATATGATTGTGAGAAAATATTCAATAGAATTGTATCTTCAAAAGGTAATAATTAAATTTATTAATTTACTATAATTAGGTATCTATTTTATTTTTGTGATTATAAAGTTCTTCGTACCAATTTGGTGTACGGTCAAAAATTAAATTCTCATAGAAAAAAATTGATTTGTGATAGATAAATTATATATCAAATTGAGACTTAATTTTTCATTGCGAAATTATTCGTTTTAATAAAAGGGAATTGGTGCCGCAATGCGGCACTATGCTTATGCTTCCTAACATTTTTAGATTATATATATAAATATATCATATTACTTTCCTGACATTGTTAGATTATATATATAAATATATCATATTACTTTAATATTAATTATGGTTATATGATTTAAGTCGTGGTTGGATTATATAATATATTATATTAATTTAATTTTACGTCTTTGTTATATGATATAAGTCTGAATTAAGATATATGTAAAGTATCGAAGAAGCTTTCAATAAAAAAAAAGCGGAAGGAGTATTTATTTTAATTTGTTTGGAATGAGGGAGTCTAACAAGTTATATTTGGAATATATTTTGGGTAATAATAATAATAATTCACTAATTGTACTTATTTATTATTTTGTTTAATTAGTTCGGACGGAAGGAATTTAACGAGTTATATTAGGATTATAATTTTGGGTATGATGTTGCTTAACTCAGGTACGGATTCCGTACTCTTTCAGCGATACTCTTGTTAAATTTGATTTGTTCGTTTGTCGCTTATTCGAATTTCGTTATTATTTCACATAATTGTTCCTATGAAATAAATATATTAGTTTCATTTTGGAGTTGATACATATGACTCGTATTTGTACTCTTTGAATTAGGTTATCATGTTTAGTACTATTTATTTTGATAATTGTAGAGCGATGCATATATTTGCTACCTTCTTTTTGAAATCTTTTGACTATAATTTAATTTGGTTCAATATACATATAGAACCCTTTTGTTGGTATTTTGTCGCATATGTTGTGACATGATATTTTTGTTAGAATATACCATAGGGTATACCTAAGCTATAACCACACAAAGGGTACCCACAGCGTATGTCGTCTTGTACGAGAGACACGACACTTTCCGTGGCAGTGTGATTAGTCCACGGCGTCTCCGTTTTGGGCTCCGGAGGAAGTGAGTCATTTGGTGTTTTGTTGTGGGAGGCGTATGGGTTAACCCTAGATTTTTGTTATGCGAATTGGTGATGTTGTGCCAAACACACCTATCCGAATTGCATACATTTGGATTCGCGGTCCAATGTGTGATTTGTCTATGTGGCATTATTTTGATTTGCCTGTGTGGCATTACCTAGACTTGCCTGTGTGGCATTGTTTTGATGTGCCTGTGTGGCATTATTTTGGTTGCCTGTGTGGCATCATTTGATTTGCCTATGTGACATTAGTATGACTTGTCTGTGTGGCAAGATACATTTTGAGCTCAATCGGTGTGAAATGACCCGACCATTTTGCTTTCTTGACTATTATTATATTGTATTAGTTTTATTTGTTTTGTTCATTCAATCCATTGAGTTAGTTATTTCGATTCGTTATTTCTTTATTAAATCTATTGGTTTCGTCGATTACATTGATTCGAGATATATTTCATTCGAGATCTTTGGAGATTATATTTTTATCGATATTTACACTTGAGGCTTTGTTCACTATTTTGTCTCAGTTGTTTTCGTATATCAGTGGTATATTTTTTTAATATCCGTATCCATCTTTGAAGCAATTGGCTCATCTTGTTTTCTTCCTTCGCAGTTTTGCGGGGGTGATTCGAATAATAATGTGGTGAGAGTTTTGCCTTTGACCATATAGGTTGATTCGAATTTTAAGTTTTGATTATTTTGACTCTTTGGAGAATTGTATTTAGTACGCTATTAATGGATCACCACTATTAATATTTTGAGGTTATTAGTGCTCTGTTTTCTTATTTTGAGGTTTGTTGTGCTTTGCACGTGACCTCCCTTTCCTTTTCGGGAAGGGGTGTTCTGACGAATCCACAATTAAGCTGGAATTGATCTGATTGAATCTCCAACGCATTGATCGAAGCAGCTGCGTCTCTACGGTATCCACACGAACGCTCCGCGAATAGTCCTACGATCTGCAGAAGAAGGAACCGCGGTACTAGCCACCAAGGATGAGGATTTTCGAAGCTGTTTTCTCTAGTCTCTCTCTAAGAGCGGCTAGGGTTTTGTTTTGATTTTTGATTAAAAATCCAAAGACGCTGATATATCATATATATAGCAATAAATCGAAATTAATCAAAACCCTAATCTAATTAAAATAAAATCTGTATTTATATATATATATATATATATATATATATATATATTATCTTAATTAAGTCTTACTTAATTAATATATATATACATATACAAGCATCCTTTTAATTTAAATTAAGTGATTTAAATACTATCAATCATATTGATATATTTAAATCCTTACAATTTAAATTAATTCCCTTTAATAACGTTCTTTGTGTGTGACCTTATAGGTTATTATTACGTTGGCAATAATTTTAAAATCATATTATAAAATTATAAACAAAGGAGCGACATCTAGTAATGCATCACTACTACCCAAGTAATAATAAGATCGATGATTCGATCTGACCTTTTACGTGACCAATGTTTCAATGTAATTTAATCCTTTTAACCTTAATATCCTAGATTAAACTCGAGTCATGGAATGTGTCATACTCTTCATAATTTAATCTGAGTTTTCTTGATCAATGAGTGGTATATAAAAAACAAATCAATATTTGAGCATGGCCATGCATTTCATAGTCTACTTTCAATCAAGAGGCCTATGAATATCACCCCAATATATAGGATGGTTAAATTCCATCTAGATCACTCATATTCCTCATACGATTCATGATGTACCCAATAATCACCTTTATAGTCCACCACTATTAAAGGTGACATTTGATGATATCAAAGTACATAAATTCTCGTGTAGAAATATAGTGATTTCAGGTCGGAGGACCATTACATCATTGTCACTATGAGAATCGCTAATGACACTTTGATGCTCCACATAGAATTCTCATGGTGGTAGTCCATCCAAAGACATCGTTCTCTAACACATACCTATCATTAACTTAATATCTCATATATTTATGACCATGAGATTTGGTCATCAAATCGATCCACATACTAGTCTCGATGCATCATTGTTGTCTTATCAACAATGGTACTTTTCATCAGGACATTTAAGAACAATGGTACTAATTGTAATTATATAATCTCATGTTCAAGTCACATACTTGAAACTATATAAATTGTATCACTATTCTAAGGAATTTTATTATGTTAACATTTATATAACGCAGTAAATAAAACCATAATAAAATCATTCATTTATTTAATCAAATATAATATCAAAATGTTAAGCAATTATATCAAGTAATTGGCCTCTAGGGCATAAACTCTAACAAATTCAGCGCCACATCAAGACAATTCAGCGATGAAATCTTTGTATACCACCGTTCGAGTGGGAACCGAAATAGTTTGGCGATGTCAGCGTAGTCAACTACCAGCAGGGTAGGCACCGTTGTTAAACTATCATCAGGGTATGCGCCGTTGTAAACTACCGGCGTATGCATCAGGAAGGTCCGGTGATTTCAGAACGTCATCCCCAGTAGAGATGTAGAAAACATTTAAATTTATCTTCATCAAACAAGCATCAGTAACACCGACAAAAAGTCAAACCGTTGGAGTCAACACCAGCATAGGCATCAGCAATAATCGGTAAAGGTAAAGCGATTTACGAAAACATCTAAACATTCATCATAACATTTATTACATTGCGATTTGCGATATACGAAATGCGGTGTGCGATTGACCAAATACGAAAGGCGAAGTGCGAAATGCGATGTGTGATTTGCGAACTACAATTTGCGAAAACATTTTAACATTCATCATAACATTTATTACATTACGATTTGCATCATTAGAAATACCTTATCATATTTCAAGTGTTTAGTAATCTTTATCATGTCCATTCCATTGCATTGCATGAACATGATAAAGAGGGGCATCTGTAACCACTTGAAATTTTGGTTTCCTGTTACTAACTATGCATGAGGACAAAAGCGTCTTTTTCACACTCTAAAGATAACCTTGGAGGACCACAACATTAATTCCAAAACCCAAAAAAATCCCTGGGAGACCCATTTTCCAACTCCGGAGATAACCCCGGAAAATTAGTTTCCAACCTTAGAGATAACCCCGGGAAAATCAGTTCCAACCCCGGAGATAACCCCGGGGGATCAAGTTCAAAGCCTGGAGATAACCCCAGGAGGTCAAGCCAACCTCAAAGATAACCTTGAGGATAGTCAGAGTCAGCAGCAAGCTAATATTAGAGATAACCCTAAGAAAAGACTGTTAAATCAGCCCAAACCGAAGATAACCCCAGTGAGGGGCAAAATCGTCATTTGGCCACCTCGATCCTATATTGCGCCGTCTCAACAAACATTTCAAGATACATTACACACAGGAATGTCCTAAAAGAACCAATAGCTCCAATCTCGAGTGACAATTACATAAGACATCACACCGGATAGAATTTGAAGCTTGAAGACCTGGGCATGGTCCCATCTTCCCGACTTCGTACAACCTTTTATCCCATGTCATTGTGTAGCTCTCGACAACAGCATGTCGAAAAAGGTCTTATACACCTCGATCAGACGCCCAGATTGAAATTCTAAAAGTTCAAGCGGATATTACATTGCACGCGTGGATGTACTTTGAGACGGCGGGACCCACGGAGCCCGGGGTACCCCGGGCAGCCACAAATGCATCTGCGACAGCCGCAGGTGCATCTACGGCTACCGCATGTACACCTGCGGCTCCCCCCTTTATAAATAGAGGGCTTGGGGCAGCCATTTTGCAAGAGAAAGAGGCGAGGAAGTCCTGTCCAATTTGCTCTGTATACATTATAAACTGAGTGCTTTCTCATTTTAAACATTTGTGAGCTTTTATATTGCTATATTTTTACCGACGGGAGCCGAGTGTTCATCCATTTAAAGCTATTGAAGTCTTCTTTGGCAGTCCACTGTAAGCCTTCTTACACTTTTTAGAGCCTTTCTCCACTATTGTGCATACACCGTTCTTCACGTTGAGAGTCGTGTTTGCGTGTGTGTATGCCCGGACTTTGATGCAGTGACTTTTATTTCATGCCTCAGATATATATATATATATATATATATATATATATATATATATATATATATATATGGACTAACATTATCGAGTTATGCCTCTATTGAGCCTGGACTCACGTCCGGAGCGTTTATTTGCTTTTATATATATACTTATATATAAACTGTGGTCGAACTTTGTTTGATGAGCCTGAACTTATGTTCGGAGCGTTTATTTGCTTTTATATATATACTTATATATAAACTGTTGTCGAACTCTATTTGATGAGCATGAATTTTATATTCGGAGCGTTTACTGCTTATATATATATATATATATAAATACTTATATATATGTTGTTTTCATCAAACTCTGTTTGATTGAGCCTGGATATACATCTGGTACATTTATCGCTTCTATATATATATATATATATTTATAGTCCTGCCTGGAGTTTACTTCGTGGCGGTTGATTGTTTTTACAGCTTTATTTACATTTCATCCCGCCTGGAGTTTACTTCGAAGCGGTTGATCGCTTTTACAGCTTTCTTTATATTTTCGATCCCTCGTGGAGGTGCTTCGTGGTGGTTGATCATGTCTCTATATATATATTTATCGCTTTTATATATTTACATTTCCGATCTCCCATGGAGGTGCTTCGTGGTGGTTGATCATGTCTGAATATATATATATATATATATATATATATATTTACAGCTTATATATACATAAACTGTTTATAACTTTTATACAAATTACTATATCATGTGAGCCTAGAAATCATGTGATCACAGATTCAGTCTCCTGAATCAAGATTTGGTTTATGTGATGGACATTTTCAGCTGTACATGGCTTGTAAATTATTCACAGTGTTTGAATATCCTTAGATGGCTCTCATGCCAATAAAGAATTCGACATTGCTTTTTATCTTGTTTTCTCGAAGATGCTTCGCATCTCGAAACTAAAAGCAATTAAACAGAACCCATAATAAAATGGAAGTATCAAAGACCTCAATTACTATTGAGCATAAGGGTTTGAAAAACCTCTTTTTACAAAACATCATTGCTATATCTTGTTAAAACTGAACTTTTATACAAAATTCAAACCCTTTGTATATAGGTGCAAACGAGGCATAGCACTACTTTCAGATAATTGTACATTGATCCACACACATACATTCGTATAACAGTTTAATTGAAGAGTGGCGGTCAACGTGGTAACACGGATGTCGGGGGGTGCCTAACACCTTCCCTCCGAATAACCAAGTCCCCAGACCCTAACGAATTTCGGTTTCACAGACCCGTTAAGCAGTGTCACATTACTGGGTCAATGTGCAAATCTTTTCTCGGTTGTGTTGGTAAAACCATTTAAAAAATCAACTGGCGACTCTTATAGTCTAATCATCGACATATACATGTCAGACCTTTTCACAACTTGTTATTTCAAACAAATATCACCTAACATGAGAACACCAAAAGACAAGAACAGAAAATGGACAAATAAAAATTCCGACGTCGAAACTAGCATTCGGTAAATCGTTTTCATCATCATTAATATTTTTTTTGGCATTATCGTAATACTGTTAGTGCCTATACAATTGCCAAAATGGATAAAAAACTAATGAGGCAATGTATTCGTTCTTTAACTATAACATTATGTTATGTATGACACAGTGCTATACTACTATATTTTTGGACATGGTGTTTGTTTGATATGGAGATCCAAAATAATTATTAATTCTCGTGCTTTTCAATTTCTACATGTAACATGTGCTTTCCCTTTAGGTCTGAGGATCGAAATTGGGACATTCTTTCGATGTTTCCCATTTCGTTTGGATGTTAGAATTCTGGTGCAAATAAGCGTATATGAGACATGGACTCTTTAAAATGCATCAAGTACCTGTGTCAAATATTTGAGTCTTGGTGAGGTTTGTGTAATATATAACAGACTTCAAATATACCACTAATAATCATATCAATATAACAACTCGATGACATTGTACATTACACTTTCTAAATATTTGTTAGTGCTTTAGAATGAAAGAAGTACCCATTTTTAACCTTATTAGTTACACTATAAACATTTTTATCAAGATATATATATATATACACACACACACAACTGTTATATAATATCCTGAGGTTTAGTGATTAGATTAATTTTATACTTTGATAAGTAGCACAAAATTTTTACCCAACTCTATATAACATATGCTAACAAAATTTGATCATCGCACAACAATCTACCATCTTCTTATTATATTTTAATTTATTAATTACATGTATAAATTTATTATTAACAAAATAAATAATCACGCCGCAACGCGCGAATTTGTATCTAGTTATTAACTAATTTAGATGACAAGATGCATGATTTGACAAACTATTAACTAGCTAATGATTTACAAATTAATTAACTAAATTGTATCAGAGTTATCTTTTTATAGTGGGAGAAATAATTATATTATTCTTTACCTTTTATAATGGGAGAAATAATTATTTAGTCCTTGAATTATTGACCTTTTTGAAGTTAGGTACTTGAACTATTTTTTAACGTAATTACATCCTTAACTCATCTTTTGTTTGTATTTATAAAAAGAATATTAAAATTGATTTATTTTACACTTCAGCTGCCAAATCAAGTGACATATGAATAGTTGTTACTTGTTAACCATGATTTTAAGTTTAGATAATTTTTATATTCAGTTGTTAAAAATATTCTTAATAATCTCTAGCTATTAATAAAGTGAATCTTTTTAATAGCTGAAGTCATCTTGATGTATTTGTGTCACAATGTATTTTCATTATTTTTATATTTATCACTCCTAATTTGTTGGTAATAAATTCTCATTTATTTTTTAAAATTTTGTTCTCTCTCTTCAAATACGATTTTCACTTTTTTTTTTCTCTTCCACTTAGGAGGTGTTTAATAAAATTGAATAAAATAATTATGAACGTTTAAATAATCGAATGAGCAGAATGAAGAAGAATTTTGAATATTGAATGAAAAAAGTTGCTTGATAATTGACATGTCTGAAACATCATTTTTATTATTTTACCTCTTTGAAAAAACTCAAAATTATTGTATGTAAATTAATTTAATATTACTTAATATTATAAAAAAAATACTTCATTCAATCAAAAAATTTATAGTTAACCATTCAGCCCAAAAATCTGACCAATTCAGTCACTCAGACGATTTTTATTCAAAATAAACGCATTGAATGACTGACCGATTCAGCCATCCAACTCTATTCAATTCCATTCAACTCTAAACAAACACCTCCTTACTCTAATGTTCTTTTACAAATTATTTATTTGTTTAAACCTACTGCGTTCAAAGAAAAATAGTTTAAATTAAAATAAACCAAATTTTTGATACAACTGGGAGGTTAGGCCTTTAGGGGACTTAAAACTCATCCGTTGTTATCATTAAACCCCTTAAAGAACCTAAAACCCCCTAAAAAAATATAAAATAAAATAAAAACCTAGCATCCCCAAGATTTAAGTCAAATCCAACGACTTTTCATACTCATTAGTGCTATCTTGGAAAAATTTGATCACATGGTATCACTAAGACAAAGCCTTCTATTCGTAATTTTATTATTAACGAGTGATTTAGTTGTCATTTTAGAAAGATTTGATCCCATGGTATCACTATGACAAAAGCCTTCGGTTCGTGATTTTATTATAACAAGTGATTTAATTGAACAAAATTATTTTAAAATGAAATAGATTGATGGTCAAAATCAGAATCAGACCATAATAAAACACTTCTTTAACACATTTGATACATTACCGAATATTTAAATTGAAATAAATTAAAATATAATATAATAACCAAAATATCGCTAATTAACTAACTATATATATATATATATATATATATATATATATGAGAAATGGGCTGAAATTTTACATAATACAATGTTTTGGGTGTGATTTGGATACATATAACAAAACATGTATGTATATCCAAATCACAACCAAAAACACTGTATTATGTAAAAATTCCAGTTTCATAAAATATTAAACTTTTTTTAATTGTTTTAAAAAAAAGTAAAAAAAAAAAACCCCCGAATTTTAAACATGTAGGCTCTCCCAGATATATATATATATATATATATATATATATATATATATATATATAGAGAGAGAGAGAGAGAGAGAGAGAGAGAGAGAGAGCTTCTTATGCAGGTGGTCCACATGCGGACCATCTTTAGCGACGGATAAATCGTTGCTAAACTCGTTGCCATAGCCCTTAACCGTTGCGATAACCCAGAATCGTCACTATAGCCTGATTTAGACCCTATGTTGACGAATTTAGCAACGATTTTGTTCGTCGTTAAAGATGATCTCGCATAAGAAGCAGACTATATATATATATACTTACACATATTATGGAGCATATAAATATACATATCTTATATAATATATTCAGTTATATTTATATATCAATATAATATAATATTATATATATGTGTGTGTTAATATACATAATTTATTTGTGTTATAACAGGTGGTCCGCATGCGGACCATCTTTAGCGACAGATAAATCGTCGCTAAACTCGTCGCCATAGCCCTTAACCGTTGTGACAACCTAGAATCGTCATTATAGCCTGGTTTAGACCCTATGACGACGGATTTAGCAACGATTTTGTTCGTCGTTAAAGATGATCTCGCATAAGAAGCGGACTATATATATATACTTAGACATATTACAGACTATATAAATATACATATCTTATATAATATATTCAGTTATATTTATATATCAATATAATATAATATTATATATTTATGTGTGTGTGTGTGTGTGTGTGTGTTAATATACATTATTTATTTGTGTTATAACGGAGATGATCAAATGCATACCTCTTTATTTAACATGCTTTACTCACCACCTTTAACGACGGACCGGGCGACGGTTTAGTCCGTCGCGTATATCAGAGAACAGTTGTCTTAGCTTTTAGCGACGCATCGAACCATCGCCATAACATATAAATCATTTATCTATTCTATAAATGTTCTATAACGACTGACCAAATTGTGGCTGAAGATGGTGATGATGGTATGTAAAATAATGAGTATGTATTAGAAACAGACTAATATTATAATACAACCTTCATTCCGTCCAACCAAACTACACCCAAGTCTTACAAAAATTGATTCTTTCGATATGGCAGAAGAGGGAGGCCCAGCCAAGGAAAAAGGACTCTGGGCTTGGGTTCTGTGCCCTATCTTCCGAGTTCAATTGGATCGAGCCTGACCGAACGGGTCTAAACCCTAAACTCTATTTCCGCTTCTCTAATTTCCTTTCCTTTCATACTCACAAGTCCCAGTACTATTAATGAAGAACACGGCGGTGCTGTACCACTACCCGTGCCCCGACGGCGCCTTAGCCGCATTGGCGGCTCACCTTCACTTGTCTGCTTCTTCCACTCACTCCCTCTTCTTCCCCAACACTTACTCCCCTCTCAGGTATCTCTCCCTGTTTTTAAAAACACACAATTTTACAAAAACAAAGAATTTCTTAAGTTTTTGCACCAAATTCTGCTAATTTAATGTAATTTTTTTCAGGGTTGAAGAGCTTCCTCTTGACGAAATTGACAATGTTTACCTCCTTGATTTTGTGGGTCCCCCTGGTTTTGTTCAGAATCTCTCTTCCTTATCTGCTGAGAATCTTTGTTGATTACATATATGTTTTACTCTCTCCATTCAAAAAATAGAGTATTATTTGAATAGTCAACTGGCAAAATCTTAACATTCAAAATTGTTGCCAATTTATTTTATTTTGATTAATAAACTAATTAAACAATATTACTAAGTGAAAAATTGTTATTTCGAAAATTAATATAAATCCTTCACAATTTGAATAAAAAGGATTTCATAAATTAACTAGGATATCAGACTATTGATTCTTTTCCTCATGGTTAGATTTCTGATTTTTTCGTTCTTTTGCTGTCTGAGTTATGCATTTCTATTGATTGTTTTACTCCCCTGCTATGCAGTGTGGTTGTATTAGATCATCACAAAACTGCCCTTGAGACATTGAAGGATGGAACTTCCATTGGGGTGAATGTGATTAGGGTGATAGATATGGATAGGAGTGGGGCTACAATTGCTTTTGATTTTTTCAAGGAAAAGGTCCTTGCTCTAGGTAATAATGATAAAATTGTTCGGGAATTCGAACGTGCACGACCATTGTTTGAATATGTTGAAGACGCTGATCTGTGGAGATGGAATCGTCATAATAGCAAAGCTTTCAGCAGCGATCTGAAAGATTTGAACATTGAATTCCATGCCAGATTGAACCCTTCCTTATTTCAGCAGGTAATTTTCTTGGCTGTTTAAGTTCATAATATGTTTTATATTTGCCAAAATTAAATGTTTTAATGGAACTTTTGGATGTGGATTGATTCGAATTCAATATCTTTTGCTGCATTTGAGTTTGGGATCAGATTACCTATTAAAATAACTTGGTGTGATCCTTCAAATTAAAAGGAGTTTGAGACTTACATGGGATGTTTGGGAGGAGATTCACTTGGTGAAAAAAGGTAGTATCTTTTGGAAGCGGTAGTGTTAAAGTTACCTGGAGTCCTAGGGTCGCTAGTTTTGGATATATTAGGACTTGTGATTTATTTTCTGTCTCAAAGCTTTCTTTTTGTACTCTAGAGCAGTGTTACCTAACACGCAGTTCGTTTCGGTTTGTGGAACCGATATGGGTACGTGGTACGCTCTGTAGGCTGAAATGCAGTAAGCAATAAAGGCTAAAGCGTGGTACACTAGGTAATTTTTACGAATGCTTATAGTTAGGAATACCCTTAGAATCTAATGCAATAAAACTAAGTTTTATTGAAGAATCTTAGTTGAATCAACAAGTTGATTGTTCTATAAGTGATTTAGTACAAATGTGATGTTTTAGCATCCAATAGAATTTAGACCTTCTTAGGCGATGCCCCCTTGAGACCTTCTTTTCTAAGTAATTATTTCTTATTCAATATAAGAATTTCTAATCTTTCATTGTTCTCTAAATCCTGCATTCCAAGGTGAAGCATCTTCTATAATGTATTTTCTTGTATATTCTGTCCATTTTCTTTGTTCTAATTAGATCTTCACGGAAGCATATTCTAGAATATATTTTCTTGTATATTCTGTCCACTTTCTTTATTCTAATTAGATCTTCATGGAATTTGATAATTTTCTAGTATTGGAGTACTTATTGGGGACTAAGATATTCTTGAAGAAACATATGAAGAATGTTATTTTGTTAAAGTAGACCACTATTTCAACAATGGTATATTACCTTTTCTTTTCTTTTATATACTTTTTGGTTACTTTCTTATTCTAAGACAGGAATGCCATAAACTTTGCAGTTACTTTCAGTAGATCTGGATTCTGTCATAAGTCAAGGCATGATGAGCTTATCACACAAGCAGACACTGATAACTGAGGTTCTTGATCAGTCATATGAGATTTCACTTGGTGGGGGAGACTTTGGACGTTGCTTGGTAAATTTTATATCAAGTTTTAAAATTTGATCGTTTCATGGAATATGTTGTCAAATATCAACTTTCACATTAGGAATCTCTTTTAAAAATGTCTATTGTCATGTAAGCCTTTTAAAAGTACTTGGAGACTTGCAGCGGTAGAATGAACTATTGGTCTTATTACTTCCTAATATGGCTGCTTTGATACAAACACAAGGTAGATAGATAGTTGTACAGTTTCTTTCATAATAAAAGAGGAAACATAACAAAATTCTGTTAAGTTTTGAAAATTGAGCATAAAATGAAAGGATATTTTATGATGAGTGATTTTTCTAAGTCAAACCCTACTAATATTTATTGTAATGGTGTTCCTGTTGTAATAGAATCTAGTTTTTAATGATGACAACTCAAACCAATATAAGAATTTATAAGCTATCTCAAATAGTATTTTACTCGAGTAAGGTGAATAACCTTTAGTCTCTTCTCTCAATCTCTGTATATATCTCTGATATGACCGATCATAACAATGTGGTCTTTTGTTTAAAATTTGTGAGTTATGGATTCACGTATTTTCTTGTTAAATGAAAATTGATTTGTAAATCTTAATGAATGCTTCTTGGTTGATTTTAATCTGCCTCTTAAGTTAGAAAATTGAATGTCTTGAGAAACTTGTGTGATTTCTTATGGAAAGGAACAGAGGACTTCAAATATTACTTTCTGAGGTGATCGGAGGTTTGTAAGCTAGCGGCTTTGGGAGTTGTGGGCATTCACAATTTGCAAGTGTCTAATAAGGCTTTGAGAAGAAATGGCTGTGGAGATTTATGGTATAGAGCAGATGGAGGAGGAGTTGTTGGGAGATTCGGGCTTGACACTTACAGTTGGAGGTCCTAGGCTTCTTGTTTTCCTCATGGTGTGGAGAAATAAATTTATTATGGGTTCTATTTTGGTGCTTGACGGATAGATGGTGCAATTTTATCAGGATATTTGATGTGGGGATGTGACTGGTGGAGTTATTTACAGACTTGCATCAATTAGCTTGTTATGGTACATGTATTTTAGGGTTAATTGGAGGGAGAGAAATTCCAGTATTTATCAGCAAGGTATATCACATATGCCTTGTTCAGCTGTGGTATTATGTGACTTTTGCAATTTTTGGATCGAGAAATTGATTTTTTCAAAATTATTAATTAGTAGCAAGGAGTGTCAGATATTATACTAGCAGTATTTGGCACCAAGTTTTCTGCATTTTTTAAATCCATGAGGTGTATTCAGGTTCTGAGTTCACTTTTGTGTATTTCCAGAATTCTTTCAGTTTGGGAGAGTATCTACATTGTTTTTTGGGCAGTGTTTCTCTTTCTTGGTGTCACTGGGCATGTCGAATTGCTCTTGAAATACCAACCCCTTATGAGGCATCCTTGCCTCTGACGTGATTCGTCCATGGGCCTACAGTATGAATCACACAATAACTTGACTCCACATGCTGACCTTCTCCCTTGAAACTCTCCATCATCACTCTCCTAGCAATGTCTGTTCATGTAAGCCAATATCACAGATCCTCAGCCCTCCCACAACTTAAGGTGATAAAAAATAATATATATATTTTAAAATCTGACACTCTTGTCGTACTTCCAATTGAAGTCCATGCTTCTACATTCACTGATCCAGTGCCTTTCTTTTACCCCTTTAACCATGCTACCATACTTTTCAAGATTTTTAGCCCCTGAAGAACATTTCAGGCTTGACTATCCAGGAAAAATAGATGTTGGCAGTATTATCTTATTATTTAGCGGTGTTTTATCTAAAAGACAAACTATTTCTTCTACAACTATTCATTAACAATTTGTTTCATAATATGCTACTGTCAAGAGGTGGAAGTAGTTGACTTGTTCCAATAACATTATATGCTAAAAGTTATCATGCACGCTAAGTTTCTGATCTTGTTCAAAATTATAGTTCACCAGTGCCTGAGCATGATATACTTTCCAGAACTTCTTTTAAATAAAGAACGTAAATTCTAATTTGTTTCTCTTACTGACAGGCTGTTAATGCGGATTCTGTTTCTGAGCTGAGGAGTGAGCTTGGGCACCAGCTAGCTAACAAAAGCTGCAGAATGAGCTTGAGGTATGTTATACTTTATTCTATATCATAAGATTGACACATTTTGTATTTTCTGAATTTTACCTCTCTGATTCTATTCTTCTTTAATTTGTACAGATTCCTTTGTGCTGAAAATATGTTTCATCAACACGTTCAACTTCATTACCAATTTCAATTTCATTCCCATCCTTCTTTTCAACGAAATTCAACACATCATCACCATCATTATTCTTATTCAGTTTTGAACCATTATCAACATCCTCATCAACATGGGGTTCTTCCACCATAACATCATGTTCACACTCTTTAACAACTTCAGTTTCAACCTCATCATTCTTCTCATCCACTTTCAACCCATAATCACCATCATCATTATCATTATAATTTCCTTTAACAACATCATTATAACATCCTTTAACATCACCACCACCACCACCACCACCACCACCACCACCACCAACCTGTTTGTCCCCAACGTCTTTGATCGCGCGTAACTACCTAAAGTCCCTGCATAACTGAACATATAAAATCTGCATTTCATCTCTAATATCAGCCCGCAATTTTTCAACTTCTTTATTCATTTAAGAAACTTTCTTCTTCAACGGCCTAAACTGTGCATTAATTGCCTCTTTAACGTCAGATATATCAAACCCAATGTTGTGAAGCTTCATTTTAATTTCAACTTTCTTGTCACCATCCTTCCCATTAAAAAAGTGAAGCCCGCCCAAATCAAGTCGATCTTTCTCTTCGGCCGTGGGAATCAAACTTTTTATCCTCAGGTGAAAAACAATAATTACACTTTAGTATTGCATCTAACAAACAATGTACAATTACAGTAAAACAACAATAAATAAAGAATCATAAAACATAATCAGTAACCAAATACATATATACATGTAACCAAATGTATAGTAATCAGTAACCAAATAAATGTATAAAGGTAACCAAATATGTATATTCAGGTAACCAACAACATTGTTAACCAATTACATTCTTAGTAGTAAACTGCATACCTGTCCGGAACAAAATACTAGATCATTCAACTTGTTATTTGTAGGGGGCTTCACTAGCTCCTTCCATTTAAATAAACGGACATCCGACGGATGCTCGTCATTGTATATACCCTGAGTTTTGAATGTCGGAATGGTTTCAAACATAAACACTTGGAATACATAAGGAATCCCATTCAACTCGTACAATTTGGTATAATGATCCTTGTAGAAATTATATGTTAACCACCATTCCTTCCTTTCTTCAAACGTCCCTTCAAAGCATTGCATAAAGAGTATTTTGTTATCTCAAACGCGATTTTTTCTCAAGGAAAACTACTAACATCACCATAACATAAAAAATTAACCATTGTCCCATTCACATAATTTTCAGAAACTGTGGATATAATGAAATTAAAGACCAACAAAATCATTGACATCTTAATAGCCTCATTATGGTCATCAAAAACTGCCTTCCTATATACCATACTTATACTACTACGCGTCACAGCTTCGTCCCTAAAAAACTTTCCAATAATCATATTCTTCATACTTTTATATGCAGTTATATCATCCTCACCTTGTCATCTCAACCCACAGAAATCAGACAAAACTCAGGTAAACCAAACCTGACCCTTTTCTCCCCGAACAAAAATCACATTTCACCATCATCCCTCTGGCGAACCTCCCTTACAAGAGCGTGATGAATAATCTGGGAATAAATTTGGTGCTAACTGAACTCCAAAAAATTCCCAAAACATGTTGCCTTAAACTTCTCCGACTAACTTTGGTTCAATTTCTTGGCAATAATGCTGGAGACTTCCATGTCGCACCAATATATAACTTTTTCAGTGCATTTTCTGTTGCATTCCTCATAGTAAAGATTTCATAACTGCAAATAAACAAAATCAGATATGCACAGTTATTAGTAACCAATATAAACAATATTTATACCATAAACAGTTACATATTAACCAACAAATAATATCATACTAACCAAAACATAATATAACAATTACACAGTAGTCAAAACAGACTATAAAAAGTAATCAACTTTCCACATTGACTGCACAATAATAATTGTCGTATCATAATATAACAGTAACCATAACATAATAAAGCAGTAATCAAACAGTTATATATAATATTATCCAAAACATAAATTAAAGGTAACAAAAACAAAAATATGTAGACAAAAAAAAACATACTGACAAAGTAACCGAACAGTTATATCATAGTAACCAAACAATGTTTTCATGATAACCAACACATGATCAACATGTAGACCAAACTCGATTCGATGACGATGTATACTACTTGCCGATACATGGTAACCAAAACAACATAAAAAAGTAACCAAAATCCCAAATTAAGGGAACAAGAATAGTTTCCAAATCATAAGCAAACAGTAACAAAAAAGCATACTAAACAAGTAACCAAACAATTATATGATAGTTACCAAAACATAATTTCATGGTAACCAATACATAAATAAACACATAAATCAACAACATTTTAGTCAACCCATGTATACTAAGCAAATACATGGTAACAACATAAAACAGTAACCAAAGTCCCAACTCAAAAGAACAAAAATGTTATCAAAATTATAAGGTTACAGTAACCAAAAACATACTAAACAAGTAATCGAACAATTATATGATAGTAACTAAAATATTTTTTAATGGTAACCAATACATAAACAACATTTACCCTAAAATCAGTTTAGTAAAACCATGTATACTATGCAAATAAAGGGTAACCATAACAACATAAAAAAGTAACCAAAAATACCAAATCGATGGAACACAAATGGTATCCAAATCAAAATCTAACAGTAACCAAAAGTATACTATCTAAGAAACCAAACATTTATATGATCGTAAAATAACAAAATTTAAATTAACACACCTTTAAAATTCTCTGTGTTGGAATTATCTTCTGGCTAACCACTCGACCTTCGGTCTTAATAGGGACATCAAAATCAGAATCTAACTGCACTTCAGAATGCTTGATTTCACTATGTATCACTAACATATTCTCATTCTTTCTCGATTTCTGACCTACATCCTTCCCATTCTTCTCCACAACAAACTTCTTCAAGTCCTTAACAGATTCACCCTCAGTGATTCTTTTCCTCTTTCCATCATTCTTCCTTGTATCAATCATTCTATACAAAACATAAAAACAACACAAACCCAAACAATCAATACTCCATTCTATTAGAAAACTATTTTAATAGATAATACATTAAACTATTTAGAAATTACTTACCTGAAACAATAATAACCACCGGAATCGATAAATGGAGAAGAATAAACCAACTAAACCAACATGCGATATACGATAACAAATAACAGCGATGATGAAATGAAGATGGCGAAGACTAAACAAAGCGACAACGAGTAACGACGACACTAAAGCGACGATAGAGAAGAATAACACACGAATAGAAATTCGAAAAAAGGGTTTGACATGCTGAAACACGGGTTTTGAGCAAAGAGAGTCTATCTGAATAATAGATGGCGGTTATCACGGGTTTAAAAAAAACATTTAAGTTGAATGATAATTTGTCGTATCGACCCATTAATATTACTAAGCTTAAATTAAGAACTTATAATTGTATTAATATTGTAAATAAAAATGTCGATTAAACATTTTGTAATTATTTTATGGATGTGTGATTTAATGATAAATATATTAGTACATTTTTAAAAATAATTACAAAAATCACACATCCATAAAATAATTACAAAAATGTTACGCTTTGTCATTTTTATTTACAAAATTAATACAATTATAAGTCCTTAATTTAAGGGAGTAATATTAATGGGCTGACATGACAAATTAGTGTCCAACTTAAAATGGTTTTTTTTTGAAACTCGTGATAACCGCCATCTATTATCTGTATAGGACTCTTCGGTTCAAAACCCTTGTTTTGCAGATGTCAAACCCTTTTTCAATTTTTGTAATCGCTTCGTGTCGATCGCTACTCGCGTCTTTGTTTAGTCGTCAGCCATCTTCGATTCATCATCGTTGTTACTTGTTACCGTTATTGCACAGTGGTTTAGTTGGTTTATTCTTCTCCCTTTATCGATTCCGGTGGTTATTATTGTTTCAGGTAAGTAATTTCTAAATAGTTTAATGTATTATCTATTAAAATAGTTTTCTAACTTAATATTTGGGTTTGTGTTGTTTTTATGTTTTGTATAGAATGGTTGATACAAGGAAGAAGGATAGAAAGAGGAAAAGAATCACGGAGGGTGAATTTGTTAAGGACTTGAAGAAGTTTGATGTGGAGAGCAAGGGGAAGGATGTAGGTCAGAAATCGACAAAGAATGTGAGAATAGGTTGGTAATACATAGTGATATCAAACATTCTGAAGTGCAGTTAGATTCTGATTTTGATGTCCCTGTTAAGACCGAAGGTCAAGTCATTAGCCAGAAGATAATTCCAACACAAAGAATTTTAAAGGTGTGTTAATTTAAATTTTGTTATTGTTACGATCATATAAATGTTTGGTTTCTTAGTTAGTATGTTTTTGATTACTGTTAGATTTTGAATTGGATACCATTTGTGTTCCATCGATTTGGTATTTTTAGTTACCTTTTTATGTTGTTATGGTTACCATGTATTTGCATAGTATACATGATTTTACTAAACTGATTTTAGGGTAAATGTTGTTTTATGTATTGGTTACCATTAAAAGATGTTTTGGTTACTATCATATAATTGTTCGGTTACTTGTTTAGTATGTTTTTGGTTACTGCAAGCTTATGATTTTGATAACATTTTTGTTCCCTTGAGTTGGGACTTTGGTTACTGTTTTATGTTGTTTTGGTTACCATGTATTTGCTTAGTATACATGGGTTGACTAAAATGTTGTTGATTTATATGTTTATTTATGTATTGGTTACCATGAAATTATGTTTTGTTAACTATCATATAATTGTTTGGTTACTTGTTTAGTATGTTTTTTTGTTACTGTTTGCTTATGATTTGGAAACTATTCTTGTTCCCTTAATTTGGGATTTTGGTTACCATGTATTTGTGTAGTATACATTGGTTGACTGAACTGGATTTGGTCTACATGTTGATCATGTGTCGGTTATCATGAAAACATTGTTTGGTTACTATGATATAACTGTTCGATTACTTTGTCAGTATGTTTTTTTTGGTCTACATGTTTTTGTTTTTGTTACCTTTAATTTATGTTTTGGGTAATATTATATATAACTGTTTGGTTACTGCTTTATTATGTTATAGTTTCTGTTATATTATGTTATGACAACTATTATCAGGTAAATAATGTGGAATGTTGATTACTTTTATAAATTGCTTTTGCCATTGTGTAATTGATATATTATGTTTTGGTTAGTATGATATTATTTGTTGGTTAATATTTAACTGTTTATGGTATAAATATTGTTTATATTGGTTACTAATAACTGTGCATATCTGATTTTGTTAATTTGCAGTTATGAGATCTTTACTATGAGGAATGCAACAGAAAATTCACTGGAAAAGTTATATATTGATGCGACATGGAAGTCCCCAGCATTATTGTCAAGAAATTGAACCAAAGTCAGTTGGAGAAGTTTAAGGCAACATGTTTTGGGAATTTTTTGGAGTTTGGTGAGCACCAAATTTATTCCCAGATTATTCACCACGCTCTTGTAAGGGAGGTTCGCCAGAGAGATGATATTGAAATGTGGTTTTTGTTCGGGGAGAAAAGGGTCAGGTTTGGTTTACCTGAGTTTTGTCTGATTTCTGGGTTGAGATGGCAAGGTGAGGATGATATAACTGCGTATGGAGAATATGTTTATTGGAAAGTTTTTTGGGGACGAAGCTGTGACGCGTATTAGTATAGGTAGGGTATATGGGAAGAAAGTTTTTGATGACGATGATGATGCTAATGATTTTGTTGGTCTTTAATTTTATTATATCCACAGTTTTTGAAAATATGTGGATGTGGCAATAGTTAATTTTTTATGTTATGGTGATGTTAGTAGTTTTCCTTGGGGAAAAGTCGTGTTTGAGATGACAAAATACTCTTTCTGCAATGCTTTGAAGGGGCGTTTGAAGAAAGGAAGGAATGGTGGTCCAACATTTAATTTCTACAAGGATCATTATACCAAATTGTACAAGTTGAATGAGATTCCTTATGTAGTTCAAGTGTTATGTTTGAAACCATTCCGACATTCAAAACTCGGGGTATATGCAATGACGAGCATCCGTCGGATGTCCGTTTATTTAGATAGAAGGAGCTAGTGAAGCCCCCTACAAATGACAAGTTGAATGATCTAGTATTTTGTTCCGGACAGGTATGCAGTTTACTACTAAGAATGTAATTGATTACCTTTAGTTATATAATTGGTTACTGATTATATTTAGTGAAGTTTACTATTAACAAAGTAGTTAGTTACCTTTATATACACATTTGGTTACTGATTATTTTATATGCATGTTAATAATAACAATGTTGTTGGTTGCTTGAATATTCACATTTGGTTACTGATTAGATTACATTTAGGTTACTAATAACAATGTTGTTGGTTACCCGGATATACATATTTGGTTACCTTTAAACATTTATTTGGTTACTGATTACTATACACTTGGTTACCTGTATATATGTATTTGGTTACTGATTATGTTTTATGATTCTTTATTTACTGTTTTTTTACTGTAATTGTACATTGTTTGTTAGATGCTATACTAAAGTGTAATTATTGTTTTTCAGCTGAGGATAAAAAGTTTGATTACCACGGCCGATATACAACGTTTGGATCGGCTGGTTCATTGTTTACTGCTGTGGGTGCTAGTCAAACACTTGCACGTCTTTCTGCATTTCCCAAAGTATGCATGGATATGTCTTCAAAATTTGAAGAGGCATTGTTTGAACAATGGTTTAAAATTGGAATAAACAACAGAAAAAGGTTTGTTTTTTGTTGTTTACAATGTTATAGTTTTTTATGAAACAAATAAATTTGTTTTACTGTAGAAACATATGGTTAATATTAAATGAATGTTATAGTTACTGCTATTTTATTTTCTGGTTACTATTATTTATGTTTTGGTTAGCTTTTTGTTATGTATTGGTTACTATTTGATTATGGTTATGATATTAATATTTGTTGGTTATCAGGTTACTGTTTACAATTAAATTGTTGATTAATATGTTATTTATTGACTGCTCAAGTCTGATTTTGGGTAGTGTGTATACTAATACGGTAATTGTTAATGTTAGCGTGTATACTAATATGTTTTAATATTGAAGGACTGACAAATTCCCTGGAAAGAACGATAAAATTGAACCTACTTTTGTATTTGGGTCTGTCCTAATATCATCAAAAATGTGGTTCTACAAGTTAAAGACTCCTGGGCAGTGGTTAAACGACGATGTGAGTTATTTTTTTAAAAAATTATGTTTTTGTAGTTATGGTTGCATTATTTAGTTACATTCATTACATACTTACATTTTTCAGCAACTGTTAATATCATATATATATATATATATATATATATATATATATATATTTTGGTTCAGCACATCAATGTTGCGTTATATTATTTTCGCAAACTGGCCAGACATTCCGATAGTGTTCATATAAGGGCAACGACCACGGATTGTTGGTTTCATGGCAAGATGACCGCTCTTTTCGAGGAGTATACAAGTAAAAATGAAGATAAGAGTGTTTTGTCTGGGGAGGGTGATGCTGCTGAATACATCCATGAGATGTTCATGGATGTCAACACACCATGGAGAAACGTTTGATTATGTGTTGTTCCCCATTCACATGTTATCACCTGACCATTGATTTTTGTTGACATTTGATGTGCATCGTAGACGTCGAACTGTTTATAATTCTCTGCAGCCAAAAAGAAAATCCATGCAAACAAAAATTATGGATGTTTGTGAGCTATACATCTTCATTCTTCCCACTTAACTGTGCAAAAGTGGTTTTTGGAAGGATAGGTCTGATATTGACTTTAGCAGTGAACCGCATCGCAACAATGAGGAAGATGATATAATTGAGTTGGAATTTGCAGAGGCGGTTCCTGAACAAGTCGAGGGGTAAAGGTTACATTGTTTACATTTTTTTAATTATTACATATAGGTTGATTTTATTTTTGATTTTGATTATCTTTTGTCTGTTTGTACAGTGATTGTGGGATGTTCACGATTTATTTTGCTGAGCATGTCATTCATCAGAAGTTTGATGAAATTTCTATTCCATTCGCCGTTGCGCAGTATCGAAAGAAGTTATGCACAAACCTATATATGCATGCAAGGAACAAACAGTTGGAGGGATATGAGACTGACAAAGAATTTTCAGGAAGATTTGTTTCGGATTTTGTTGTTTTGTCTATGAATTGTGTTTTGTATTTTTTTTTTTGTGGGGAATATACACAACATTTTTGTATGGTTTATGAGTTTGTGATGTTTATTGGATCTTATGTAGATGAGATTACATATTTGATTATATTAGTAGTAATGAAAGTAATATTGTTTGTTGGTTGGTATTTGTTTCTTTTAAGTTGTGTTTGTTATATTATTTTGAAATATACAGTTGGTAACCAATCATGTATAAAAGGGTAACCAGCTAATGTTTTGATAGTAATCAGAGAGTTACAAGCTTGTATTAGGACATATATCAATTGTTAAATGTACATGTGTGAGTATACATGGGTTGCCTAAACAAACAATATCACTTTCATTACATGTTGATGGATATACAGGTTGTTTATGTTTTGGTTACCATTAAAAATTGTTATGGTTACCGTTATGTTAAAATTAACAAAGTGATTTCATTACTGTTATTTAATGGCTTTCACTATTATTATTGTGCAATCAATGAGAGATTTTTGTTAATTTTATTTTTTATTTTGGTTAATATGTAATTGTTTATTATACATGTTTACCAAAGATGGATTCTTGTTTTGTTCTAGTTACCATTATTTTTATTATAGAGGTAACCATTTTATTTTTATAAGTAAACAAATTGACATAAAATTTATTAAAATCAAAGATATATCATCTATTTAAGTTGAAATGTTAGGTTGGTATCCAAACCTACATATATATGTTAACTTAGGTTGATATATGTTAACAATTTTTTATCATTGGTAACCAAACAGTTTATAAGTTTGTATCACGAATGTTATAAAGTGTTAAATGTATGTTTTTTATTTAGTCATCATGATGGAATAAGAAATTTTAATTAAGAGTTCTCATTAATATATATGATGATCATTTATAAACTCATATTAAAATAAAGATATTTTTGAGATGTAAAGTTGGTATCCAAACCTGCATATAAGGGTAACCATTTTAGTTTATGCTAGTAACTAAATAATTTAAATAAAAATATTTTAGAATAGTTAACAATTGTTCAATGTATATGTTTGCTTTATATTGACAACTCATAATGAAATCAGAAATCAAAATATTAATGAATAACAATTTTGGTTACTGTACACAATCAAAAATGTTACCAACCATGTGGATGATGGTTACTCACAGTAAACAATTATACATTCATGTATTTACACTCTTAATGTAACTGCACTATATCAGACCTTTTTTTTGGGTCTTAAAACCGGTGGATTATTGCATGTTTTCCTGTTGTGTCCTTTTTCTTGGCACCTGCTGCATTTGTTTTGAATTTTGATTTCAGATCCGTGTTTGTACCTCCCTATTTTTGGTCTCCCCGCTGGTCTTCTTGTGTTCGGTGGTTTTATACATATGTTTCTTACATCTTCTGATACATCCCAGTTTTCTTTGTCATCTAACAGCATGACGGAAGCTGAATATGTATCGACCAAATTTGTTTTAGAGTAATTTTTTGAGCAAAACTCAAAATAGCTCAAATTTTGCTTGCTCATAACAGCAGCAACGTGTAGACAAGGCATCTCATGGTACTGAAATTTACGGCATGTGCATGTCTTTTGTTCGATGTCCACAATATATTGTTTAGCGACATTGTAAACAGTGAAAATCACTAAGTTTGATGTCTCAACCTACAACACAAATTAAGTGTGTCGTTAGAATAAAGTACAATTGGAATCATTTTCATTGTCTGAAAACAGAATAAATATAGTAAAGTAAACAAATCAATGTTATCCAGTAACCAAACTATATAATGTTAGTAACCAGAACATAAAACACATTTGTACATTCATCTTACAGAACAGTAACCATTTGTAGCTAACATGTAATCATAAATATAAAAAACATCAGTACAAGTGCACATGAATATGCTTTAGCAACCAAATATACAGTAACCAATTAACTATTACACAACACCCAATGTATACAATTAGATTAACAGTTGCATGAAGGTAACCAATGTAGTCAATAAGTTACCACAAATATAAAAGAAACAATTATAAAACACAATAACGTTATAATTTTACAGAGTAACCAAGTCAGCATTAATTAATAACCAGTATAATGTTACACAGTAACCAAGTCAGCATTAGCTAGTAACCATTATATTGTTACACAGTAAGCAATTCAGTAATAGTCAGTAACCAATATAATGTTGCACAATAACTAAGTTAGCATTAATCAGTAACCAAATAAGCATTAGTCAGTAATTTCATGCAATAACGATTATAATTTTACCCAGTAACCAAGTTAGTATTAGTCAGTATAATGTTACACAGTAACCAAGTCAGCACTAGTCAGTAACCATTATATTGTTAGACAGTAAGCAATTCAGTATTAGTCAGTAACCAATATAATGTTGCACATTAACTAAGTTAGTATTAGTTAGTAACCAAGAGTATTAGTCAATAATAATTGCAGTTATTTTTAATGTTTTCATAAAATGTAAATGCAAATTAGGATGCAATAATTTAAAATTTGTATTAATTACCTTGAATGTCTTTGATTTAATGATATTAGATTGCAACCTTCCCTCAGTTGTTGTGGAAAGTGTTGTGAATGTTGATATGGCTGCTTGTTTTTTGTGAAATATCATCTTTGAACCAGACAACGTAGGCATTCAATCATTGACGCAACTGGAAGATCCCTGATAAACTTGATTGCATTGTTAATAGATTCGGCGGTGTTTGAAGTCATTGTTGAGTATCTGCTTACAGTCCCATGGAGCCTAGTGCACTTCTCCAACTTGACCTCCAAATATGTCCTTATTCGAGGATCAATGGCATCAAGTTCAGCTATGTGTTTGTTGAATTGTTCAACAGTGTAAGCTCTACAAGCCCCGTTGTAAGCCTATTTAAGTTCTTCTCCTCTCTTTTTGAATCTGTTTTTTATATTTTTCAGTATATGGTATGTGCATGAACCATGCATGAAATCCGGAAACACAAAATTCAGTCCTTGTATAATGGCTTCATGTCTATCTGAAATAATGCATTGGCCTTCCCTAACTCCACAAGCAATTCTCAAATTTACGAAAAACCATCTCCAAGACAATTCATTTTCGCTGTCAGCCACTGCAAAAGCAATCGGAACAATGTTTCGGTTTGCATCTTGTGTGCTTGCTATCAGTAGTGTCCCCCCCGTAAGTTTATTGTATGAACGTGCCATTGATTACAATGATTGGAAAACAATTGTGCCATGCTTGAATGGATGCTCCAATGACAAAGAATAAATACTTGAAACGACCATTTGTTTCCAACTCAAGGGCTATGACGGAACCTGATATGAAACATCAGCATTATCATTTGAATTACAAGTATTATACAGTATCCAAATCACTAGTAATCGGTAACCATTCATGTGGTTAATGGTATCCAACTAATTACCATATTAATGTTTCCAATACGGTGCATTTGGTGTACAGAATTTAATTAATGTGTAATCTTTTGTGTAGATATTTTTGATACACAAAATATTAATTCACATAGGTTGATTGTACAATACATTTAGTAACTAAACATGCATATTAAGGTAACCAAATCAGTTGACCCAACCAACTAATCATGAAAAACCAATAAAATGTTTTAAAGTGTTACCTGTATTTGTTTTCTTCAGCATGTGTAACCATGATGGGATCAGTGAGTAGTCGTGTGGATTTTCTCTCACCTTTTCTAACGCTTTCTCCTTCGATCTCCATGCTTTTTGGTAAGAGATAGACACATTATATTCTGACATCATGTCCTCCACAATATTGGTTGTTGTGTATATTTTTTTTCAAATTTGTTAATTTGTGCATTATACATTCACTGACCAACTCACTATTTGCCTGTCTGTGGTCTCCCAGCAATACGTTGACTGAACACGTGTGGATGTCATTGAATTCTCTCACCTTGAACATACTGGTTTTTTGAAAACTTGATGCTCTCATCTTCCATCTACAATTTTCATCATCTACGCACACTAGCACAAAGTCTCTATGACCTGTTCGTTGAACTTTGTGTTGTCTGTTTTTCCTGATTGAATGCAACCTCATAGCTTGTGATAGGATTTTTTTGTCTTTGTAGGTTTGATGTAATTTTACTTCACGTTCATTCGGATTTGATATTACATCATCATATCGTTCTTTTGTGTATGATTTGTCATGTTGTCTGTTTCGTTGTTGTTCAATAATTTCCATTGCAAGCTAATCAACATATTGCGTTCCAATTTGGCAATCTTGTGTTGCTAGTGGAACTAGTGCTGAATTCCCTTGTGTTGATCTGATTGGCGTTACATCGTGAATTATAGTTTCTTCTACATTTGTCAAGTTATGCAAGATTGTTGTGCGTCCCCTTCTGTGTTCAATATCTATAATCAGTGGGAATTTACTTTGTTCATCAGATTTTCTATTGACTTCAATAAAGAATTTTAAGGTTGCTTCATCTGATATACTGATCGGTGGAATGTTGCTTTTAATCTAAAATTTGATTGACAATGTTGTTGCGTTTGTGTCTAGCCGTAATGCACTGCATATTATGTTTTGCATTTCTCTGAACGAACTAGTTGATGGAACTAGTATGCCGGTAACTTCAAATTTGGTGTATTGGTTACTATCATTACATGTCTGCAGTTGAAATAAAGTCTGTTGAAATCATCTCCATTGTCATCAATGTAATAAGTATTGTAAAGTAACCAAATCAATGTTAGCCAAGAACTCAATTACATAATGTTAGTAACCAGAACATAAAACACATTTGTACATTCATCTTACAATGGAAATAATCGGTATATTGATATTTTTTAACAATTAAATTATAACAGTTGTATGAAGGTAACCAATGTAGCCAATAAGTAACCATTATAATAAAACAAACCAATATAAAACACCATAATATTATACAATAATCGTTACAACATTATATAGTAACCAAATCCAATTTAGACAGTACCCAACACATATTTATTTAGTAACCACAAGATAAACACATTATCCATTGCATTTTTATAGTAAGAAACAACCAGTATAATTTGTTTGTTACCAACTAAAGGCTAATTGTTGTAAGAATGTAACCACTATTGCTTACAAGTAACCATTAATATAAATAACATAAGTACAAGTGTACATTAATATGCTTCAGTAACCAATTAATCAGTATACAACAATCAATATATATAAGTATAATCAGATTAACAGTTGCATGATGGTAACCAATGTAGTCAATAAGTAACCTCCAATATAAAAGAAACAATTATAAAACAATATAACATTATAATCTTACACAGTAACCAGGTCAACACTAATGAGTAACCATTATAATTTTACATAGTAACCTAGTCAGTATTATTCAGTAACCAATATAATGTTAAACAGTAACCAAGTCAGCATTAGTCAGTAACCAAGTCAGCATTTTTCAATAACCAAGTCAGCATTAGTCAGTAATATTATGTAGTCACCATCATAATTTTACACAGCAACCAAGTCAGTAACCATTATAATGTTATACAGTAACCAAGTTAGCATTAATCAGTAACCAATATAATGTTACACAGTAACCAAGTCAGCATTAGTCAGTAATATTATGCAGTAACCAAGATAGCATTAGACAGTAACTAAGACAACATTAGACATCATAATGCTACACAGTAACCAAGACAGCATTAGACAGTAATCAGCGTGTTGCAGGAAGGTAACCAATGTATTTTATGAATAACCATTAATATATAAAAAAATCAGTAGAACTTATTTAAAAATTTTAAAGCAATCAAATAAACATTATTCAGCAACCAAATTTATAATAAACAGTAACCAATTTATATCTATTTAGTAATCATAATATAAAACATATTTTCAAATGCATTTTGCAATCAAAACATTCAGTATTCTTACTTTGTGACCAGTTTTTAGTGCGAAAAACTTAAGAAAGGTAACCAGTATATATAAGTATAATCAATTAATCAGTATATAACAACCAATATATATAACTATAATCAGATTAACAGTTGCATGATGGTAACCAATGTAGTCAATAAGTAACCTCCAATATAAAAGAAACAATTATAAAATAATATAACATTATAATCTTACACAGTAACCAGGTCAGCACTAATGAGTAACCATTATAATTTTACATAGTAACCGAGTCAGTATTATTCAGTAACCAATATAATGTTAAACAGTAACCAAGTCAGCATTAGTCAGTAACCAAGTCATCATTTTTCAATAACCAAGTTAACATTAGTCAGTAATATTATGCAGTAACCATTATAATTTTACACAACAACGAAGTCAGTAACCATTATAATGTTACACAGTAACCAAGTTAGCATTAATCAAGAATCAATATAATGTTACACACAGAAACAAAGTCAAAGATTAGTCGAAGATTATTACGCAAGAAAGAAAGACAAAGATTAGACAAGAACTAAGATAACATTAGACAAACATAATGCTACACAAGAACGAAGACAAACATTAGACAAGAATAACCGATGTATTGCGGAAGGTAACCAATGTATTGGATGAGTAACCATTAATATAAAAAAAATCAGTAGAACTCATTTAAAAATTTTAAAGCAATCAAATAAACATTATTCAGCAACCAAATTTATAATAAACAGTAACCAATTTATATATATTTAGTAACCATAATATAAAACATATTTTCAAATGCATTTTGCAATTAAAACATTCAGTATTCTTACTTTGTGACCATTTTTTAATGCGAAAAACTTAAGAAAGGTAACCAATATAGGAATTCGTAGTACCCATAGGTAACTATATGCATATAAATTTTAAATTCACATACCTCAGTATTCAAATTTGTATCGAAATTGCTGTTGATCTTGTAATCAACAATCACTCCGTGGTCGTAAGTTTTCGGTTACTGAACTTGAAGAAGTTGTTGATTTTCTATGCTATTTTCCAATCTTAGAGTTGCGTCGCGACAAAAGGTTTCGTGATCTCCGATCTCAGAGTCGCGACAAAAGATTTTGTCTTCTCCGATAGATTTGTCGTTGATCTGTTGTTCCGATATCAAAGTTGCATGAATTTAGGTGTGGTTAGTTGCAAATATGAAAGTCGGTAACTGACATGTAGGAGTTAATGATACATGATTTTAGCAACGTAATATTGTGTGTTATTTTTGTAATTATTTTGTGTGTGTTTTATTTTTGTAATTATTTTCTAATTGTTGTATATTAGTGTTAAGGACCCTAAATAAAAATGGTTAATCAACCCATTTGGTTTCAGTTAATATAGTTTGACCCAGCAATTAACTAACTATATTGTCAGGTATATCCTTAACTCATCTTTTGTTTGTGTTTAATAAAAAGAATATTAAAACTTATTTATTTTACACTTCAGCTGCCAAATCAAGTGACATATGAATAGTTGTTACTTGTTAACCATGATTTTAAGTTCAGATAAATTTTATATTCTGTTGTTAAAAAATATTCTTAATAATCTCTAGTTATGAATAAAGTGACTCTCTTTAATAGTTGAAGCCATCTTGATGTATTTGTGTCACAATATATTTTCATTATTTTTATATTTATCACTCCTAAATACGATTTTTATTATTTTACCTCTTTGAAAAAATTCAAAATTATTATAAATTAATTTAATATTACTTAATATTATAAAAAAAATACTTCATTCAGTCAAAAAAATTACAGTTGACCATTCAACCTAAAAATCTGACTAATTCAGCCATTCAGACGATTTTAATTCAAAACAAACGCATTGAATGACTGACCGATTCAGCCATCCAACTCTATTCAATTCCATTCAACTCTAAACAAACATCTCCTTACTCTAATGTTCTTTTACATAGTATTTAATTTATTTTAAACCTACTGCGTTCAAAGAAAAATAGTTTAAATTAAAACAAACCAAACTTTTGATACAACTGGGAGGTTAGGCCTTTAGGGGACTTGAAACTCATCCGTTGTTATCATTAAACCCCTTAAAGAACCCAAAACCCCCTAAAAAATAAAATATAAAATAAAACCTAGCATCCCCAAGATTTAAGTCAAATCCAACGACTTTTCAATACTCACTAGTGCCATCTTGGAAAGATTTGATCTCATGGTATCACTAAGACAAAGCCTTATGTTCGTAATTTTATTATTAACGAGTGATTTAGTTGTCATTTTAGAAAGATTTGATTCCATGGTATCACTATGACAAAAGCCTTCGGTTCGTGATTTTATTATAACAAGTGATTTGGTTGAACAAAATTATTTTAAAATGAAATAGAATGATGGTCAAAATCAGAATCAGACCATAAAAAAACACTTCTTTAACACATTTGGTACATTACCTAATATTTAAATCAAAATAAATTAAAATAGAATATAATAATCAAATTATCGCTAACTAACTAACTAACTAACTAACTAACTAACTAACCAACTAACTAACTGTGGGCCCAAGTGCAAAATTAGGGTTCACACGACCTAATTGAATTAAATGCATAATTAGGGTTCCACGACCTCATTAAATATGCAAATTAGGGTTCGCATAACCTAATGGAATGAAGATGGAAAATTCAGAAATAATTGTGCTAGACTCGGGAGAAGCCTCCACGTGTCCTGAGGCAGAAGACTCATGGAGGCGGCTCGTTTTGGGAATTGATTGAGGGATTGGATTGGTGGCTAGAAGGACAGGGCAATATGGGCATTATTCTAATGACTAAAGTGTATTTCTGGAATTTCCCTAAAAGCATGTGCCTTGCACATGACTACTTTCCAGAGAACCCTATAAATACCCCTTCCATTCCATTGGGAAGGGGATCTCTCTAGAGACACAAGACTTGGACCCTTTTGGTGACTTAAAGGCTTGGATTTTTCACCTAAACGCACTAAAGGGTTTGGACTTCTCTTCAAACTCAAGACTTGGACTCTTGGCAGATCAAAAAGACCCTTTTGGCGACTTAAAGGCTTGGAGATTCCACCTAAAAGCACTAAAAAGGGTTTGGATACTCGCTCTCAACTAAAAGGACTCAACAAGAAGGCTCTTGGAATCCTAATAACCCTAACCCGATTTTCGGATTCTAGGAGTTCTGCCACGCGTCGTTGGAGTAATCGCCCACCTGTCGTTCTCCCATCTTCAATCAATCAATCAATCAATTCCGTGCTCTTCGTGGATTTCTCTCCTCCTTAGCCAACACGAAACCCTAACTAGAAAGGCACGATTTCCTTGCCCACATTTATTTTGGCGACTCTGCTGGGGAGGTGTAGAATTCGTGAAGGGTATGCCCACAACTCAAAGTGGGAGAACTACAGGAAGAGTTGCTTCACCAATAAATAGCATTTTCTCACCGGATCCAGTTCCAAGGCAAGCAACTCAAGCTTTCCAAAGCGCAAATCTGGATTTTGACCAACCACTTATTGAAGACGCTTCAGAAGGAAGTTCGACATAACCACATATGTCCAATCAACAAAAAACCAACGTAGGAAGACAAGGTGAGGATGCATGTGGAGAGCAAGCAAATGCTGTGCAACTAGAGATGCTCAAGGCGTTGAAGGAAGCACGAGAAGGACAAGGGATGATGATGACCATGATCTTTGGAAATGCGAGAAGCAAGAGAGAAATGGGAATTTCCGCGGCGGTTGATGCAGATCCCTACCTTCAAGGCCACGTTCCCAAGCGATTCGCGAGAGAGAACAAGCGAGTGGAGGACAACAACAATGGGAACAACAACAAAGAGAACAGTTGTACCTCCATTGACGGAAAAGTCAATCGGTTCCAATAATCAACTTGGAGCCCCGAGCGGTGGTGACATGCCACAACCTATGTTGGAAGCAAGCCAACCTCGAATAAACATCATCCCAACTGCTCTCCCGAGATTTTCCACAGTGCGGATGCCAACCATCCCAATCCATGTCCAAATGAAAGTGAGCAAGCCAATCGCCACTAGTGCCCGGCTTTGCACGATGATCACGAAGTGTGCATCAACCATACACACCGCCGCATGTATATATCACAACACCCCGAGAGTTCATGCCACGAGCTAGTACGTGACGAAGGATGATATGATCGATTTGATCAATCAACTTCGCAGGTAGACATCCCGACCCTCGGAGTTAGACTTTACTCCACCTTACCCGGCACACATTCGGAGGCAACCTTACTCGACAGGGTATATTGAGCATCCCCCACAATTTCTAAAATACAACGGAGAGAAAGGAAATGCCAGGGAACATATTGCCAGGTTTGTAGAGTCGATGTCTCCATGGCTAGGATATGATGAAGTGAACAACCACAACTTGTTGATGCGGGAATTCAACAAGACTTTGACGGATAGTGCCTTCAGTTGGTACTATAATTTAGAGAAGGGGTCAGTTCATGATTGGGATGACCTAAAATTACAATTTTTAAGAAGTTTTTCTATGTGCAGAAATAGGTAACCATTGTAGAGCTCATGTGGTTTAAGCAGAAGCCGAATGAGGAGCTGTCAGATTACGTTGACAGGTTCAGGGCCCAAGCACAGAAGTGTGTAGAACCAATGGAAGAAAAGAACTTGGTTAGCATATGCAACAATGGTGCTTTAGACGCCTTCAAGCCCCACCTCATTACCAAGGCGTGCGATTCATTTGCGACCCTCTCATCTTTTGCACAAGACTTGGGGGGAATCATGACATTTCCCACCAGCCATGCGATGGATACATGGAAGAGCAAGAGGACAACAATTGTGGCTTTGGTGGATTCTCAATCAAAACCACGAGGGAAGCAAGAGGAGAGAGAATGAGAAATTTGAACGAAGCAGAGAAAAGCATGGGGACAAGTATACCACAATGCCAGTTCCGGAGGCTATCACATGCAGCGAGAAGGCGTTCAAGAGACTGTACAAACAATGGGTCGAGCAAGGAATGGTGAAACCTCCAAGGCCCCGGTCGGTTATGGCGAAGAAATGAAAAGAAAGATCGATCGACTTGTGTATACCACCAATCGCGGGGGCATTCCACTATGGACTGTTACAGTCTATGGAGGATATACCATGAGAAACTGGCGGCCGGGGAGATTGAATTAGGAGAAGAAACGTGCAACACCATCACCCATGGTGCAGTCCCGGAAGTCAAGAACTCAAATATTGGCTCTACGTACCATCGAACAAACTTTGAACTACAGATGAATTAAAAATCCACCCAAGATGGTGGTCCACCAAAAATGGTGGTTTAAGTCCTCAGGAATATCCTTTGCCAAGTAAATTGGATGACCAAGGGAGGAGGCACAAGAATTGACAAAAAAAAAAACCACCCAAGATGGTGGTCCACTCTAAACGGTGGTCAAGTCCTCGAGTCCTTGTAAATTACTTGCTTGAAAACGATTTGAATTGGACGACCTAAGTGACGAGGCACCCGATTTCAAGTCCTCGTAGACTTCACTTGCCAAAATATTGGACAACCCAAGTGACAAAGCACCCATTTTCAAGTCCTCGTAGACTGCACTTGCTAAGAAATTGGACGACCCAAGTAACGAGGCACCCGAGTGTTGCACTTTATCATCAAAAGTGAATGAGGCACCTGACTATAAGCCCTCAGACCCGAAAAAGTTACACTTTATCTCTAAAAGTGGTGAACGTTATGCTTTCTCCGACAAAAGCAAGATTTATTATATATGAAACGTTATGCTTTTCGTTAAAAGCAATTTTATTATCAATAAATTGACAAACTTTCACTTATACTTGAACGTTTTTTTAAAATTTCTTTAAAAAAAAAAAAAGGAAAAAGAAAAGAAAAGTATAGATTCAAGTGTTAGTTTGTATGAAATAAATGTACATGATTTTTTGATACAGGAAATGAAAAGAACTACGACAGTTCATGATCCAAAAGTCATGACCTGTCGAATTGAAGTTAGAGGAATACCTAAAGCTTGGTCTTCGAGGACATCAGCAGGTCTTCGAGGCCCTCAACAGGTCTTCGAGGCTATCAGTAGATCTTCAAGGCTATTATCAGGTCTTCGATGCTATCAGGCCTTGAAGCTATCGGCAGTCTTCAACACTATCGGCGGGACTTGAGGCTATCGGGCCTTGAAGCTATCGAGCCTTCACAAAATGTTTGGTTCTCAATGACTTCTTGATTCCAAAAGAAAGATAAATTTCAAGAGATGGTAAGAAAGATTAGATCGAAGATTTTCAAAATATCCCAGGAGAGCTCCTCTAAGGCTTGCCCTTCTAGGGTTTGCTCCCTAGAGGTTCCCTCTCCTAGGACTTTCGTTTTCGAGGATTGCAAAATATCAAGCCCATGAAGTGTTGGAACAACTTTGGAATCAAGACTTCAACACTTACAATATTTTGCGCGATCATCACACCAAAGGCGTGACTCACGCACAGGGGGCAAATACTTACCGAAAGAGGGCATAGACATCCTCCAGAGTAAAGGTGCATTCACCCCGAGCAGTGATGAATATGTAGATAGAAGAACACCATGGTCTTATTGGATACGAATATTCCTACATAGCTGGATGCAAAGCTATCCACATAATCAGTATTCCTAAGTTGCTAGTAGATCCAATGTTGCTATTCTTGAAGGTGGTTAGATGAATCAGACAAGAAGTCATCCCAACTTCCACAAGCCTTTGGATATAGAAACAAGCCTTCCTTCTATGGTGGAGGAAAAGTTGTACGGGCATAAGTTTGGACTTTTTTCCAAAAGACGACGAAAAGACCAAAGGAGGGGAACCCTTTCCCAATCATTGAGAAACGGGGCCTCCTTGGTTGTTCCCAAGTCTGCAGAATGTTCAACAGGGAGGGCCTACAAAAAAAAAAGAGTTCAGCATAAGGGATCTAAAGAAGCAAGGAAGGGACGTCAAATAAAGTGCTTGAGCTCGAAGTGCTCACCATGCTAAAGAGGAATATCCGAGAGTAAAGCTTCAAAACACCTTAAAAGAAGATGAAACAATGTCAGAAAGAGTTAGGGTTCGCCCCCTAGGGTTCAGCCCCCTTAGGGTTTGGCCCCCTAGGGTTCGTCCCCTAGGGTTCGCCCCCTAAGGGTTTAGCCATCTGGAGCGGTTTCACTGCATGTAGAGCATTTTTTCTTCCTTCATGTTCTTCGTGGACGAAACCTCAAGTCTTTCTTTATTATCCGAGGGAAAAAACCAAGATGTAATCAAGGTAATGGGGCTCGGAAGACAAAAGAATGATTGGGGAGTCCTAAAAAAAAATATATTTATAGGGTTCGGCCCCCTAGGGTTCAGCCCCCTAGGGTTCGACCATGTTGGCCTTGTAGGGCTCCTCGCTAGCTTCATTTTGATATATTATGGGCTCCGAAACTCCAAACGAGTCAAAAGTTATGATCAAAAATAGTAGTTGCTCCTCCAAAAACTTCAGTTTTTTTCATTAAAACTTCATTTTTTCCATAGGGTTTAGCCATGTTGCCTTAGGCCACCTAGAGTTCGGTCATGTTGGCTTTGTAGGGCTTGTCAATATCTTCGTTTTGATATATTATGGGCCCCGAAACTCCAAACAAGTCAAAATTTATGATCAAAATAGTTATTGCTCCTCCAAAACTTCATTGTTCCCCAGCCATATTTGCCTTAGGCCACCTAGGGTCGTTTCTTTTCACCCCTAAAAAAAAAAATCTATGTGAAGCTTCCGACCATGTATGCCTTTTCGACTACCTAGAAATTTTTATTACCCTTCATACCTTTGAGGTCTGTTGCTCTACCAATCAACTGCTTGAAATGAATGCTCAAATCATGCGAAGATTTTCCAAAAGATAAGTATCTTTGAATTCATTTCTAAATAAAAATATATAAAGATATTATTTGCTAAATATAAAGAAGATTTAGTTTTATTCCTAACAAGGGTAATTTTAAAAATAGATTATTTATATATGCATATATATATATATGTGTGTGTATATATATATATATATATATATATATATATATATATATATATATATATATATAAAAAATCTTTTGCTTTCAAATAAAGAAAGATTTGGTTTATTTCAAAATATAGAAAGATTTGATTTATTTCCAAAACAAAGAAAGCTTTGATTTTATTTCCAAAATAAGATTATGATTTGATTTATTTCCAAAACAAAGAAAGCTTTGATTGTATTTTCCAACATAAGATTAAGATTTGATTTTATTTTCAAAAAAAATAAAATTAATTAAGGTCTGATTTACCAAAAGAAGGATTTTATTAGATTAAAATTTATTTATATTTGATTATATTTCCTTGTTTCCATTGCCAGAAAAAAAATAAGGAAACAAATATTGGGCAAGCTATAGAAAGATTTTTGGAGAAGTTCCCAATTTGTCCAAGAAAGAGCCCTGCAAAATCATTCAAAGGCTTACAATTTTCTTGAACGATCGTCTATTTGGGAATGTGACTCTCGCGCAGGAGGCAAATGTGGGCCCAAGTGCAAAATTAGGGTTCCACGACATCATTAAATGTGCAAATTAGGGTTCGCATAACCTAATGGAATGAAGATGGAATAGTCAGAAATAAATGTGCTAGACCCGGGAGAAGCCTCCACGTGTCCCGAGGCAGAAGACTCGTGGAGGCGGCTCGTTTTGGGAATTGATTGAGGGATTGGATTGGTGGCTAGAAGGACAGGGCAATATGGGCATTATTTTAATGACTAAAGGGTATTTCTGGAATTTTCCTGAAAGCATGTGCCTTGCACATGACTACTTTCCAGAGAACCCTATAAATACCCCTTCCATTCCATTGGGAAGGGGATCTCTTTAGAGACACAAGACTTGGACCCTTTTGGTGACTTAAAGGCTTGGATTTTTCACCTAAACGCACTAAAGGGTTTGGACTTCTCTTCAAACTCAAGACTTGGACTCTTGGAAGATCAAAAAGACCCTTTTGGTGACTTAAAGGCTTGGAGATTCCACCTAAAAGCACTAACAAGGGTTTGGATACTCGCTCTCAACTAAAAGGACTCAACAAGAAGGCTCTTGGAATCCTAATAACCCTAACCCGATTTCCAGATTCTAGGAGTTCTGGCACGCGTCGTTGGAGTAATCGCCCACCTGTCGTTCTCCCCTCTTCAACCAATCAATCAATTTCGTGCTCTTCTTGGATTTCTCTCATCCTCAGCCAACACGAAACCCTAACTAGCAAGGCACGATTTCCTTGTCCACACTAACTAACTAACTGACTATATATATATATATATATATATATATATATATACACACACACACACACACAGAGCTTCTTATGCAGGTGGTCCGCATGCGGACCATCTTTAGCGACGGATAAATCGTCGCTAAACAAAATTAATAATTCCGCCACAACGCGCGGAATTGTATCTAGTTATTAACTAATTTAGATGACAAGATGCATGATTTGAAAAACTATTAACTAGCTAATGATTTACAAATTAATTAACTAAATTATATCAGAGTTATCTTTTTATAGTGGGAGAAATAATTATATTATTCTTTACCTTTTTATAATGGGAGAAATAATTATTTAGTCCTTGAATTATTGACCTTTTTGAAGTTAGGTACTTGAACTATTTTTTAACGTAATTACATCCTCAACTCATCTTTTGTTTGTGTTTAATAAAAAGAATATTATAATTTATTTATTTTACACTTCAGCTGCCAAATCAAGTGACATATGAATAGTTGTTACTTATTAACCATGATTTTAAGTTCAGATAAATTTTATATTCTGTTGTTAAAAAATATTCTTAATAATCTCTAGCTATGAATAAAGTGACTCTCTTTAATAGCTGAAGCCATCTTGATGTATTTGTGTCACAATATATTTTCATTATTTTTTATATTTATCACTCCTAAATACGATTTTTATTATTTTACCTCTTTGAAAAAATAAAAAATTATTGTAAATTAATTTAATATTACTTAATATTATAAAAAAAATACTTCATTAAGTCAAAAAAATTACAGTTGACCATTCAGCCTAAAAATCTGACTAATTCAGCCATTTAGACGATTTTTATTCAAAACAAACGCATTGAATGACTGGCCGATTCAGCCATCCAACTCTATTCAATTCCATTCAACTCTAAACAAACACCTCCTTACTCTAATGTTCTTTTACATATTATTTAATTTATTTTAAACCTACTGCGTTCAAAGAAAAATAGTTTAAATTAAAACAAACCAAACTTTTGATACAACTGGGAGGTTAGGCCTTTAGGGGACTTGAAACTCATCCGTTGTTATCATTAAATCCCTTAAAGAACCCAAAACCCCCTAAAAAATAAAAAATAAAATAAAACCTAGCATCCCCAAGATTTAAGTCAAATCCAACGACTTTTCAATACTCACTAGTGCCATCTTGGAAAGATTTGATCTCATGGTATCACTAAGACAAAGCCTTATGTTCGTAATTTTATTATTAACGAGTGATTTAGTTGCCATTTTAGAAAGATTTGATCCCATGGTATCACTATGACAAAAGCCTTCGGTTCGTGATTTTATTATAACAAGTGATTTGGTTGAACAAAATTATTTTAAAATGAAATAGAATGATGGTCAAAATCAGAATCAGACCATAAAAAACACTTCTTTAACACATTTGGTACATTACCTATATTTAAATCAAAATAAATTAAAATGGAATATAATAATCAAATTATCGCTAATTAACTAACTAACTTAGCAACTAACTAACTATCTAACTAACTAACTAACTAACTAACTACATATATACATATATACACACACACACACAGAGAACTTCTTATGCAGGTGGTCCGCATGCGGACCATCTTTAGCGACGGATAAATCGTCGCTAAACAAAATTAATAATTCCGCCGCAACGTGCGTAATTGTATCTAGTTATTAACTAATTTAGATGACAAGATGCATGATTTGACAAACTATTAACTAGCTAATGATTTACAAATTAATTAACTAAATTATATCAAAGTTATCTTTTTATAGTGGGAGAAATAATTATATTATTCTTTACCTTTTTATAATGGGAGAAATAATTATTTAGTCCTTGAATTATTGACCTTTTTGAAGTTAGGTACTTGAACTATTTTTTAACGTAATTACATCCTTAACTCATCTTTTGTTTGTGTTTAATAAAAAGAATATTAAATTTTATTTATTTTACACTTCAGCTGCCAAATCAAGTGACATATGAATAGTTGTTACTTGTTAACCATGATTTTAAGTTTAGATAATTTTTATATTCAGTTGTTAAAAAATATTCTTAATAATCTCTAGCTATTAATAAAGTGACTCTCTTTAATAGCTGAAGCCATCTTGATGTATTTGTGTCACAATGTATTTTCATTATTTTTATATTTATCACTCCTAATTTGTTGGTAATAAATTCTCATTTATTTTTTAGAATTTTGTTCTCTCTCTTCAAGTACGATTTTCACTTTTTTTTCTCTTCCACTTAGGGGGTGTTTAATAAAATTGAATAAATTAATTATGAATGTTTAAATAGTCGTCGAATGAGCTGAATGAAGAAGAATTCTGAATATTGAATGAAAAAAGTTGCTTGATAATTAACATGTCTGAAACATCATTTTAATTATTTTACCTCTTTGAAAAAATTCAAAATTATTGTAAATTAATTAAATATTACTTAATATTATAAAAAAAATACTTTATTCAGTCAAAAAAATTACAGTTGACCATTTAGCCCAAAAATCTTACCAATTCAGCCATTAAGACAATTTTTATTCAAAACAAACGCATTGAATGACTGACCGATTCAGCCATCCAACTCTATTCAATTCCATTCAACTCTAAATAAACACCTCTTTACTCTAATGTTCTTTTACATATTATTTAATTTATTTTAAACCTACTGTGTTCAAAGAAAAATAGTTTAAATTAAAACAAACCAAACTTTTGATACAACTGAGAGGTTAGACTGTTAGGGGAACCCCCTAAAAAATAAAAAATAAAACCAAACCTAGCATCCCCAAGATTTAAGTCAAATCCAACGACTTTTCATTACTCACTAGTGCCATCTTGGAAAGATTTGGTCTCATGGCATCACTAAGACAAAGCCTTCGGTTCGTAATTTTATTATTAACGAGTGATTTAGTTGTCATCTTGGAAAGATTTGATCCCATGGTATCATTATGACAAAGGCCTTCGGTTCGTGATTTTATTATAACAAGTTGTTAGTTCCCGGAGGCACAATAGTTATCTAGAAGGGGGGAGGGTTGAATAGATATTTAAATTTCTTTTTGAAATACTTTGTTAATGATTTAAACACATCGGAATTAAGATTTGTTTGTTTCTCCCTTTTAGATATAGTGAATTAATGAGGGTGAGGCAGTTATAACAGCTATAACAGTTATAGCAAGAATACAATAGACACATCAGTTTTAAGTGGTTCAGAGTACTTAAAGCTCATAGTCCACTCTTCTACTCCTCGAGTAGGAAATCCACTAAGGATATCTTTTACACTTTCTGAATCTCACAGATTCCTTCTAGACCAGCAGTCTAGGCACTTCTTAGTTCACTTTTGAACTCTTCTAGTCCAACAGACTTGGTTCTTCACAGTTCACTTAGAACTCTTCAAGTCCGTCTGACTTGGTACTTCTTACTTCTCTTGATTGGTAGTTGATGAGTTCTTGGTTGGTGCTACTCAGTTGTCGTTAAGCTCTTGTTCGAAAGAACTGAGTAGCTGAGCAAGCTTTCTCTTTTTCTCAGATCGTGGAGTTAAGCGTTGAGTGTTCTTAAGCGTTTTGTTCAATGCTTGCTTGGTTGAATCATCTGCATATGTTTTGCATATATGTGATCCTTGAAATTTATCTGTTGAAGACATCCGTTGAAGCATTAAATGCGTTTGATATTTCTGAACTTTGATGGAGACTTTTCTGTACATCTTCTGAATTGAATTTGGCCCACTGACACAGCAGACTACTTTCTCAGAAAAGGTGTTCTCATCTGACCAATGGTACTTTCCTTAGCTTCTTCAATATGTTTCTTTGTTATATACTAAGGATATCTTTTATGCCATTGGGACTGGTGAGTACTTCAACGTTTATAACCCATTCCACATTTGTTGAGATTTATCTTTGAACAAATGGTCCAGGCTCGATGCTTCTGATAAAGGCAAATGATACTCTACGATTCAGATCGTGGTTTCTTGCCACCTTGGTGCTTGATCTGATATGAGAACACTACGATTTCTCTTAAGGATTGACACACTATGATCTTCACTTGCTTATCTTGCAGACTCTACATTTCCGAGAGCACACTACGATCTCTGAGTTGGCTTGGCAAACGTTGCGATTTCCGGAGAGGCCCTTCAAGGCAGGCACACTACGATCCTCGAAGCTCTACGATTCTTACTTGGCTTTCTGCAATCTCTTGATCAGCTCGATTGATTACGATATTATTGAAGCCTATCTATTACATCTCAAGATATAGATCAACCTAACATCTTTGATCTCTTCATCTATACATTCATTTATAGAATGATAAACATTAAAAGCTTAGATCAACCTAACAAATTTGATCTGTCACTAAGTCCTTGTACAAATATTCCTTGAAGGACTTTACATATAATCATGAGCATTTACTTTAAACATCAAATCAAAATATGCACTCTCCCAACAATCTCCCCCTATTTGATGTTGACATAACCAAGGAGATTTGTTGTCATGATTATCAATTTCTAGATGCAATTGCTAGAAAGTAAATATGACTTAATATTTTAGTGAGCAGCTGAAATTTCTAGAGAATAAGCATGAATTTATTGATGTTTGAAGATAGATATTACATTTAAGTTTAGTTACATCAATAAGAATTAAATTTCAACTGGTCTCTATTTCTTCAACCTTTTGCCTCGTGGAGGATTGGCATACTCCTCAGCCCTTTTTTCCTGCTGACTTCGTCTCCCCTGGCTAGATCTTCCAGCTCGCTTTGACTTAGTCTTGGATTCTGATCATACCTATTCATGAATAAAGGATCTCCAATTGACATTCTTAGGCCTGTGGTGGTCACTTCTTGTGAGCTGGGAGTTGGCCCTTGACTCCTTAATGGTTGAGCCATGATGATTTGCTGCTGATCAGATCGTGGAGTCTGATGGCCAGATCGTTGAGTCTGATGGTGAGACTACCTTGGAGGAGGTCTCCTTGATGATTGAGCTATGAACGTGCCTCTGCCTCTGCCCTTTTCTCTTTTCCCTTTATTCTCCCCCTTTATGTCAACATCAAGGGTTCGAATGTCTTCTGAGAGGCGAGTCATTCCTTGGACAAGCTCGTTGAGCTGACTTTGGGTTTGAGCAATGTCTTCTCGATTCTCTTTGATTAGGGCATCAGATAGAGCTTCCCTTCGTTGGAGGATGTTCAGAACATTGTCAATCTGCTTCCCTTGGCTCATGTAAAATCCTTGGAATTCTTTTATTGTAGTTTGTAGATTCGTGATGATGTCCGTCATAAATTTGTTCTGGGACTCCTGAGTCGTTTGTAAGAGAAGAACAACCCTGTGTCTCTTAGCTGCTTGAAAGTGGATCTGATCCCAGTCATTTATGCTCTTAAGCATCTCTTTTATGATCTCCCTAAGCTTCTTTGTGAGCTCAAAGCTTAGGGTGCTTGGGAGAGCATTGGCAGCATTGATCATTTTAGTCAGTCTCATTTGAATGAGTTCAGTGTGAGCTTTAAGACTGTCATCTATGTCCTTGATCACTTTCTTCGACACTTCTGACAACTCAGTTTTGGTGGCAGATCTGAAAGGAGTTCACAGATTTGTGGATTATTTGGAGGAGGAGGTGCTCTTGTGTATTGATCTTGCAAGGTGTAGAGAGCAAGATCAAGGTTGAAATATTCATTTGAGGACGAGGAGGGAATATCTGATGGAGGGGCTTGTGTTTGGGCTTCTTGAGTAGGTGGCTCTACGATTTGAGCGTGTGACTCTAGGATTGGGCTCGAGTCAGTAATCGTAGAGATGAGAGAAGATGGGATCAAAATGAAGTTTGACATGTTTAGTCCGTCAGTTACAGAATGTTGGGATTCTATTACTGGGAATTGATTAAGTGGATTTAGGATCACTTCCAACCAGCTTGGGAATTCATAGAATTGGCTGTAAAATGATGGTGGATAGTGATTAACCCTGAAAGATATTGGGATAGATAGTACCTCATGCCAAATTTTTGAAGAAGGGCCATTTGTGATTAGCTTTTTGGCAAAGTTGAAGTTGTCTGGATATCCATGAGCTAGCACTGAAATTGCAGGATATGCTTTGAAGCTCCAGAACATGTGATCCTAGGAGTTGAGAATTTGAGCTCTATGAAAGGGCATCATGGGTAGATAGGAGAACAGCTGATTGTAGTTAGCTCTCCTATACTCATCACAGCCCACAGATATAATCTCGATCTCATCTTCATCTTCTTCTTCTTCTCTATCTTCTGTTGAGGATTCCACTACATCAATGACCTCTTTTTGACTTTCTTGCTCTGGTGCTCTCTCATTCTCTTCAGGAGCAGCTTCTTCTGACATAGGGATGTCATGAGGCTCCCCTTCAACATGATCATCCATTTGCATTTCTAGTGGCTCCCCCTCAGCTGGAGCATTGTCCTCTTGTCTTGCTTCGGATAACCTCTTCTCAGTGGCTATCTTTTTGTCTTCTTCTTTAAGTACTCCTTCATTGACGAGGATGTACTTTTTGACCAATTTTCTTCTTGGTTTCCTAGGCTTAGTCACAGCCTTAGGACTCTCTTCAGCTTCAGCTTTAAGTTGTTGATCAGCCAGAGAATCTGTTGCAGCAACTTCTCTGGGAGAGGCATCCAGTCTGGTCTCTATGATCGGTAGAGACTCTACGATCGAGGAGACAGAAGGCCTCTTGAACTTGTGGCTATGTTTATTCTTCTTCAGCAGCTAAGAGATGGTAGTTCTGTCTTCATCTGCCTCAACCTACTATTCTTTTCTTCTCAAGATCCTCAGAGTTTCAATGTCAGAAAGCTCTTGAGGTATATCAGTGGTTGAACCCTGGGGTTCTTCTGCCATTTGAGCCTTCAACTTTCTTTTGCCCTTGCTTTTTCTGACTAAGACAATGAGTTCTTCCTTATTGATTTCTTCTTCATCTTCTTCAGTCTTCTTAACAACAGACATGTTCCCCGGAATCCCTGACTCCTTTTGCATCACCAGTCCTACCACTGGACTCAAACATCATTCGTACATTCTCTGCTGGATTCTTTTTCCCGTTCTCGAACAGTTGTTGGGTCATTCGTCTGTTCGGATTGATGGACTCTCCTTCATCATCCCTAATCTTATCACCCAAAGTAGACTGTAGGATGATACTTATGAATCGCCTGTAGAGCATCTTTCCAGAGCTCTTTGACTTCTTCGAGCTAATAATCCACTTCCCAATCCATTAAAGTAGTAGGGCTCCATAGTTAAGCTATATCCCACAATCGATGGTTGTCATGAGCTTGAGTTTCACTTCGTTTACAGAGTCATGGCCGGAGCTCTTGCAGCATATGCATTTTCCAACAATGTCTGCCAAAAATTCGTACCTTTGAGGAAATTCCTTCTTTTTGTACCCCCTTACATTTGGAGACTTCTTGTGATGCATCCTCTTAAGTCCTTCATGGAAATCGATGCCCTCTATGAATGAAAACCCTTTAGATTTGAAACCTAGGGCTAGGTTTATGTTCTCAGCCTTGAGCTTGATTTCCACGTTCCTGACCCTCGTAGTGATGACGTCGTTCTCGAACGCACCATTTCTGTAGAATTCCTTTATCAGCTTAGGGTAGATCCATGTGCTCATACTTAGAGCCTCTTCAAGACCAGCTTTCTTTATCAGAGACAGAGTTTTGTGAAATTTGGGTTCAGCTGTCTTGAACTCATCGAAACATAGTATATAGCTAGAGATGACATTGGAGGTTGCCATTGATTTCTTTGCAAGGAGTATTGTTGTTTTAGCTTTTCGAAAAGTTAGGGTTTCTACTTGTAGAGAGAGAGATGAGCTTTGTGAACTTCTGATTTCAAAAATGTGTTTTCAAAATGTACTTGTAACTTCCCTCTCTCAATATGCTTAATGGGGCATGTGTCAACTTCTGCTTGGCTCTACGAATTTGACTGAAGAGGAATGTACTGATTTGCCCTTAGCTCCTCCTGAGCTAATGTATCCTTTGGTAGGACTACGATCGTTGAGGTAGTCTTTATGATTGTTGAGTCTGCTCTGCATTCGTCGAGTCTGCCCGGATCCTTGTGATGAACTTTTGACTTAGCATTCTTGTAAGACCCCAACTTTTATGAATAAAGAATAAATTTTCTCGAAATATATTTTTGAATATTATGGTGTGGATTTGATATAATGTTATAGTTGTGGGTAATATTTACAAATTTTGCAAAGTAAGCAAGTGGTTATAAAATATTCGATTGGTCGGGGAATATTCATTTTAACAGGGAATATTCGTACGGCGACACAATCATTGGTGGACCCCACAAAAGAAGTATTGTCGTAGTAAGAAAATGACAGAATTGTGACGCCCCCAAAAATAGGTATACATCACCCATCTTGGGTAGTCAGATACATGGTACAGAATTTAAATACAACTTACTAATATAACTGTCCTGTACAATATGACATAAACTGTGAGTTTGAATACAATATTGTCTACTAGATATTATACAAACTCAAAAGAAGTCCTCATTACAATTATTATCACACTATTTCACAGAATAGTGAGGACTACTAATGCTATCCTCTGGACCATTACTCCGTTTCCCGACTCGTCCCAGCTATATTCTCATTTCACAGAAGAGAACGGTGAAAGAAAGGGTGAACTCAACTAGCTCGAGAAGAAATATTATGACTAAGATAATGCGAAATAAATTATCATTAGCCTACAACAAATGTTAAACCGATAAAATATAATGAACATCAAGTTTAACTACAATGAACCAAAGAATCCATTAAAAGAGTCAAGTAGAAAATAAAATCTACTATCTTTTATGATTTAAAAGGTTTTTCATCACTGTTATAGCTGAGACTCAGCTTTAATAAATATTCCACATCATCGAATCACCCCTGCACTACGACCAAGGATATTCTTTAGTATCACGACCACAATTATTCATGCACTACGGGCCAAGAATATTTATGTATTCATTAATGGTCATGATCATGCCAACAACTGTCCATCAATGCACTACGGGCCACTGAGGATTTTTACCACATCATTTGTAACATTACGGTCATGATTACACCGAATAGTCTCTGGTCATAATCATACCAAGTTCATCTATGCACTACAGGCCACAGATGACTTTCAACATAATATAAACATGAGGATGATGACAATGATATAAGAATTCAATAAAACAAGTTCAAGAATTAATTTATCTAGGAACCAATAACATCCAAATCATCAACATGATCTTTGCTTTGTAGAGTAAAATTCAAGAATCTTGAGAAGAATATTTCCATGAAAGGATCTTCGGATGAAGCGCAAATATCAAAGATATTCCACTAATTTCATGGAGAATAGAAGTCAAAGTTTTAACCAACCGGGTATAATAAAGAATGGAATAACAAAAGAAATCACCATGCATGCGATAGATCATGCAGCGGTTTATTCCAATGAGAATAATAAATAACGGAACCAGTCCGGCGTAAAAAGCACATCTGAGGATATTCCAATGTAATAATAAAGAATGGAACCGGTCCGCGTAAAAGCGCATGCATACATGATGTTCCAACATAATAATAATAAAGATTTTAACCAGTCCTGTGTAAAAACACGACGGGATGTTCCAATGAATAATAGAAGAATGTCACCAAGTATAGGGTAAACCACGTTATCTGAGTTATTCCAATGTAATAATAAGAAATGGAATAACAACAGTTCTCTTCATGAATGAGAAAGAATAACACCCTTACTTTTAGTAGGAGATTGAATACTGGCGGTAGTGTAGTAACAAAATACTCTTCTTCTTTCTCTTCTTATTCTCTATATACTTTCTCTCTCTATAGCTTGAATGAATTAAGTGAAAAATAATGAAGCACTAGGCCTCTATTTATAGAAGATTTCTAGCTTAAGCACCGCCATGTGAAAAGGCAAGTGGCTTGGCGAATGGTGATGTGAAAAGAAAAGTGGTTTGGCGCTTTTGTAATGTGAAACGACAAGTGGTTCGGCCTGTAATGTGAAACGACAAGTGGTTCGACGCCTGTAATGTTAAACGACAAGTGGTTCGACGTCTGGTAAAGGTAATTACTATTGACGAAGATAATTTTGTCGTTTTCTAACTACAATAATACTTCTGATGTGGGGTCCACCAATAATTGAGCCGTCGTACGAATATTTTCCGACAAAAAGAATATTCCCCGACCAAACGAATATTTTATAACAACTTGCTTACTTTGCAAAATTTATAAATATTACCCACAACTATAACATTATATCAAATTTATTCCATAATATTCAAAAATAATATTTATAGAAAAATTCATCTTTATTTATAAAAGTTGGGGTCTTACAACCTCCCCTTCTTATGAAATTTTACCCTCGAAATTAGGGTACGTACCTGGTATGTCGAAGAGGTAAGGATACCTTGATTTCATTTCATATTCTAACTCCCAAGTCATTTCCTCAACATCGTGGTTCCTCCACAAAACTTTGACTTGAGGTATAACCTTGGAGCGTAGAATATGTTCCTTCTTATCCAAGATTTGAACAGGAACCTCTTCATACGTCAAATCTTCCGCTATTTCGTCCGGTTCTAACTCAATAATTTGGTTCGGGTCTTTCACATATTTACGTAACATAGATATGTGAAAAACGTTATGAACACGAGACATACTTGGCGGTAAAGCGAGTCTATAGGCCACTGTTCCTACTCGATCGAAGATTAAAAATGGACCGATGAATCGAGGATTGAGTTTTCCTCTCTTTCCAAATCTTGTAACTCCTTTCCATGGAGAAACTCTTAACAACATATGATCTCCTATATCGAATTCCACGTCCTTTCGATGAAGATCGGCATAACTCTTTTAATCGATTTTGTGAGGTTTTTATACGTTGTCGAATCGTTTGAATCTTTTAGTAGTCATACGTACCAACTCTGTCCCAACAACGTTGCTTCACCCACCTCATCCCAATCTTTGGAGAACGACACTTTCTTCCATACAACGCTTGAATGGAGCCATGCGATACTTGCTTGATAAGCTGTTGTTGTAGGAAAACTACACCAATGGTAAGAACTTGTCCCAACTTCCCTTGAAATCAAGGACACACGAGTCTTAATAGATCTTGAAGAGTTTGAATAGTCCTCTCCGGCTATCCGTCCGTCGAGGATGATATCTTGAGCTAAATCGTAAATCTGTACCCATAGCTTTTTGCAAACTAACCCAAAATCGTGAAGTGAATCTTGGGTCTCGATCGAAACTATGGATACTTAGGCATACCATGCGATCTTACAATCTCGTTTATGTACATCTGAGTAAGGCGTTCAAGTGTATAAGTTTCTCGTGTCGGTAAGAAATGAGCGGACTTGGTCAATCTATCAACAATGACCCAAATCGCATCTATGCCTTGAGAAACCTTAGGAAGGCCGTGCTTGAAATCCATGGTAATGTGCTCCCACTTCCATTCTGGAATTTCAAGTGGTTGCAATGGACCTTTTGGTACTTGATGCTCCGCTTTAACTTCGTTGACAAGTTAGACACCTTGAGATAAACAGTAGCTATCTCTCTTCATATTTCTCCACCAAAATGTATGGCCGAATATCATGATACATTTTGGTACTCCCGAGATGGATTGCAAATGGTGTGTTGTGCGCCTCCATCATGATATTATACTTTAAATCGGGGTTGTTAGGAACACAAAAAGTGCGGAGTTGACTCAAGTATTCCTTCTTCATCGATTCTTGCTTCCTTTGATAGCACCTTCTTGCACTTTCTTCCTCATACGCATCGACTCCAGTCCGTAGCTTGAGCGACTTTAACTTTATTGATTAAAATCGGTTCTACTCAGATACTCGCTATCATCACATGCGTCCCTGAGTCTTTATCTCTATCTCCATCCTTTGCAAGTCACACAAAATGGGCCTTTGCGTTGACAATATCGCACTTCGTGCTTGCATATGATCTTCTACTTTCGATCGTCGGCTACCACGTTCACTTTTCGGGATGGTATTGGATGGTATGATCAAAATCTTTCAGCAGTTCAAACCAACGTCGTTGTCGCGTGTTGAGTTTCTTTTGAGTGAAGAAATATTTGAGGCTTTTATGATCCGTAAAGATCTCCACTTTCTCCCCATACAAGTAATGCCTCCAAATTTTAAGTGCAAAGACAACAGCTGCCAACTCTAGATCATGAGTAGGATAATTCCTCACATATTCTTTGAGTTGTCGTGAGGCATAGGCTATAACTTTTCCATGTTGCATAAGAACACATCCCAACCCTTTGCCCAAGTATCATTGTAGATGACAAATCCTCCGAGCCGGATGGTATTGTCGAGCAGTCTTTGAAATAAGTCTCCTCTTGATTTCTTGAAAACTCTTCTCACATTCTTCGCTCCAACCGAACTTTGTATCTTTCCGAGTCAATTGAGTCGATGGAGTAGCGATTCGAGAAAATCCTTCCACGAATCTCCGATAATAACCAAATTAACCGAGAAAGCTACGTCTTGATCATTGATTTAGGTTGTTCCCAACTTTGAATAGCTTCAATCTTTCTTTGGGTCAATGATATTCCATGACTTGATACCACGTGCCCAAGGAATGCTACTTCTTTAAGCGAACTCGCATTTCTTCAACTTGGCATAAAGCTTATATTCACGAAGCTTTTGGAGTGTCGACCTCAAGTGTTGCTCATGATCTTCACGGCTTTTGGAATAAATAAGGATGTCATCAATAAAGACGACCACAAAGTGATCTAAATATTCCTTGAATACTCGGGTTCATCATATCCATGAAGGCGGCGGGGCATTAGTCAATCGAAAGGACATGACTAGGAATTCATAATGCCCGTCTGGGAGTTACGAAAGCCGTCTTTGGAATGTCGGTGGTTCTAATCTTCAATTGGTGATATCCTAACGAAGATCAATCTTTGAAAAGAATTTGGCTCCTTGCGGTCGGGTCAAACAGGTCATCAATACATGGCAATGGATACCTATTTTGATGGTGACATGATTCAACTCCCCGATAATCAATACAAAGTCGCATACTCCCATCTTTCTTCTTCACGAATAGAGCAGGAGCACCCCAAGGAGAAGTACTAGGACGAATAAAGCCGATGTCTAACAATTCCTGCGGTTGGGTCTTTAACTCCTGAAGTTCAATAGAGCCATTCGATATGGGGCTTTGGAAATAGGCTTTGTCTTAGGGTTCAAGGTCGATACAAAATTCAATTTCACGCTCGGGGTAGGCGGGAAGTTTTTCTGGGGAATACGTCGGAAATTTATTAACAATAGAAATATCGTTCAAAAGCGGCGTATTTTTGTTTAAATCAGTGACATGAGCTAAGAAAGCTTGACATCCGTTTTTCATAAACGAATAGCTTTATGGCTTGAGATGACCGTGATTGATTTTAATGGTTTGGTCGCTTGAATTAGCATAATAGGTTGGTTAGGAATATGAAAGCTAACAACCTTACGAAAACAATCAATTTTTGCATGATAAGTAGTTAACCAATCAATCCACAGAATCACGTCAAATGCAAGTATTTTAATGAAATAAGATCGACGGGTAATGTGAGGTGCTACCGATTTGAACCAAACAAGACTTATAAACGATGGATGTAATGAAGGTTTCTCTAACGGAGTTTCCACAGATAAGTCAAAGTCTAATTTCTTCTGAGTCAAATTTAATCGATGAGCGCAAGTAGGAGAAAAATAAAGAATGGGTAGAACCCAGTATCAAATAAAGTATAGACTTCATTAGAGTTTATGATAAGCTTACCCGTGATGACCTCATTCGGGTTCCTTGCTCTCTAGGAGGTCACAAAACGCTTCTCCTCCTCAGCCTACTCTGGGTTTGACTTTTCTAGGACGACCTTTGGTGCCTCCATCCTAGCTGAATTTATCTTGATGGCGACAAAATCGAGCTAAGTGACCTTCTATTCCACAATTATTACATGCTTTGGACGATATGGCGCAGATTTGGTGATGTGTCCCTCTCCTCGCATTTGAAGCATATGATAGGTGGTCTTTCTCCTTCCTTAACAACGGGTCTTTGGTCTTGACGTCTTTCCATCATTGTTGAATCTCCTTTTCTTGAAATGTCCATTCTTATTATTTTGGCCACGATTACCACCGAAGTGGTTACCATATCCGCTTTGTGATTCCCTCCACGCTTGTTGTCACCGCTTGATGACTACTCTCATTGGTATTATAATTTTGCTTAAATTTGCTCTCTTTTTTTAGTTAATATTGACTCATTATCGCTCTCCACTAATCGAGCCCTATTTACAACATCTGAATACAAACACGGTTTATGAGAAATAAGATGTTGGCGTATCTCCCGCTTCAAACCTCTTAAAACATTAGCGCCATTCTCTCTTCATTATCCACCAAGTGGGGCGTGACCGTGACAACTCCGCAAATTTTGCCTCGTATTGCGACACGGTCATATTGTTTTTGTTCGACTTGATAAACTCCACCTCCTTCATGTGGCAAATACTTTCGTGGAAAGTATTTGTCGTTGAACATCTCCCGGAACTTCTCCCAAGATATCTTGATCTGAAAGAGTTGAGTACGTTTCTGGATTCCCACCAAGAATCTTCCTCTTGGCAAGACATAAAGCGCGTGAAGGGAACCTTTTTCTCCTCGGAGCATCCCAAGACATCAAATATCTTGGTAATCTGCTTTATCCATGCTTCCGCCGAAGTGGTTTTGGCTCTCCCTTAAACTCCGGTGGTCCCAGCTCCTTGAATTGTTTAGCGGTGATCGCCTTGAGAGTTTTCCGTGTTTTCCACCGACGTTTTGGATGAGTCGTTCTCGCTTTGTTGTTGCATGAATTGCATAAAAGCCTCTCGAACATTTGATCATTCATCATTTGGTCGGTGTTGTTGTTTGCATGAGGATTGTCGCCTTCTGATGCACATTATCCCGATTATTGATATGTGGTGAATCAACGATCGCTTTGTGCTCCATTCTTATTCTCAACATTCTCGGATGTCATTTTCGAGATCATCGCCACAAAACAAAAGGTTAATTGACATGTAACATATTGTCCATATATTACGTGACCAATAAAATAGCATATAAACTTAGGTAGGTCATACTAGCAAAGGTATTCCCGTCTCTCCCTCCTAGTACTATTCTCACATCTTAGCCAGGATCATATCCTAAGCTCGATACTGTTGTGGCGCCCCAAAAATAGGTATACATCACCCATCTTGGGTAGTCGGATACATGGTACGAAATTTAAATATAACTTACTAATATAAGCGTAGGTGTACAATACGACATAAAGCGTGAGTTTGAATACAATATTGTCTACTAGATATTATACAAACTCAAAAGGAGTCCTCATTACAATTATTATCACACTATTTCACGAATAGTGAGGACTACTAATGCTATCCTCTGGACCATTACTCCGTTCCCAGATTCATCCCCCGGCTATATTCTCATTTCACGAAGAACGGTGAAAGAAAGAGTGAGCTCAACTAGCTCGATGAAAAATATTATGACTAAGATAATGCAAAATAAATTATCATTAGCCTCAAACGATTATTAAACCGATAAAATATAATGAACATCAAGTTTAACTACAGTGAACCAAAGAATCCATTAAAAGAGTCAAGTAGAAAATAAAATCTACTATCTTTTATGATTTAAAAGGTTTTTCATCATCATGTTATAGGTGAGACTCGACTTTAATAAATATTCCACATCATCGAATCACCCCCTTTTTACTGGCCAGGATATTCTTTAGTATCACGACCACAATTATTCATGCACTACGGGCCAAGAATATTTGTGTATTCATTAATAGTCATGATCATGCCAACAAGCGTCCATCAATGCACTATGGGGCCATTGAGGATTTTTACCACATCATTTGTAACATTACGGTCATGATTACAATCAATAGTCTCTCGTCATAATCATACCAAGTCCATCTATGCACTACTCTGAGCCACATATGGCTTTCAACATAATATAAACACGAGGATGATGACAATGATATAAGAATTCAATAAAACAAGTTCAAGAATTAATTTATCTAGGAACCAATAACATCAAAACTGTCGACATGATCTTTGCTTTGTAGAGTAAAATTTAAGAATCTTGAGAAGAATATTTCCATGAAAGGATCTTTGGATGAAGCGCAAATATTAAGGATATTCCACTAATTTCATGGAGTATAGAAGTCAAAGTTTTAACCAATTGGGTATAATAAAGAATGGAATAACAAAAGAAATCACCATGCATGCGATAGAATCGCATAGGCGGGTTATTCAACGAGAATAATAAATAACGGAACCCAGTCCAAAAAAACGCATGCGAGCGAGGATATTCCAACGAGAATAATAAAGAATGGAACCGGTCCGGCGTAAAAACGCATGAGCGGGATGTTCAAACAGAATAATAATAAAAAGATGGAACTAGGTCCGGTGTAAAAACACACGAGCATGTGATGTTCCAAATGAATAATAATATATAAACGGAACCGTGGTGTTGTAAAACACATAGGCGGATGTTCCAACGAATAATAGAAGAATGTCACCAAGTATAGGGTAAACCACGATATCTGAGTTATTCCAATGAGAATAATAAGCAATGGAATAACAACAGTTCTCTTCATGAATAAGAAAGAATAACACCCCTTACTTTTAGTAGGAGATTGAATCTTTACAGATAGTGTAGTAACAAAATACTCTTCTTCTTTCTCTCTTATTCTCTCTATACTTTCTCTCTCTGATAATGAAACACTAGGCTTGAATGAATTCGTGAAAATAATGAAGCACTAGGCCTCTATTTATAGAAGATTTCTAGCTTAGCTTTGCCATGTGAAAAGGCAAGTGGCTCATGACGGTAGTGATGTGAAAAGAAAAGTGGTTTGACGCCTGTAATGTGAAATGACAAGTGGTTCGATGCCTGTAATGTGAAACGACAAGTGGTTCGACGTCTGGTAAAGGTAATTACTATTGACGAAGATAATTTTGTCTTTTTCTAACTACGACAATACTTAGTTGTAGGGGTCCACCAATAATTGGTAGTCGTATGAATATTCCCAAACAAAAGAATATTCCCAGACCAAGCGAATATTTTATAACAACTTGCTTACTTTGCAAAATTTATAAATATTACCCAAAACTATAACATTATATCAAATTTATTCCATAATATTCAAAAATAATATTTATAGAAAATTCATCTTTATTTATAAAAGTTGGGGTCTTACTGACCTCCCTTCTTATGAAATTTAAGCCCTCGAAATTAGAATGCGATACTGGTATGTCGAAGAGGTAAGGATACCTTGATTTCATTTGATTCTAACTCCCAGTCATTTCCTCAACATCGTGGTTCCTCCATAAAACTTTGACTTGAGGTATAACCTTGGAAGCGTAGAATATGTTCCTTCTTATCAAAGATTTGAATAGGAACCTCTTCATACGTCAAATCTTCCGCTATTTCGTCGGTTCTAACTTCAATAATGTGGTTGGGTCTTTCACATATTTACGTAACATGGATATGTGAAAAGCGTTATGAACACGAGACATACTTAGCGGTAAAAGCGAGTCTATAGGCCACGATTCCTACTCGATCGAGGATTAAAATGGACCGATGAATCGAGGATTGAGTTTTCCTCTCTTTCCAAATCTTGTAACTCCTTTCCATGGAGCAACTCTTAACAACACATGATCTCCTATATCGAATTCCACGTCCTTTCGATGAAGATCGGCATAACTCTTTTTGTCGATTTTGTGAGGTTTTTATCGTTGTCGGATCGTTTGAATCTTTTTTTCGTAGTCATACGTACCAACTCCGGTCCCAACAACGTTGCTTCACCCACCTCATCCCAACATCTTTGGAGAACGACACTTTCTTCCATCTGGCGCTTGAATGGAGCCATGCGATACTTGCTTGATAAGCTGTTGTTGTAGGAAAACTCCACCATGGTAAGAACTTGTCCCAACTTCCTTGAAATCAAGGACCACGAGTCTTAATAGATCTTGAGAGTTTGAATAGTCCTCTCCATTGTCCGTCCGTGCGAGGATGATATCTTAGAAACTAAATCGTAAAATCTGTGCCCATAGCTTTTTGCAAACTAACCCAAAATCGTGAAGTGAATCTTGGGTCTCGATCGAAACTATGGATCTTGGCATACCATGCGATCTTACAATCTCGTTTATGTACATCTGAGCAAGACGTTCAAGTGTATAAGTTTCTCGTATCGGTAAGAAATGAAGCGGACTTGGTCGATCTATCAACAATGACCCAAATCGCATCTATGCCTTGAGAAACCTTAGGAAGGCCGTGCTTGAAATCCATGGTAATGTGCTCCCACTTCCATTCTGGAATTTCAAGTGGTTCTGATGGACCTTTTGGTACTTGATGCTCGCTTTAACTTCGTTGACAAGTTAGACACCTTGAGATAAACAGTATTATCTCTCTCTTCATATTGCTCCACCAAAATGTATGATGAATATCATGATACATTTTGGTACTCCCAAGATGGATTGCAAATGGTGTGTTGTGCGCCTCCATCATGATATTATACTTTATATTAGGTCGTTAGGAACCTGAAAGTGCAGAGTTGACTCAAGTATTCCTTCTTCATCGATTCTTGATTCCGCGTAGCACCTTCTTGCACTTTCTTCCTCATACGCATCGGCTCCAGTGCAGCAGCTTGGCGACTTTAACTTTATCGATTAAAAGTCGGTTCTACTTGTATACTTTCGCTTATCATCACATGCGTCCTGAGTCTTTAACTCTATCTCCATCCTTTGCAAGTCACACAAAATGGGCCTTTGCGTTGACAATATAGCACTTTTCGTGCTTGCATATGATCTTACCTCGATCGTCGGCTACCACGTTAAACTTTTCGGGATGGTATTGGATGGTATGATCATAATCTTTCAGCAGTTCAAGCCAGCGTCGTTGTCGCGTGTTGAGTTCCTTTTGAGTGAAGAAATATTTGAGGCTTTTATGATCCGTAAAGATCTCCACTTTCTCCCCATACAAGTAATGCCTCCAAATTTTAAGTCTGCGAAGACAACGTTTGCCACTCTAGATCATGGTAGGATAATTCCTCTCATATTCTTTGAGTTGTCGTGAGGCATAGGCTATAACTTTTCCATGTTGCATGAGAACACATCCTAACCCTTTGCTAGAAGCATCACTTTGTAGATGGCAAATCCCTCAAGAGCGGATGGTATTGTCGAGCAGTCTTTGAAATAAATCTCCTCTTGAGTTCTTGAAAACTCTTCTCACATTCTTCGCTCAACCAAACTTTGTATCTTTCCGAGTCAAATTGAGTCGATGGAGTAGCGATTAGAGAAAATCCTTCCACGAATCTCCGATAATAACCAAATTAAGCAGAAAGCTACGTGCTTGATCATTGATTTAGGTTGTTCCCGACTTTGAATAAGCTTGATCTTTCTTTGGGTCAGCGGATATTCCATGACTTGATACCACGTGCCCAAGGAATGCTACTTCTTCAAGCGAAACTCGCATTTCTTCACTTGGCATAAAGCTTATATTCACGAAAGCTTTTGGAGTGTCGACCTCAAGTGTTGCTCATGATCTTCACGGCTTTTGGAATAAATAAGGATGTCATTAATAAAGGCGACCACAAAGTGATCCAAATATTCCTTGAATACTCGGTTCATCATATCCATGAAGGCGGCGGGGCATTAGTCGATCCAAAGGACATGACTAGGAATTCATAATGCCCGTCTTAGGGATTACGGCGCGTCTTTGGAATGTCGTGGTTTAATAATCTTCAATTGGTGATATCCGGAGCGAAGATCGATCTTTGAAAAGAATTTGGCTCCTTGCTGGTAGGTCAAATAGGTCATCAATACGTGGCAATGGATACCTATTTTGATGGTGACATGATTCACTCCAGATAATCAATACTGAAATCGCATACTCCCATCTTTCTTCTTCACGAATAGAGCAGGAGCACCCCGAGGAAAGTACTTAGGGCGAATAAAGCCATGTCTAACAATTCCTGCGGTTGGGTCTTTAACTCCACGAAGTTCAATTAGGTTTGTAATATTCAAATCGTGAACATGAGCTGATCAAATTGCAAAAAGATGCGATTGATTTTAATGCGTGTAAAATCGAGTTTTTTGCAAAAGTAGTTACAAACCATATATTTTTAATGGATCACCCTTTATGCAAATTATTAATTAAGCGAAAAGATAAAATCGAATAAAAAGTCAAAGAATACCCTTGAAGATCGAGCTTCCTCGGTGCAAGTTCACCTCGATCCTTTTAATTAAGCGTTCGACTTGAATCCTTCCTCGGTACAAGGGTTTGGTTCCTTCCTTTGATCGGCGTTAGCCACCCAAATGTTTGGCCTCTGGGGTGATCCACGAGGAAGAAGAAAATTCAAGAAGATGGGTGGTTGGCTAAACCCTAGTTTTCTATCTCTACATAGAAAAAGGCGTACTCTCTCAACAAATTGGAATTATTACGTATGTTGAAAAATCAACAACCCATACCACCCGTAATAAGACTCCTCTTATTTATAGATGTGGGCAACCCACCTTAACAATTAAAGAATTGGGTTTTTTAATTAATTAATTCTTTTTAAATTAATTAAGCTCCCTAATCTTATTAGGGATAATTAATTAAACTCCTTTAACTAATTTTCCTCTAATCTTATTAGGAATAAATGAAATACTTATATTAAATTAATTCCTAAACTCTTTTAGAAATTAAAATAATAATAATTGTAATAATATTAATAAGACTCCTCTTATTAATTTATATTTAATATTTCTAAAATATTAAATAATAAATATTAAAATATTTAATTTATTCTATCACCATAGATTAAATTAAATATACATAACTATATTATTACGATTATGCCATTAACTTCTTAAATAATTATTCTTCCTTTTATGGTGTGACCCTTTAGGTTCTCCATATTAAGCGGGTTGTGAATAAATCAATTAGAACAATTCTAATCTTATTTAAATAAATAAATTAAACAATTAATTTATTTAAATAAATAATATTTATTCTCTGATAGGGATAAGCCTCCTAGCGATCAGCGACTTTCCGGATAATATAGATTTCAACATTAATCATTAAAGAACCTTTGAGTAAATAGTTCTTGAAATGCAATTCAATCCTTCCACCATCTGATGTCCCGATTAAATATAAGGCATGGAATTCTTTGTCGAGTCTTATTTTATTTAATTATATGTATTTCGATCCTTAAATGCCTGACTCAAATAATGCAAATTAGAAACTCCTTTCTAATTTCATTACGCCTTAACCCGAGGACTCTTTGGGTTGTCATTTATCGAATCACATAGGACATTTCTCTTCTTTTATTAAAGTGGTAGATTCTTTATTGATCATACATTATCTCCATATACTGACTTATTATACCCAAGCATACCCTTTGATATACCTAAGGGTCTTAAGGAATAAGTCAAAGTATAACTCATCATACACAAGATCTTATGATGATCTCAGGAGTCGAGGATTACTTGTCTTCTTATCACTCTGAGAATTCTATTGACGAGCGAAATAAAACTCCATTAGGTATTCCTTAGCGAGCCACGTTTCGATGAACTTATTCTCTAATAAGCACCTACATACTTGCTTTAGTGTCTCCACACAAATGATCGTGAGATCGATCATCCTCATCGATGAAGCAAACAGCGTATGTACCCGATCTATCCGGGATCACTTTAATCCCCGATTTAGTAATCCAATGATTGGGAACTATTTTAGTTTTAAGCTTTCTAAAATTTAGATCTCATTAGAATGATCATCATCATTATTCTAAAAGCATTGCTTAAAACTATGGGTTTATCACATATTATAAAAAACGACATCATGTAGATAATTAAAAGCCTTTAATAAATTAATACTTTTTATTAATAAATGAATAAGATTATTCTGAAGTATATGCTTTATCATCAAACATGATTGGCTTGTGTGCATACTACTTTCAATCTCCCACTTGCACTTAAAACCCGATCGTCGTGTGTATCTTATACTCTTCTTCTTCTACAAGTGGCGATTATCCTGTTTGTTGGATAAGCTTTAGTTAATGGATATGTAATGTTGTTCATGAGAGTCCACTATCTACATAGTGATTTCCCATCTTTCAATGATTCTAATAATCAAATGAAAGTGCCCAACACATGTTTAGATCGAAGATGAGACTTAGGAACTATTCTGGTTACGTAATGAACTTTTAATCCAAACAATCAACTTGCGACTTCATTTATAGCTATATACTTTGTCTTTATCACTAAACCGGACAACTCTTTCTTTGTTTGGAACCTTTCGAATTCAACTGCACCTTTGTTCGAGATAACCGCTTTACCTTAAAGTGGATTTTTACATCATCTTGAGTGCATCTAAAAAACTTTGAGTGCATTAAGCCCTCTAGTTTTAATTTAGACCCACCATGAATATGATCACATCCTTAGTCTTGGGTTAAGCACTTTAAGATGTTTTCAACATGACTCATAGTGAACTTCTCCGAAATATGGTGATCGACATCGGGTCTCGTACATTTCATTGCATACATGATTGTCACTTTCATGCGACCTCTCTTTTTTTTCGAGTGCATGGGGACTATTAAGAGATACACTCCATAGCTCATCGACATGAGACATCTCTTGGAGTTTGCCATGCTAAGCGACTTTAGCATCAAATGAATATCGTTCCTTGGGTTAAGTCGAGCATCCTCTTAAATCTATCTATATAGATTTATATCCCCAATTAAGATACTCTTCCCAATCATTCATGGAGGAATGTTTGAACAACTTTATCTTTCTTGATTGTAGCATTGGTATGTCATTCCTTATCAAGTAGTATATCAACATATAATACTAGGAATGTCACGATGCTCCAACGACCCTTTTGTACACACTAGGTTCATTCTTATTTTGATAAAATCAAACTCTTTTGATTGCCTCATCAAAAACAGAATGTTCCATATTTGAGAAACTTGCTTGATCCATTTCTCACGAGTGTACTACAACACTTACCTCATCGTATGTATAGCTGGATCATCATCTTCTATGATGATGTACCTCATCATCATCATCATCTATGATGAATCCATACCTCCTAGGTATCTTGATGCTATTCGATTCTGATTGATTTGTGGTATAATAGAATTACATCTCTGACGAGTTCCTCTTATTTGACTTATAGTGTTTTGTGGTTCTTGAACTCTTGAAGATCTATTATCCTCCCACTAGCCCTTTTAATGATAAACACCTTTATCTTAGAAGGCGTGTGTTTAAATAACAAACACCTTTTGCTAAGTAGGATTATAGAACATATACCTAAACTTACTTTAGGATGTCCCACAAATCGACACTTGTCGAATCTTGTCCCAAACTTATCCTTTGAAACCTTTTCACATAAGTTGGACAACCCTTATCTTAACATACTTAAGATTAGGAATCCTCCACATCCATAACTTTTATGGAGTCTTGGGGCTAGGATTTTTGAGGTTACCTTTTTCGTGAATGTCGACCATTTCTAGGACATGATCCTGAAGGATCTTTTGGAATGTCGGTAAAATCATTATGGACCGTACCATGTCCAACAAGTGCGATTTTTCCTTTCGGATACATCGATCAATTATTATGTATCGGGATGTGTCCATTATGAGAAAACCATTTGAGATGATCTAGAAACTTATTGCACAAGTATTTATTCCTTGATCTAATCAAAGAATCTTAATACTTTGCCAATTTGTTTCATTTTGAATTCTTTGAACCTTTCAAATAATTCACACTTGTATTCGACAAATACACACATTCGACTCTTTGAATGATCATCTCCTTTTCTTATACTAATTTGTTCGATATGCAAAATTATTTTCATGTAAATCAGTATACAAAATTTATTAAGTAATATTCGAGTTCTATCTGAAAACATTATTATTATAAATAGAACAACAATTGTTCTTAATTATAATACCAAAAATTTCATTGTCCAACAATAAAATGGAAATAATAATATTTTAACAAGAAATTGGAATCTGATAACAACTTATTGACTTAATAGATTTGCCGTAGGCATTGCTAAACTATAAGTTTCTATGGCTAATATAATGCAACCTTTGCTTCATTTCCCACATATAGGATTACTTATATTTGTTTAGCTTTCTACTTACCTTGGTCCTTCATAAATCTATATTTATGATAACGAAAGTCGGTATCCAATACCCAGTAGAACCTTGACTTAAAGAAAAATTTATTTCAATCATGAACAAAAGCGTATTTATAACCAAAACTTCACTAAGCTTCTTTGGTTAGCCTCTGCAAGATGCTTCTCATGATTTCTTTCCGATTGTCGGGCTTATTGCGGTGGAAGCAAACTCCTTTCTTTATCCGTGTCGATTTTGTTCTTATTATCCTTTGTTTATGCCTTTACTATTTACCTTCTTTGAATCGTTCTTCTTTTGAGAAGATCCTTTGGCCCCTACCGATAAGACTTGATCTTTCTTGGTTGGAAAGTGACTCTCAACATTTTTCAACATGTTAAGCAAATCGGTGAAGTGATATCTAGCTTGTTCATATGAAAAATTCACAACAATTGTGAAAGAAGTCAGGGGAGTGAGTGCAAGATCAAATCTTGGCTCAACTCTCCATCCATGACAAAACCGTTGTCTAATTGATCAATCAAATTGATTATGTTAAGAACTTTTTATACATCTTATAGTGCCATTGGCCGTTCTAGATCGGAAGAGCTCCTTGAATGTCGATATCTATCGGTCCTACTTTCCTCACCATCAACTACTTGATGTGCGGGAATATAGTAGGAGCATCCATAGTTTCATCTTGTGGCTGAAGCTCGTTACTCGTGGATCTGAGCATGATGCGTTGAGCCAATGTGTGTCATCATCTTGCCACTTTCTAAAAGTAGCAATCTCTTCCTCGGAGGCATTATGCGCAACCATTGCGAGGGATAGGCGTATTAAGGACATAAGATAGCTTTTTGACTATGAGAACTATTCTCAAATTCCTTACCAATCCGTTTAATTGATTACGGTTAATTTAGCATCTAATATATAGCTGCGATGATAGTAATTTTAGACATTGTAAAATTACGTAAATGAATTTGTAATTAACAACATTTTAACATACATTCTTTTATTAATTACCAAAATAATTTAGGTCTTGTTTTAAATTGGTATCTCCCACTATTTTCTTCAAACTATATTACCCTCACTTATATAGTTAAACAAAATCTAATTAAAGATTTGCTAGTGAGAATAAGGATCCCATTTCAAATGTATATAGCCTTGTGGTGACACAACAAACTATATATAAATAAATAGGTAGACAACTTTTGTCGATTACATCAACTATCTGACTCCTTTTCTTTTGCCTCTTAGATTATTTTGATCAGTGGTGGCACATCCAGAATCAAAATTATCGAGTTAAAATCAGACCTAGCACTCCATATATTCAAAAAAGAAAAATATCATCCTTGTGGTGACCTGACAAAACAATATTGTTCAATTTTCTTATATAAGCATCAAATGTGATAAATTAACATCTTAAATACTTAATACTTGCCTTGTGGTGACACAACAAACTCGTATTAAATATTTAATACTCTATTAATTTTATCATGCTTTAGAAAGCGACGTTCGATATTCCAAATATCTTTGAGCGCTTAGGACTTAATATAAAAAAATTGAGGGTTTGTTATTAATTTGTCTCATCTTGTTTAAGCGGCATGCGTATATATATATATATAAATCTCGCGTCGTATTAATGAACATCATGAAGCATGTTTGCATAATATATAATATATATATATATATATATATATATACATATAGAATACTATATACTATATTCTACGGATTGATTATGGACTTTTATTCTAGTTTGGTTCACTAGAGCCACCAAGTGAACCAAAAATTCAAACTCCCCAGGGGTGCGAAATAATATTTAAATATAACTATTACATTTAAACTTGGGCTCCATTACAAGCGGGTCTTTAAGCGCTCCTTGTCCTTGATCTCTAATTCTTCAAAATTAATTCTAACTATTCCTATTACAAAACTATTTAAAATAAATAGAAACCTTGATCGTGATCGATCGAGGGAAATGCATAGGAGGAGATAGAATTTACATTAAGAAAAATTAGAGAAGGCAGTCTGTGAGACCCCATTTAATAAAACCCATACATTCGTGCATCCACTAAAATAAAATCCAATCACATTGGTTGATAGTCCATAATCAATCCCATTTATTATCATACACATCATCATATGCATCGATAAATAACATTCATCTCATGAATAATAAACATTTAATATATATATTGATATCATTTAATGGGCAAATTTAGTTAGTATAAAATCTAATTTTGAATCAAAATAAACTCCTTTATTTTAATCCAAATTTAAATCAAAATAAAACTATTTTATTTTAATTTATCTAATTTTGAATAAAATAAACTATTTTATTTTAATCAAAATCTTTAATCAAAATAAACTCCTTTATTTTAATTAATTATGGAATCGATTCCATGTAAAAAAAAAAAATTTTTTAAAATAAACTCTTTTATTTTAATTAATTATGAATCGATTCCATTAAAAAAAAAAAAAATTTATTTTTGAAAATATGGATTATCTTTCTTTCAATAAACTCTTTTATTTTGAAAATATGAAATCTCTTTATAAACTCCTTTATTTAAAAAATGGATTCTTTTTCCTATTTTCAAAATAAACTCTTTATTTTTGAAATAATATGAAATCTTATTTCATATCTAAATAAACTCCTTTATTTAAGGAAATTATGGATTCTCTTTCATTCTAAATAAACTCTTTTATTTTGAATAATATGAAATCTTATTTCATATCTAAATAAACTCCTTTATTTAAGGAAAAATGGAATCAAATTCAACTCCAATTAGTTATCATGGAATCCAATTCCAACTCTAATTAGTTAGCATGAAATTTAATTTTAAAATTAAAATAAACTTTTTATTTTAATATTAAAATAAACTTTTTATTTTAAAATTAAAATAAACTTTTTATTTTAATTATAAAATAATTAAAATATATATATATATATATATATATATATATATATATATATATATATATATATATATATATATATATATATATATATATATATATATATATATATATATATATATATATATATATATATATATATATATATATATATATATATATATATATATATATATATATATTATGCGTGATATATATATATATTATTAATATTAATCCATAATGCTGATTATTATATTAAATATATATATATAAAATCGGTTATAGATATATAAATATATTACGTATATATTATTAAAAAAAAAATAAAATGATTGTTTTTATAATTTCCCGATGCTAAATGCTTTCATTAAATATGATGATTAAAAATGATTTATTTTATTAATTTTTTCTTTGTTAATTCCAAAAAGCATTTTTTTTTTTTTTTTTTTTTTTTTTAATAAATTTTATCTGATAAAATTATGCCCAATTAAATTATTACAAACACATATCGATATACATATCAAATTAAAACAATTAATAATTAGCATAAAGGTTTGGCTCGATGCCATTTATTAGGTTTGTAATATTCATAAAACCTTGTGATCAAATTGCAAAAAAAATGCGGAAGCGTGTAAAAATCGAGTTTAAAAATTTTACAACCATATACGGATCACCCTTTATGCATAATTATTAATTAAGCGAAAAGATAAAGAATAAAAATCATACCCTTGAAGATCGAGCTTCCTCGAAGTGCAAGTTCACCTCGAATCCTTTTCGCGTTCAACTTGAATCCACGGGTTTGGTTCCTTCCTTTGATCGGCGTTAGCCACCCAAATGTTTTTGGCCTCTGAGGTGATCCACGAGGAAGAAGAAAATTGAAAGAAGATGGTGGTTGGCTAAACCCTAGTTTTTCTATCTACATAGAAAAGGCGTACTCTCTCCACAATTGGAATTATTATTATGCGTTGTTGTAAAATCAACAACCCCCCTTTACCCATAATAAGACTCCTCTTATTTATAGATGTGGGCAACCCACCTTAACAATTAAGGAATTGGGTTTTTTAATTAAATTCTTTTAATTAATTAAGCTCCCTAATCTTATTAGGGATAATTAATTAAACTCCTTTAATTAATTTTCCTTCTAATCTTATTAGGAATAAATGAAATACTTATATTAAATTAATTCCTAAACTCTTTTAGAAATTAAAAATAATAATAATTGTAATAATATTAATAAGACTCCTCTTATTAATTTATATTTAATATTTCTAAAATATTAAATAATAAATATTAAGCTATTTAATTTATTCTATCACCATAGATTAAATTAAATATACATAACATATTATTACGATTATGCCATTAACTTCTTAAATAATTATTCTTCCTTTTATGGTGTGACCCTTTAGGTTCTCCATATTAAGCCGGTTGTGAATAAATCAATTAGAACAATTCTAATCTTATTTAAATAAATAAATTAAACAATTAATTTATTTAAATAAATAATATTTATTCTCTGATAGGGATAAGCCTCCTAGCGATCAGCGACTTTCCGGATAATATAGATTTCAACATTAATCATTAAAGAACCTTTGAGTAAATAGTTCTGATCTGATTCAATCCTTCCACCATCTGATGTCCCAATTAAATATAAGGCATGGAATTCTTTGTCGAAGTCTTATTTTATTTAATTATATGTATTTCGATCCTTAAATGCACAACTCCAAATAATGCAAATTAGAAACTCCTTTCTAATTTCATTACGCCTTAACCCGAGGACTCTTGGGGTTGTCATTTATCGAATCACATAGGACATTTCTCTTCTTTTATTAAAGTGGTAGATTCTTTATTGATCATACATTATCTCCATATACTGACTTATTATACCCAAGCATACCCTTTGATATACCTAAAGGGTCTTAAGGAATAAGTCAAAGTATAACTCATCATACACAAATCTTATGATGATCTCAAGTCGAGGATTACTTGTCTTACTATCACTCTGAGAAATTCTATTGACGAGGAAATAAAAACTCCATTAGGTATTCCTTAGCGAGCCGCGTTCGATGAACTTATTCTCTAATAAACTTATTCTCTAATAAGCACTACATACTTTTAGTGTCTCCACACAAAATGATCGTGAGATCGATCATCCTCATCGATGAGCAAGCAGCGTATGTACCCGTCTATCACGGATTCACTAATCCCCGATTTAGTAATCCAGATGATTGGGAACTATTTTAGTTTAAGCTTTCTAAAATTTAGATCTCATTAGAATGATCATCATCATTATTCTAAAAGCATTGCTTAAAACTATGGGTTTATCACATATTATAAAAAAATCGAGCTAAGTGACATCATGTAGATAATTAAAATGCCTTTAATAAATTAATACTTTTTATTAATAAATGAATAAGATTTATTACAAAGTATATGCTTTATCATAATTTTGTCGGTTTTTTCTCTTTTATTGCGATTGATTATGGCTTGACGGTCATATTGTTTTGTTCCAACTTGATAAACTCAAACCTCTCTTTATGTGGCGAATACTTTCGGAAAGTATTTGTCGTTGAAACGACTCTGGAACTTCTCCCAAGATATCTTGATCTGCATACTTTCGAGGTTGAGTCGTTTCTGGAACTTCCCCACGATGTCGTTTCTGCCTCTCCTCCGCTGAAACATAAAGGCGGCGAAGGGAACCTTTTGCTCCTCGGAGCATCCCAAGACATCAAATATCTTGGTAATCTGCTTTATCCATGCTTCCGCGAAAGTGGTTTTGGCTCTCCCTTAAACTCCGGTGGTCCCGGCTCCTTGAATTGTTTAGCGGTGACGCAGAGAGTTTTCCATGTTTCCACCTACGTTTTGGGCGAGAGTCGCTCTACTTTCTTTGTTGCATGAATTGCATAAAGCCTCTGAAACATTTGATCATTCATCATTTGGTCGGTGTTGTTGTTTGCGTGAGGATTATCGCCTTCTGATGCACATTATCACGATTATTGATATGTGGTGAATGAGCGATCGCTTTGTGCTCCATTCTTATTCTCAACATTCTCGGATGTCATTTTGAGATCTTGCCACAAAACAAAGGTTAATTGACATATAACATATTATCCATATATTACGTGAGCCCCAGATAAAATAGCATATAAACTTAGGTAGGTCATACTAGCGAAGGTATTCCCGTCTCTCCCTCCTAGTACTATTCTCACATCTTAGCGGGGATCATATCCTAAGCTACGATACCAATTGTGGCGCCCCCAAAATTAGGTATACATCACCCATCTTGGGTAGTCGGATACATGGTACGAAATTTAAATACAACTTACTAATATAAGCGTGGTATGTACAATCGACATAAAGCGTGAGTTTGAATACAATATTGTCTACTAGATATTATACAAACTCAAAAGGAGTCCTCATTACAATTATTATCACACTATTTCACGAGAATAGTGAGGACTACTAATCTTATCCTCTGGACCATTACTCGGTTCCCAGGCTAAATCCCGGCTATATTCTCATTTCACAAGAGAACGGTGAAAGAAAGGGTGAGCTCAACTAGCTCGATGAAATATTATGACTAAGATAATGCAAAATAAATTATCATTAGCCTTCAATGATGTTAAACTATAAAATATAATGAACATCAAGTTTAACTACTGTAGGAACCAATGATCCATTAAAAGAGTCAAGTAGAAAATAAAATCTACTATCTTTTATGATTTAAAAGGTTTTTCATCAACTTTTATAAATTTGAGACTCGACTTTAATAAATATTCCACATCATCGAATCACCCACTTTTTTCTGACGAGGATATTCTTTAGTATCACGACCACAATTATTCATGCACTACGGGCGAGAATATTTGTGTATTCATTAATAGGTCATGATCATGCCAACAACTGTCCATCGATGCACTACTGAGCCACTGAGGATTTTACCACATCATTTGTAACATTACGGTCGTGATTACATTAGAATAGTCTCTGGTCATAATCATACCAAGTCCATCTATGCACTACTGAGGCCCACGAGATGACTTTCAACATAATATAAACATGAGGATGATGACAATGATATAAGAATTAAATAAAACAAGTTCAAGAATTAATTTATCTAAGAACCAATAACATCAAATTATCAACATGATCTTTGCTTTGTAGAGAGTAAAATTCAAGAATCTTGAGAAGAATATTTCCATGAAAGGATCTTTGGATGAAGCGCTTGAATATCGAGGATATTCCACTAATTTCATGGAGTATAGAAGTCAAAGTTTTAACAAGTTTGGGTATAATAAAGAATGGAATAACAAAAGAAATCACCATAAATGCGATAGACCCATGAAGCGAGTTATTCAACAGAATAATAAATAACGGAACTCAGGTCCGTAAAAGCATACAGACGGATATTCAAATGTAAATAATAAAGAATGGAACCGAACGGTCGGTGTAAAAAACATGACATGGATGTTCCAACAAATAATAATAATAAAAGCGGAACTAGGTCCGGTGTAAAACACATGACGGGATGTTCCAACGAAATAATAATAATATAAAGGCGGAACCGAATCCTGTAAAACACACACAGCGTAGCAGGATGTTCCAATGATGAATAATAATAGAAGAATGTCACCAAGTATAGGGTAAACCACGTATACTGAGTTATTCCAATGAGAATAATAAGCAATGGAATAACAACAGTTCTCTTCATGAATAAGAAAGAATAACACCCTTACTTTTAGTAGGAGATTGAATCTTTGCAGAGTGTAGTAACAAAATACTCTTCTTCTTTCTCTCTTATTCTCTATATACTTTCTCTCTCTATAAGCTTGAATGAATTAAATGAAAAATAATGAAGCACTAGGCCTCTATTTATAGAAGATTTCTAGCTTAGAACACCCATGTGAAAAGGCGAGTGGCTTGACGATTGGTGATGTGAAAAAAAAAAGTGGTTTGGCCTTTTGTAATGTGAAACGACAAGTGTGTTCGGCGCTTTTTAATGTGAAAAAACGACAAGTGGTTCGGCGCTTTTAATGTGAAACGACAAGTGGTTTGACGTCTGGTAAAGGTAATTACTATTGACGAAGATAATTTTATCAAGGTAATTTTCAAACTACGACAATACTTCCGTGGGGTCCACCATTAATTGGTAGAATCGTATGAATATTCCCACAAAAAGAATATTCTCCCACCAAAAGAATATTTTATAACAACTTGCTTACTTTGCAAAATTTATAAATATTATCCACAACTATAACATTTTATCAAATTTATTCCATAATATTCAAAAATAATATTTATAGAAAATTCATCTTTATTTATAAAGTTGAGGGTCTTCTGACCTCCCCTTCTTATGAAATTTAAGCCCTCGAAATTAGGGTATGCGATACTGGTATGTCGAAGAGGTAAGGATACCTTGATTTCATTTGATTCTAACTCCCAAGTCATTTCCTCAACATCGTGGTTCCTCCACAAAACTTTGACTTGAGGTATAACCTTGGGCGTAGAATATGTTCCTTCTTATCCAAGATTTGAGCAGGAACCTCTTACGTCAAATCTTCCGCTATTTCGTCCGGTTCTAACTTCAATAATGTGGTTCGGGTCTTTCACATATTTACGTAACATGGATATGTGAAAAGCGTTATGAACACGAGACATACTTGGCGGTAAAAGCGAGTCTATAGGCCGCGATTCCTACTCGATCGAGGATTAAAATGGACCGATGAATCGAGGATTGAGTTTTCCTCTCTTTCCAAATCTTGTAACTCCTTTCCATGGAGCAACTCTTAACAACACATGATCTCCTATATCGAATTCCACGTCCTTTCGATGAAGATCGGCATAACTCTTTTATCGATTTTGTGAGATTTTATATACGTTGTCGGATCGTTTGAATCTTTTTCGTGAGTCATACGTACCAACTCACGGTCCCAACAACGTTGCTTCACCCACCTCATCCCGAAAGATCTTTGGAGAACGACACTTTCTTCCATACAACGCTTGAATGGAGCCATGCCAATACTTGCTTGATAAGCTGTTGTTGTAGGAAAAACTCCACCAATGGTAAGAACTTGTCCCCAACTTCCCTTGAAATCAAGGACACAAAGTCTTAATAGATCTTCAAGAGTTTGAATAGTCCTCTCCATTTGTCCGTCCGTCTCGAGGATGATATCTGAAAGCTAAATCGTAAATCATGCCCATAGCTTTTTGCAAACTAACCCAAAATCGTGAAGTGAATCTTGGGTCTCGATCGAAAACTATGGATATCGGCATACCATACAGTCTTACAATCTCGTTTATGTACATACTGAGCAAGGCGTTCAAGTGTATAAGTTTCTCGTATCGGTAAGAAATGAGCGGACTTGGTCAATCTATCAACAATGACCCAAATCGCATCTATGCCTTGAGAAACCTTAGGAAGGCCGTGAATGAAATCCATGGTAATGTGCTCCCACTTCCATTCGGAATTTCAAGTGGTTGCAATGGACCTTTTGGTACTTGATGCTCCGCTTTAACTTCGTTGACAAGTTAGACACCTTGAGATAAACAGCTTATCTCTCTCTTCATATTGCTCCACCAAAATGTATGGCGAATATCATGATACATTTTGGTACTCCCGAGATGGATTGCAAATGGTGTGTTGTGCGTCTCCATCATGATATTATACTTTAAATCGGTCGTTAGAAACACAAAGTCCGGAGTTGACTCAAGTATTCCTTCTTCATCGATTCTTTCTTCCGCATAGCACCTTCTTTTCTTGCTTTCTTCCTCATACGCGTCACTCCAGGTTTGTAGCTTGAGCGACTTTAACTTTATCGATTAAAATCGGTTCTACTTTCGTATACTCGCTTATCATCACATGCGTCCAGGAGTCTTTAACTCTATCTCCATCCTTTGCAAGTCACACAAAATGGGCCTTTGCGTTGACAATATCGCCTTTCGTGCTTGCATATGATCTTCTACTCAATCGTCGGCTACCACGTTAAGCTTTTTAGGGATGGTATTGGATGGTATGATCATAATCTTTCAATAGTTCAAGCCAGCGCGTCGTTGTCGCATGTTGAGTTCCTTTTGAGTGAAGAAATATTTGAGGCTTTTATGATCCGTAAAGATCTCCACTTTCTCCCCATACAAGTAATGCCTCCAAATTTTAAGTGCAAAGACAACGGTTGCCAACTCTAGATCATGAGTAGGATAATTCCTCTCATATTCTTTGAGTTAATCGCGAGGCATAGGCTATAACTTTTCCATGTTGCATAAGAACACATCCCAACCCTTTGCAGAAGCATCATTTGTAGATGACAAATCCTCAAGAGCCGGATGGTATTGTCCGAACAGGTCTTTGAAATAAGTCTCCTCTTGAGTTCTTGAAAACTCTTTTCATATTCTTCGCTCAATCGAACTTTGTATCTTTCCGAGTCGGTGAGTCGATGGAGTAGCGATTCGAGAAAATCCTTCCACGAATCTCAGATAATAACCAGCTAAGCCGAGAAAGCTACGTGCTTGATCCTTTGATTTAGGTTTTTCCCGGCTTTGAATAGCTTTAATCTTTCTTTGGGTCAACGGATATTCCATGACTTGATACCACGTGCCCAAGGAATGCTACTTCTTCAAGCGAACTTCGCATTTCTTCAATTTGGCATAAAGCTTATATTCACGAAGCTTTTGGAGTGTCGACCTCAAGTGTTGCTCATGATCTTCACGGGTTTTGGAATAAATAAGGATGTCATCAATAAAGGCGACCACAAAGTGATCTAAATATTCCTTGAATACTCGGTTCATCATATCCATGAAAGCGGCGGGAGCATTAGTCGATCCAAAGGACATGACTAGGAATTCATAATGCCGTCTTAGAGAGTTACGAAAGCCGTCTTTGGAATGTCATGGTTCTAATCTTCAATTGGTGATATCCGGAGCGAAGATCAATCTTTGAATAGAATTTGGCTCCTTGCGGTAGGTCAAACAGGTCATCAATACGTGGCAATGGATACCTATTTTTTGATGGTGACATGATTGACTCCAGATAATCAATACAAAGTTGCATACTCCCATCTTTCTTCTTCACGAATAGAGCAGGAGCACCCAAAGGAGAAGTACTAGGGATAGAATAAAGCCATGTCTAACAATTCCTGCGGTTGGGTCTTTAACTCACGAAGTTCAATAGAGCCCGTTCGATGTGGGGCTTTGGAAATAGGTTTTGTACCGGTTTAAGGTCGATACAAAATTCAATTTCACGCTCTGAGGGGTAGGCCGGGAAGTTCTTGAGGGGAATACGTCGGAAATTTATTAACAATAGAAATATCGTTCAAAACCGGCGTATTTTTGTTTAAATCGTGACATGAGCTAAGAAAGCTTGACATCCATTTTTCAATAAGCGAATAGCTTTATGGCTTGAGATGACCGTGATTGATTTTAATGGTTTGGTCGCTTGAATTAGCATAATAGGTTGGTTAGGAATATGAAAGCTAACAACCTTACGAAAACAATCAATTTTTGCATGATAAGTAGTTAACCAATCAATCCACAGAATCACGTCAAATGCAAGTATTTTTAATGAAATAAGATCGACGGGTAATGTGAGGTGCCGATTTGAACCAAACAAGACTTATAAGCGATGGATGTAATGAAGGTTTCTCCCAACGGAGTTTCCACAGATAAGTCAAAGTCTAATTTCTCGGTCAAATTTAATCGATGGCGCAAGTAGGAGAAATAAAAGAATGGGTAGAACCGTTATCAAATAAAGTATAGACTTCATTAGAGTTTATGATAAGCTTACCCGTGATGACCTCATTCGGGTTCCTTGCTCTCTGGGAGGTCACAACAAACGCTCTCCCTTACCTTCTGGGTTTGACTTTTACGGAATGACCTTTGGTGCCTCCATCCTAGTGAATTTGTCTTGATGGCAAAAAAATCGAGCTAAGTGACCTTCTCTTCCACAATTATAACATGCTTTGGATGACATGGCGCAGTTTGATTTGATGATGTCCCTCTCCTCCGCATTTGAAGCATATGATAGGTGGTCTTTCTCCTTCCTTAACAACGGGTCTTTGGTCTTGGCGTCTTTCCATCATTGTTGAATCTCCTTTTCTTGAAATGTCCATTCTTATTATTTTGTACCATTACCACCGAAGTGGTTACCATATCCGGCACAATGTTGATTCCCTCCATGCTTGTTGTCACCATAGCTTGATGACTACTCTCATTTGTATTATAATTTTGTACCGGTGCTTCTCTTTTAGTTGCGTTGACTCATTATCGCTCTCCACTAATGAGCCCCTATTTTACAACATCTGAATACAAACATAGTTTATGAGAAATAAGATGTTGGCGTATCTCCCGCTTTCAAACCTCTTAAAAACATTCGTGCCATTCTCTCTTCATTATCCACCAAGTGGGGCGCTTGAACCGTGATAACTCATGATTTTGCCTCGTATTACGACACGGTCATATTGTTTTGTTCCAACTTGATAAACTCCACCTCCTTTATGTGGCAAATACTTTCGGAAAGTATTTGTCGTTGAATAACTCTGGAACTTCTCCCAAGATATCTTGATCTGACAAAGAGTTGAGTCGTTTCTGGATTCCCACCGATGTCCTGCCTCTCATGAAACATAAAGGCGTGAAAGGAACCTTTTGCTCCTCGGAGCATCCCAAGACATCAAATATCTTGGTAATCTGCTTTATCCATGCTTCCGCTGTAAGTGGTTTTAGCTCTCCCTTAAACTCCGGTGGTCCCAGCTCCTTGAATTGTTTAGCGGTGACCTGCCTTGAGAGTTTCGTGTTTCCACCTACGTTTTGGGCGAGAGTCGCTCTACCGCTGCTTTGCATGAATTGCATAAAGCCTCTGAACATTTGATCATTCATCATTTGGTCAGTGTTGTTGTTTGCATGAGGATTGTCGCCTTCCTGATGCACATTATCCTGATTATTGATATGTGGTGAATCAACGATCGCCTGTGCTCCATTGCTATTCTCAACATTCTCAGATGTCATTTTCAGATACTGCCACAAAACAAAAGGTTAATTGACATGTAACATATTATCCATATATTCTGACCGACCAATAAAATAGCATATAAACTTAGGTAGGTCATACTAGCGAAGGTATTCCCCGTCTCTCCCCTCCTAGTACTATTCTCACATCTTAGCGGGATCATATCCTAAGCTCGATACCAACCGTGGCGCCCCCAAAATAGGTATACATCACCCATCTTGGGTAGTCGAATACATGGTATGCAATTTAAATCTGACTTACTAATATAATTGCGTATATGCAATACGACATAAACCGTGAGTTTGAATACAATATTGTCTACTAGATATTATACAAACTCAAAAGGAGTCCTCATTATAATTATTATCACACTATTTCACGAGAATAGTGAGGACTACTAATGCTATCCTCGGACCATTACTCCGCTCCCAGACTCGTCCCAAATATATTCTCATTTCACAAGAGAACAATGAAAGAAAGGGTGAGCTCAACTAGCTTCGAAGAAATATTATGACTAAGATAATGCAAAATAAATTATCATTAGCCTACAATGATGTTAAACTAATAAAATATAATGAACATCAAGTTTAACTACAATAGAACCAAAGAATCCATTAAAAGAGTCAAGTAGAAAATAAAATCTACTATCTTTTATGATTTAAAGGTTTTTCATCATTTGTTATAATGAGACTCGACTTTAATAAATATTCCACATCATCGAATCACCCCCTACATTTTACTGACCAGGATATTCTTTAGTATCACGACCACAATTATTCATGCACTACGGGCGAGAATATTTGTGTATTCATTAATAGTCATGATCATGCCAACAACTGTCCATCAATGCACTACAGACCACCGAGGATTTTTACCACATCATTTGTAACATTACGGTCATGATTACACCGAATAGTCTCTCGTCATAATCATACCAAGTCCATCTACCTTCTACAATACGGATGACTTTCAACATAATATAAACATGAGGATGATGACAATGATATAAGAATTAAATAAAACAAGTTCAAGAATTAATTTATCTAAGAACCAATAACATCCAAATTGTCAACATGATCTTTGCTTTGTAGAGTAAAATTCAAGAATACTGAGAAGAATATTTCCATGAAAGGATCTTTGGATGAAGCGCAAATATCAAGGATATTCCACTAATTTCATGGAGTATAGAAGTCAAAGTTTTAACAAGTCGGGTATAATAAAGAATGGAATAACAAAAGAAATCACCATGCATGCGATAGATCAGTAGGCGAGTTATTCAAATAGAATAATAAATAACGGAACTAGGTCCCACGTAAAACGCATGCATGAGATATTCCAATGAATAATAAAAAGAATGGAACCGGTCCGGTACGTAAAACGCACGTATGTGGATGTTCCAACGAATAATAATAAAGAGCGGAATCTAGGTCCGGTGTAAAACACATGCATGTGATGTTCCAATGTAATAATAATATAAAGCGGAACCAGTCCTATAAAACACACAGACGAGGATGTTCCAATGTAATAATAGAAGAATGTCACCAAGTATAGGGTAAACCACGTATACAAGTTATTCCAATGAATAATAAGCAATGGAATAACAACAGTTCTCTTCATGAATAAGAAAGAATAACACCCTTACTTTTAGTAGGAGATTGAATCTCGCAGTAGTGTAGTAACAAAATACTCTTCTTCTTTCTCTCTTATTCTCTCTATACTTTCTCTCTCTATAGCTTGAATGAATTCGTGAAAAATAATGAAGCACTAGGCCTCTATTTATAGAAGATTTCTAGCTTAGAACCTGCCATGTGAAAAGGCAAGTGGCTTGACGACTGGTGATGTGAAAAAAAAGTGGTTTGACGCCTGTAATGTGAAACGACAAGTGGTTCGACGCCTGTAATGTGAAACGACAAGTGGTTCGACGCCTGTAATGTGAAACGACAAGTGGTTTGACGTCTGGTAAAGGTAATTACTATTGACGAAGATAATTTTGTCGTTTTCAAACTACGACAATACTTCCGTTGTGGGGTCCACCAATAATTGAGCCGTCGTATGAATATTCCCCGACAAAAAGAATATTCTCCGACCAAAAGAATATTTTATAACAACTTGCTTACTTTGCAAAATTTATAAATATTATCCACAACTATAACATTTTATCAAATTTATTCCATAATATTCAAAAATAATATTTATAGAAAAATTCATCTTTATTTATAAAAGTTGGGGTCTTACAACCTCCCCTTCTTATGAAATTTCGCCCTCGAAATTAGGAGGGTACGACTGGTATGTCGAAGAGGTAAGGATACCTTGATTTCATTTCGATTCTAACTCCCAAGTCATTTCCTCAACATCGTGGTTCCTCCACAAAACTTTGACTTGAGGTATAACCTTGAGCGTAGAATATGTTCCTTCTTATCCAAGATTTGAACAGAACCTCTTCATACGTCAAATCTTCCGCTATTTCGTCCTTCTAACTCAATAATGTGGTTCGGTCTTTCACATATTTACGTAACATGGATATGTGAAAACGTTATGAACACGAGACATACTACGGTAAAAGCGAGTCTATAGGCCACGTTCCCTACTCGATCGAGGATTAAAATGGACCAGATGAATCGAGGATTGAGTTTTCCTCTCTTTCAAATCTTGTAACTCCTTTCCATGGAGCAACTCTTAACAACACATGATCTCCTATATCGAATTCCACGTCCTTTCGATGAAGATCGGCATAACTCTTTTCATCAATTTTGTGAGATTTTATACGTTGTCGGATCGTTTGAATCTTTTTCGTAGTCATAATGCATACTCCTCCGGCCCCAACAACGTTGCTTCACCCACCTCATCCCAAAGATACCGAGAACGACACTTTCTTCCATACAACGCTCAATGGAGCCATGCCAATACTTGCTTGATAACTGTTGTTGTGGAAAACTCCACCAATGGTAAGAACTTGTCCCAACTTCCTTGAAATCAAGGACACAAAGTCTTAATAGATCTTCAAGAGTTTGAATAGTCCTCTCCATCGTCCGTCCGGCCCGAGGATGATATGCCGAAGCTAAATCGTAAGTCTCATGCCCATAGCTTTTTTGCAAACTAACCCAAAATTGTGAAGTGAATCTTGGGTCTCGATCGTAAACTATGGATATCGGCATACCATATATACTCTGATCTCGTTTATGTACATACGAGCAAGACGTTCAAGTGTATAAGTTTCATTGTCGGTGAAGAAATGAGCGGACTTGGTCAATCTATCAACAATGACCCAAATCGCATCTATGCCTTGAGAAACCTTAGGAAGACCCAGAACGAAATCCATGGTAATGTGCTCCCACTTCCATTCCGGAATTTCAAGTGGTTGCAATGGACCTTTTGGTACTTGATGCTCCGCTTTAACTCGTTGACAAGTTAGACACCTTGAGATAAACAAATATATCTCTCTTTCATATTGCTCCACCAAAATGTATGGCTTATATCATGATACATTTTGGTACTCCTGTGATGGATTGCAAATGGTGTGTTGTGCGTCTCCATCATGATATTATACTTTAAATCGTGGTCGTTAGAAACACAAAATCCGGAGTTGACTCAAGTATTCCTTCTTCATCGATTCTTTCTTCCGACATAGCACCTTCTTGCACTTTCTTCCTCATAATGCATCGACCTCCGTGTTTGTAGCTTGAGCAACTTTAACTTTATCGATTAAAGTCGATTCTACTCGTGATACTCGCTATCATCACATGCGTCCCTCGAGTCTTTAACTCTATCTCCATCCTTTGCAAGTCACACAAAATGGGCCTCATACCGACAATATCGCACTCGTATTTGCATATGATCTTCTACTCAATGCGTCACCACCACGTTAAGCTTTTTAGGATGGTATTGGATGGTATGATCATAATCTTTCAATGCTTCAAGCCAACGTCGTTGTCGCATGTTGAGTTCCTTTTGAGTGAAGAAATATTTGAGGCTTTTATGATCCGTAAAGATCTCCACTTTCTCCCCATACAAGTAATGCCTCCAAATTTTAAGTGCAAAGACAACAATTTGCCAACTCTAGATCATGAGTAGGATGATTCCTCTCATATTCTTTGAGTTGTCGTGAGGCATAGGCTATAACTTTTCCATGTTGCATAAGAACACATCCCAACCTTTGCTTCAAGCATCATCAGAGATGACAAATCCTCCGAGCGGATGGTATTGTCGAGTAAGTCTTTGAAATAAGTCTCCTCTTGATTTCTTGAAAACTCTTTTCATATTCTTCGCTCCAACCGAACTTTGTATCTTTCCGAGGCAGCTGAGTCAATGGAGTAGCGATTCGAGAAAATCCTTCCACGAATCTCCGATAATAACCAAATAAACCGAGAAAGCTACGATTTCTGATTAATCGATTAAGGTTTTTCCACTTTGAATAGCTTTAATCTTTCTTTGGGTCAATGGATATTCCATGACTTGATACCACGTGCCCAAGGAATGCTACTTCTTCAAGCCGTAACTCGCATTTCTTCAATTTGGCATAAAGCTTATATTCACGAAGCTTTTGGAGTGTCGACCTCAAGTGTTGCTCATGATCTTCACGGGTTTTGGAATAAATAAGGATGTCATCAATAAAGACGACCACAAAGTGATCTAAATATTCCTTGAATACTTGGTTCATCATATCCATGAAGGCAAAGAGGAGCATTAGTCAATCCAAAGGACATGACTAGAATTCATAATGCTCGTCATCGAGTTCTCGAAAAGTCGCTTTGGAATGTCACGGATTCTAATCTTCAATTGGTGATATCCTAACGAAGATCAATCTTTGAATAGAATTTGGCTCCTTGCAAATCGGTCAAACAGGTCATCAATACGTGGCAATGGATACCTATTTTTGATGGTGACATGATTCAACTCCCGATAATCAATACAAAGTCAGATACTCCCATCTTTCTTCTTCACGAATAGAACAGGGAGCACCCAAAGGAGAAGTACTAGGGACGAATAAAGCCAATGTCTAACAATTCCTCGCATTGGGTCTTTAACTCACGAAGTTCAATAGAGCCATTCGATATGGGGCTTTGGAAATAGGTTTTGTCTGGGGTTTAAGGTCGATACAAAATTCAATTTCACGCCTGGGGTAGGCTGGGAAGTTCTTCTGGGAATACGCCGGAAATTTATTAACAATAGAAATATCGCTCAAAACCGGCGTATTTTTGTTTAAATCATGACATGAGCTAAGAAAGCTTGACATCCATTTTCAATAAACGAATAGCTTTATGGCTTGAGATGACCGTGATTGATTTTAATGGTTTGGTCGCTTGAATTCAGCATAATAGGTTGGTTAGGAATATGAAAGCTAACAACCTTACGAAAACAATCAATTTTGCATGATAAGTAGTTAACCAATCAATCCTAGAATCACGTCAAATGCAAGTATTTTTAATGAAATAAGATCGACAGTAATGTGAGGGTACCGATTTGAACCAAACAAGACTTATAAACAAAGTGGATGTAATGAAGGTTTCTCCCAACGGAGTTTCCACAGATAAGTCAAAGTCTAATTTCTCCTGAGTCAAATTTAATCAATGAGCGCAAGTAGGAGAAATAAAAGAATGGGTAGAACCTAGGTATCAAATAAAGTATAGACTTCATTAGAGTTTATGATAAGCTTACCCGTGATGACCTCATTCGGGTTCCTTGCTCTCCGGGAGGTCACAACAAACGCCTCCTTACACTACTGGTTTTGACTTTTCTGGACTGACTTTTGGTGCCTCCATCCTAGCTGAATTTGTCTTCTATGAACGCACAAAAATCGAGCTAAGTGACCTTCTTTCCACAATTATAACATGCTTTGGATGACATGGCGCAGCTTTGATCGATGTGTCCCTCTCCTCCGCATTTGAAGCATATGATAGGTGGTCTTTCTCCTTCCTTAACAACGGTCTTTGATCTTGACGTCTTTCCATCATTGTTGAATCTCCTTTTCTTGAAATGTCTATTCTTATTGTTTTGGCCCAGATTACCACCGAAGTGGTTACCATATCTGGCCTGTTGATTCCCTCCATGCTTGTTGTCGCCACTTCGATGACTACTCTCGCTGGTATTATAATTTTGTCATTTTTCTTTTTTTTTAGTTAAGGTTGACTCATTATCGCGCTCCACTAACTGAGCCCTATTTACAACATCTGAATACAAACACAGTTTATGAGAAATAAGATGGTTACATATCTCCGGCTTCAAATCTCTTAAAAACATTCGTGCCATTCTCTCTTCATTATCCACCAAGTGGGACGCAAACCGTGATAACCCCGCAAATTTTGCCTCGTATTGCGACACGGTCATATTATTTTGTTCTAACTTGATAAACTCCACCTCCTTCATGTGGCAAATACTTTCAGGAAAGTATTTGTCGTTGAATAGCTCCTGGAACTTCTCCCAAGATATCTTCAAGATCTGAAGTTGAGTACGCTTTTACCGATTCCCACCAATGTCAGCCTCTCTCACAACACATAAAGGCCGCAGAGGGAACCTTTTGCTCCTCGAGCATCCCAAGACATCAAATATCTTGGTAATCTTTATCCATGCTTCCGCCAAGTGGTTTTAGCTCTCCCTTAAACTCCGGTGGTCCCAAATCCTTGAATTGTTTAGCGGTGACCGCCGAGAGTTTTTCGTGTTTCCACCTACGTTTTTGGACAGAGTCGCTCTCTTCATTGTTGCATGAATTTCATAAAGCCTCGAACATTTGATCATTCATCATTTGGTCGGTGTTGTTGTTTGCATGATGATTGTCGCCTTCCTCGATGCACATTATCCCGATTATTGATATGTGGTGAATCAACGATCGCTGTGCTCCATTGCTATTCTCAACATTCTCGATGTCATTTTCGACATCGACACAAAATAAAAGGTTAATTGACATGTAACATATTATCCATATATTCTACCACCAATAAAATAGCATATAAACTTAGGTAGGTCATACTAAAGCGAAGGTATTCCCTGCCTCTCCCCTAGTACTATTCTCACATCTTAGCTGTGATCATTACCTAAGCTCGATACCAACCGTGACGCCCCCAAAATAGGTATACATCACCCATCTTGGGTAGTCAAATACATGGTATGCAATTTAAATACAACTTACTAATATAATTGTCGTGTAATACGACATAAATCGTGAGTTTGAATACAATATTGTCTACTACATATTATACAAACTCAAAAGGAGTCCTCATTATAATTATTATCACACTATTTCACGTAATAGTGAGGACTACTAATGCTATCCTCCGGACCATTACTCCGCTCCCAGACTCGTCCCAAATTATATTCTCATTTCAAGAAGAATAAAAGAAAGAAAGGGTGAGCTCAACTAGCTCAAGAAGAAATATTATGACTAAGATAATGCAAAATAAATTATCATTAGCCTCAAATAAGTTAAACCGATAAAATATAATGAACATCAAGTTTAACTACACAATGAATCCAAAGAATCCATTAAAAGAGTTAAGTAGAAAATAAAATCTACTATCTTTTATAATTTAAAAGGTTTTTCATCAACAATTATAGTTTGAGACTCGGCTTTAATAAATATTCCACATCATCGAATCACCCCCGCACTACTGACCAGGATATTCTTTAGTATCACGACCACAATTATTCATGCACTACTGGCCAAGAATATTTGTGTATTCATTAATAGTCATGATCATGCCAACAACTCGTCCATCAATGCACTACGGCCATCGAGGATTTTACCACATCATTTGTAATATTACGGTCATGATTACAATCAATAGTCTCTCGTCATAATCATACCAAGTCCATCTATGCACTTCTGTGCCACGAGATGACTTTCAACATAATATAAACATGAGGATGATGACAATGATATAAGAATTCAATAAAACAAGTTCAAGAATTAATTTATCTAGGAACCAATAACATCCAAATCACAACACATGATCATCGCTTTGTAGAGTAAAAATTCAAGAATATCGAGAAGAATATTTCCATGAAAGGATATTTGGATGAAGCGCAAATATCAAGGATATTCCACTAATTTCATGGAGTATAGAAGTCAAAGTTTTAACCAATCGGGTATAATAAAGAATGGAATAACAAAAGAAATCACCATGCATGTGATACACAATCGCATGAGCGGAGTTATTCCAATAATAATAAATAACGGAACGTGTCCCACGTAAAACGCATGCATGTGATATTCCAATGTATAATAAAGAATGGAACCAGTCCAGGGTAAAAACGCATGCAGCATGTGATGTTCCAACAGAATAATAATAAAGATTTTAATCGTGTCCGGTGTAAAACACATGATGTGATGTTCCAACGTAATAATAATATAGAACTTAAACCAGTCCTGTAAAACACACAGATGTGGATGTTCCAACGAGAATAATAGAAGAATGTCACCAAGTATAGGGTAAACCACGATACAAAGTTATTCCAATGTAATAATAAGCAATGGAATAACAACAGCCTCTCTTCATGAATAAGAAAGAATAACACCCCTTACTTTTAGTAGGAGATTGAATACTGCAGTAGTGTAGTAACAAAATACTCTTCTTCTTTTTCTCTTATTCTCTCTATACTTTCTCTCTCTATAGCTTGAATGAATTTGTGAAAAATAATAAAGCACTAGGCCTCTATTTATAGAAGATTTCTAGCTTAGCACCTGCCATGTGAAAAGGGAAGTGGCTTGACGACTGGTGATGTGAAAAGAAAAGTGGTTTCACGCCTGTAATGTGAAACGACAAGTGGTTCGACGCCTATAATGTGAAACGACAAGTGGTTCGACGCCTGTAATGTGAAACGACAAGTGGTTCGACTTCTGGTAAAGGTAATTACTATTGACGAAGATAATTTTGTCGTTTTCTAACTACGACAATACTTCCGTTGTGGGGTCCACCAATAAATGAGCCGTCGTACGAATATTCCCCGACAAAAAGAATATTTCCCGACCAAACAAATATTTTATAACAACTTGCTTACTTTGCAAAATTTATAAATATTACCCACAACTATAACATTATATCAAATTTATTCCATAATATTCAAAAATAATATTTATAGAAAAATTCATCTTTATTTATAAAAGTTGGGGTCTTACAAGAATTATCTTTTTATAAAAATAACGGCGAAAGTGTTACCGTTAAAACCGTTGAACTACCCAAAGAGTAAAAGTACAAGAATACGCTGGTTGGTTGCATAGTAGCACACCAGTATTGATTATTGATGTCATGCGAGAAGTCACTCGCTTATACTCAATTATTGCTACACAAGAATTGCTTTGATCATATCTCTCTATATTATTGATTCAATTATTGTCACAAAGATTATCTCGTATAATATTTATTATTATTAAATCAATAATTGAGACGACAAAGTTATTCATATTATTATGTGCAATATTGACAATGTCTAGAAGTTCTGTCAAGGAGAGGTTTGGTCACCTAATTACGCTCCAATAAGGAGAAATCCTTATCGGAAAGCCCCCTCTTTCCTGGGAATGACCTGGTTGTTAAATATTGTGAGTTATAATATTAATGATGAATAAGTTGTGTTGATTAAAGATGAATTTGATAGTTCCATTGTGTTGGGATTATTAAGTGTTAGGGAAATCGACATCTATTCCGGATGATAATTGATGTCTGGGTTATATTGATAAATCGGATAATTTATCGGATAAATGAGCAATTAATTGCTACTAATTCACATGCTTATATAACTATTTGTTCACATGTGTGTACTATTGAATCACATTCTTGTACTATTAGGAGAGTTGGTGCAAGATTGATAATACTTGCATGACTAAGTTAAAATGGAGGTATAGTTGAAGGTACTATACTGTAATTAGTTTTTCACATGATTATACTATTGAGTCACATGAATGAACTATTAATTCACATTATTTACTATTAGGGGCGGTGATGCAAGTTTGTTAATACTTGCAGGACTAAATTAAAAATGAAAAAAAAAAGAGGAAGGTATTATACTGTAATATTTTGAGCCCCAAAACGTGCAATTATCGAAACTATATTTTCCTATAAATAGAAGCTCATTCTTCATTCATTTCTCACCAATTCACAAAAGCTTTAGAACAATTATTATAGAGAGAAATTATAGAGAGAAAGAAGAAGAGAAGTCTACTACCTCACTATTCCAGTATCCAATTTTTCTAAGGTAAGGGGTATTATTTCTTTCGTGTTCTTGAAGAGAGCTATTGTTATTCCATCCCTTATTATTCTGTTGGAACATCCTGTCTGTGCTTTACGCATGAACTGGTTCCATTATTTATCATTCTATTGGAACATCCTGTCTGCGGCTGCACGCATGACCGGGTTTCGCTTCTTTATTATTCTGTTGGAACATCCTGCATACATGCTTTTACGCATGACCTTCAGTTTCATTAATTATTATTCTCATTGGAATATCCTCGTCTCGCATGCGCTTACGCATGACTGGTTTCGTTATTTATTATTCTCGCTTGGAATAACTCAGATGTATGCGTCTATCGCATGCCCGATGATTTCTTTTGTTATTCCATTCTTTATTATACTTCGTCAAGTTAAAGTTTTGACTTCTATACTCCATGAAATTAGTGGAATATCCTTGATATTTGCGCTTCATCCAGTATCTTTTCATGGAAATATTCTTTTGAGCATTCTTGAATTTTACTCCACAAAACAGTATCATGTTGACAATTTGGATGTTATCGGTTCCTGGATAAATTAATTCTTGAACTTGTTTTATTGAATTCTTATATCATTGTCATCATCCTCATGTTTATATTATGTTGAAAGTCATCTGTGGGTCAGTAGTGTATAGATGGACTTGGTATGATTATGACCGAGGATTATTCGGTAATCGCATAATAGTAATGTTACAAATGATGTGGAAAAAGTCCTCATTAGCCCGTAGAGCATTGATGGACAGTTGTTGGCATGTTCATGACCATTGATGAATACACGAATATCCTTGGCCCGTAGTGCATGGATAATTTGTGGTCGTGATACTAATGAATATCCTTGGCCGTAGTGCAGGGATGATGTCGTTTATTTATTAATCTGAGTCTCAGCGATAAAAGTGATGAAAACCCTTTTAAATCATAGAAGATAGTAGATTTTATTCTCTACGTGACTCTTCTAATGGATTGCTTGTTCCGCTGCAGTTAAACTTGATGTTTATTATATTTTATCGCTTTAACACCATTTGAAGGCTAATGATAATTTATTCTGCATTATCTTAGTCATAATATTTCTTACTGGCTAGTTGAGCTCACCCTTTCTTTCACTGTTCTCTTCAGGAAATGAGAACGTAGTCGGGACTAGTCGGAGAACAGAGTGACGGTCCAGATGATAACATTAGTAGTCCTCACTATTCTGTTAAATAGTGTGACAATAAATGTAATTAAGACTCCATTGAGTTTGTATATTGTCTAGATGACAATATTCTTATTAAAAACTCTTAGATTATGTTTTGTCGTATTTTACGACATTTGTATATAATTAAGTTGTATTTGAATTTTGTACCATGTATTTGGCGACTCAAGATGGGTGATGTATACCTATTTTGGGGGCGTCACAATTCTTCTTGGTTTGAGGTAACTCAGGAAAGGGCCAACCTCATAGAGTGAATCAAGGGTTAGATTTTTTCCTGAGGCGCTTATTAGAGAGATTGCTTTGTTTTGTTTAACTTTGTCATCACATGATGCTCCTTTGTTCTGTTGATGGAGCTCTTCCATCGTTGAGTCTGGACTGCGATTGTTGTCTTTCATGTTATTGCAGCTCTACGATCGTGGACTTCCTTTGGTCATGTCTACGATTTCGAATATAGCCTTTATATCTGCGTGGTTAACACAAACTAGAGCATAGATTTCATAGTTGTAAATTAAGCATGCCTAGCTCACTTATTAACTTGTTAAACCAGGATTCATCTGGAGGCTTTGTAAAGAAATCAGCAAGTTGATTTTCAGTAGGGATATATTGTAGAGATATGGTTCCATTTTGCACATGATCCCTAATGAAATGATACCTTATTTCTATATGTTTAGTCCTAGAATGCATGACAGGATTATGAGTTATTGTTATGTCACTTGTGTTATCACAGTGGACATGTATAGATTTGAATTCAAACCCATAGTCCATAGTCGGTTTTTCATCCATAGGATTCGAGCACAAAGAATCGCCAAAGAACAATGTATTCGACAGCCGCAATGAAGTAGATATCGAAGTTTTTTTCTTCTTGCTAAACCAGACACAAGTCTGCTTCCTAGCAAATTTATTGTGCCACAGTACTCTTTTCATCTATTTTGCACCGCAAAGTCAAAGATCAGATATCTTGTTAGTTCAAATGAGGACTCCTTGGGATACCAAAGTCCCAAGTGAGGTGCACCCTTGAGGTACCTGAAAATACTTTTTACAGCAGTTAAGTATGATTCCTTAGGATTAGCTTAAAATCTAGCACATATGCATGTTGCAAACATTATGTCTGGTCTGTTGGGAGAATGCATATGTTGATTTGATGTTTAAATATAAATGCTCATGATTATTTGTAAAGTACTTCAAGGAATATAGGTACAAGGACTTAGTGATAGATCAAATTTGTTGGGTTGATCTAAGCTCTTAATGTGTATCATTCTGGAAATGAATGTATAGATAGAAAGATCAAAGCTGTTAGGTTGATCTTGAGATCTACTAGATAGGCTTCGAAGAATTCGTAGTGCATCAATCTGATCAAGATTGCAGAAGTTAAGGAAAAAACGTGGAGCTTCAAGAATCGTAGTGTGCCTGCCTTGAATGGCCTCTTCGAAAATCGTAAAGTGGTCCCAACGTTTGCCGAGCCAACTTAAAGATCATAGTGTGCTCTCGGAAACGTAAAGTTTACAACTCAAGCAAGTGAAGATCGTAGTGTGCAAGTATTTAAGAGAAATCGTAGTGCTCTCAGCTAATAGCATCAGACCAAGCACCAAGGCGACAAGTCACCACGATCTGAATCGTAGAGTACCACGATCTGAATTGTAGAGCACCACGATCTGAATCAAAGAGTATCATCTGTCTTGTGTCAGAAGCATCAAGCCTCATGCTTTATGTGGAGACAAACTCCAATATATGAGGAATAGATTCTAAACGTTGTAGTACTCACTAGTCCCAAAGTCATAAGAGATTTCCTTAGTATGCAACAAAGAAACGTATTGAAGAAGCTAAGGAAAGTACCATTGGTAAAGGGGAAAACACCTTTTCAGGTGTTAGGTGAAAAAGCATCGTCGCGTGTCATGGCGGTAATGCAATTCAGAAGATGTGCAGAAAAGTCTCCATCAAAGAATAGAAAGGTCAAACGCATTTAATGCTTCAACGGATGGATCCAATGGATAATTTTCAAGATCACATATATGCAAATCAAGCAGATTAGAGAAGTAAGCAAGTAATTGAACAAAAAACGTACAAGAACTCTCAATGCTCAACTCTACGATCTGAGAAAAAGAAAATCTTGCTCAGCTACTCAGTTCTTTCAAACAAGTGCTTAAACAACAACTGAGTAGCAACCATCAAGAACTCAAAATCTACCAATCAACTGAAGAAAAAGTTCCAAGTTAGAAGGACTTGAAGAGTTCTAAGTGAACTGTAAAAGAGCCAAGTCTGCTGGACTTGAAGAGTTCAAGAGTGAACTAAGAAATTCCTAGACTGCTGGTCTAGAAGGAATGTAAGTGGTTCAGAAAGTGTAAAAGACATCCTTAGTGGGTTTTCTACTCGAGGTGTAGAAGAGTTGACTAGGAGCTTTAAGTGCTCTGAACCACTTAAAACGACTGTGTCTCTTATATTATTGCTATAACTGCTATATCTGCCTCACTCTCATAAACTCACTATCTTAAGGGAGATTAAAACTAATATTAATTCCGCTAAAGTTTTAATCATTATCTACTAACAAGTTAAAATGAAAAGATTTTTAAATATCTATTCAACCTCCCTTCTAGATAACTATTGTGCCTCCGAGAACTAACAATTGGTATCAGAGCAGGTTTTATTTTATAGCCTACAAAGCCTTAGTAGATCCAATGACACACTTACCAAGTGAATCAAGAATTGGAGGGCAAGCCACCAATGTGCAATAAAGATAAATTTGCTAACTGGAAAGTTCGAATGTAAGCACACATGGACTCAATAGATGAAGATCTATTTGAGACCGTTCAAAATGGGCCCTATATTCCAACAAAGCTTGCACCAACTACAGACGATCCAAACAGAATACGAATAAAAGTCAAAGAAGAATGGACTGACAACGAGAAGAGAGTTGTACAACTCGACAAGAAGGCTAAGAACATTTTGTTTCAATCCTTAGAAGACGATTTGTTCGAAAACGTTGTCAACAGCAAAACAGCGAAGGAGGTTTGGGAAGCACTGCTCATCATGCACGAAGGAACGGAAGAAGTAAGAGAAAACAAACAATCACTTCTGACACAGCAGTATGAAATGTTTGCTCATGTTCAAGGAGAAAACATAACTGCCACCTATGAGAGATTTAACGTTCTGCTCAACTTTCTACGAGCATATGGGAAGATCTATCCAAACAAAGATCTGATCATAAAGTTCATGAGAGCCCTACCAAGCAGGTGGGATGCCAAAACCACCGCTATTAGAGAGTCAAAGAATCTTCATGAGATGACAGTTCAACAGTTATATGGCAATCTCCTGACATACGAACTAGAGCTGACTCAACGAGCTGAAACCCTATCAGAAGAAAGAAAGAAGGATAAGGGTGTTGCTCTCAAAGCAACTGAAAGTGCATCCAAAGTCAACACTGAGATTGACTCTGACTATGACGAAGACGATGATGAAGACTTTGCTATGCTGGTAAAAAGACTAAGAAGGTTCATGCGTCAAGGCAAAACCAGCATGCCAAAGAAGGTCAGCAACTACAGTAGCCAGGAGCAAATGAGTGATCTATGCTACAACTGCAAGAAGCCTGACCACTTCATTGCCAACTGTAACAAACCTCTCAGAGAATAACTAAAGAAGAAATCACATGGAAAGAAGGAATACAAAGGCAATAAAAGACCTCAGAAGAGAGACAAAGGCCTGGTAGATGGAGGATCGTGGAGTGATTCAGACAATGACTCCAATCCTGATTTTGGAGATGATGAAGAACCATAAATGGCTAATCTATGCCTAATGGCCAAACATACAAAGGACAAACTAAATTCCAACATACATGAAGTAAGTCTTGATGAGGTATTTGACTTCAACTCTCCTGATGTAGATATTAATGATTTGAGAACTGCACTGCATGTCATAACAACTGATCTACATCAATACATGAAGTGGTTCAGAGTTCTATCTAAGGATCATTCACTTTTTCAAGAGGAGAAAAAGAAAGTTCAAGAAGAGCTTGAAACAACTCTTCTAAGTACTAACCTTCTCTCTAAGCTTGAGGTTGAGAATGAGATCTTAAAACAGGCAAATGAACTCAATGCACAAAGAGAGTCCGATCTAACCTCTAAAATTGAGGAACTAGAAAAGATTATCCCTACATGGAACAAATCCTCATCATCCATGGACTCCCTGCTCTCTAGTCAGAGAAATGGATTTGACAGAACAGGCCTAGGCTTTGGGGAATCCACTTCAGAGCCATGTGTGGAAAAGACCAAAGAAACTAGCACTAGTAATGCCTCAAGTTTTAGTAGAAGCATTACCTTTGTGAAATCCTCACAGAAGGAAGAACCAACCCAACCTTGTTCTACTGTTTCCATCCATACTCCAAGGAGTAAAGGATCTCATGTTGGCCTGGGCTTTAGAAAAGGGAAGAGTAATCCATTCTCTACTCACCAACCTCTAAGGATCGTAGAGTTAAATAAAACCAACTCTATGAACCAACTGGGAAGGTAGAGTAGAGGTAAGATGCACTCCTCACATTTCATAAGACCAAAGGACATGTGGAAGAAGGAAAATCAGTTTAACAGAAGAATGACTCAAGAACCACAAAAGTCCAAATGGAAAATGAACTCTCACACACACACACACATGCATCATACTAAGTGTTTTGTGTGCAATAGAGTAGGTCACAAGGCTACAAGATGCTATTATAATTCCATGCATGTGAGACACAAGATCAAACAGATTTGGGTCCCCAAGGGTACTAACAAAATAGAACCCATGCAAATATGGGTACCAAAATGAAGGTTCAATGTTATGACAAGAAAAGAGCTCCACTATCACAACCTAGTACCTGGACAGTGGATGCTCAAGACACATGACTGGGAACAAAGCTCTTCTGTCTAACTACATAGAAAATGAGGGTCCCTCAGTCATCTTTGGAGACAATGGCTCGGGCAAGATAAGAGGATATGGCTCTGCTGGTAATGGTGCAGTATCTATCAGCAAAGTAGCATATGTGGAAGGTCTCCAACACAACCTTCTAAGCATCAGCCAACTCTGCGACAAGGGTCACCAAGTAACATTACTCAACAACCAGTGTCAAGTAAGAGATTTGAAGACATCTGTTGTAAAGCTAACCGGGACAAGAGAAGGAAATGTCTACACAGTGAATCTCGGTCAACTAAGCTCAGACAAGATAATATGCTTTCTGGAAGAAGTATATGAAGAAATGAGCTGGCTATGGCATAAACGGTTGTCCCACTTAAACTTCAAAAGCATATCCAAACTGGCATCAAAAGATCTAGTTGCAGGCCTACCTAAGTTCAACTTCGTAAAAGAAAGGCAATGCAATGCCTGTCAGCTTAGAAAGCAAACCAGAAGCTCATTCAAGAGCAAATTTGCCAACTCTATCGACAAGCCCCTGCAGTTGCTCCACATGGATCTATTTGGGCCAATTCTAACAACAAGTCTTGGAGGAAAAAGATACTCTCTAGTTATAGTCGACGACTACACCAGATTCACATGGGTATTCTTCCTAACCTCAAAGGAAGAAACGAGCTCCCAATTGATCAAGATGTTCAGACTGGTCATGAACAAGAAAGGAAAGAAAATCAAGGCTATAAGGAGTGATCATGGAAGAAAATTTGACTTCTCAGAAATGGACCAGTTCTGCACAAACAATGGCATCAGTCATAACTTCTCAGCTCCACGAACTCCTCAACAAAATGGAGTAGCTGAAAGAAAGAACAGAACTTTGATAGAGGCTGGAAGAACTCTAATAAGCAGCAATTTCATCTACTTCGAATACTTCAAGCGAAGCCATCAACACTGCATGTTACACGCAGAATAGATCACTGATACACTCTACGAACAAGAAGACACCCTATGAACAATGGAAAGGAAGAAAGCCAAGTGTCAGTTACTTTAATGTATTCAGCTGTGCATGCTACATTCTCAACAATGGGAAGCATTACTTGACAAAATTCTAACCCAAGTCAGACGAAGGAATCTTTCTTGAATATGCCACAGACAATAAGGCCTACCGAGTGCTCAACAAGAAGACACTGAGTGTTGAAGTCTCGATTCACATCATCTTTGATGAAACAAACTTAGACAAAATAGTGCTTCAAGACACTACGACCGATAGTGCAGACACTACGATTGAAGTCGTCGAGCTCAACACTACGATTGTAGTGCCAAGTCTCGATTCACATCATCTTTGATGAAACAAACTTAGACAAAACAGTGCTTCAAGACACTACGACCGATAATGCAGACACTACGAATGAAGTCGTCGAGCTCAACACTACGATCATAGTGCCAGATAGTGAAATCGTTGAGCAAGAAAATGAGATCGTAGAGAGGTCTATGCAAGACAACGAACCTCCACACCAAGAAGAAGAAATAGATCTTGAAGATTTAAGACAAGAAGGTATCAGGACAGATGTTCCAACCAAAAACAAATGGGCAAGAGATCACACTCAAGATCTAATCATTGGAGACCAAAGTGCAAGAGTCAAAACAAGAGATGCCACCCAAAATGAATGCTTTTATCTAAGCTTTCTGTCATAAATGGAACCAAAGAAGATAGAAGATGCTATGGAAGACTCCAGCTGGATAGAAGCCATGCAGAAAGAACTCAACCAATTTGAAAGAAGCAAAGTATGGAGATTGGTACCAAGACCAAAGAGTCATCCTGTCATTGGAATAAAATGGGTCTTCAGAAACAAGATGGATGAAGATGGAGTAAAAACCAGAAACAAGGCAAGATTAGTAGCCAAGGGCTACTCTCAGGAAGAAAGCATTGACTACGATGAGACATTTGCACCTGTTGCCAGACTAGAAGCCATCAGAATCTTTCTTGCCTTTACTGCTCACATGAAGTTCAAGGTCTTCCAGATGGATGTCAAAACTGCATTCCTGAATGGAGAACATCAAGAAGAAGTCTATGTAGAGCAACCTCCAGGTTTCATCAATCCATCTCTTTCCAATTATGTTTATAGATTAGAAAAAGCTTTATATGGTCTTAAACAAACACCTAGAGCATGGTATGAAACACTAACTAACTTCCTGATTGAAAATGGGTTCACTAAAGGTAGAGTAGATACCACATTATTTCTTAGAAAGCATGACAAAGTTTTATTGGTTCAAATATATGTTGATGATATTATTTTTGGTTCTACTGACGAAAAGTTATGCAAGAGATTCTCCAAGCTAATGCAGAGCAAGTTTGAAATGAACACGATGGGTGAGCTGAAAATCTTCCTTGGACTGCAAGTAAAGCAGACTGATGAAGGAATCTTCATAAACCAAGCCAAGTACATCAAAGATTTACTTAAGAAGTATGGCATGGAATCAGCCACTCCCATGAAAATCCCAATTGCTCCTACAACCAAACTTGACAAAGATGAAAAAGGTAAAAGTATTGATATAACTCAATACAGAGGTATGATAGGCTCTTTTTTATATCAAACTGCCAGTAAACTTGTAAAATCCCAAATTTTACGAATAAAGATTTAATTTTCTCGAAATAATTTTATGAATATTATGGAGTGGATTTGATATAATGTTATAGTTGTAGATAGTATTTATAAATTTTTCAAAGTATGCAAGTTGTTATATAATATTCGATTGGTCGGGAAATATTCGTTTTAACAAGGAATATTCGTACGACAGCAAAATCATTGGTGGACCCCGCAACGGAATTATTGTCGGATTGAGAAAACGACAAAAATATTTTTATGAAAATAATGGCAGAAGTTGTACCATTAACTGTTGAAACACTCGGTGTTAAAAGTACAATGAATACGCGCTGGGTTGCTTAAGTAGCAATACACCAGTATTGATTATTGATGCTTATGTGAGAAGTCACCGCTTTTGTTTTATTATTATTATTAATGTAATAAAATGTAAAAGCTTTTTATATAAAATGTAATACTTTTATAAAGTAATTCATTTTATTAGACTATAAATAGAATATATAATATTCTATTATGCATAATGTTTTGTATAGTAATATCTTTTTATATAAAAAGAATACTTTTATAAAGTTATTTGTTTTATTAGACAATAATTAGAATATATTATATTTTATTATGCATAAGTGTTGCATAATGCTGCAGATAAGTGTTTTCAGTATAGTAAATTATTTTTATATAAAATAGAATACTTTTATAAAGTTATTCGCTTTATTAGATTATAAATAGAATATATTATATTTTATTTAAAAGATTTTATTTTATTAGAATATTTTATTAAATCAATCTGACCGTCTGCTTAAAAGTAAATCAATGGGTCGTTTCATGAATTAGTTACTATGCACCCATTCTCCTATAAATAAAGCTCATTCCTTCATTATTTCTTACGAATTCAATTTAAACTCTGAGAGAGAAACTATAGAGAGTTCTTCTTCTATAATCTTAAGCGTATTTCTTTAGAGTTTAAGAAAGCTTTGAGTGTAGTGCAAGTTTTCTTCGAGTATATCCTCGCCCTACAAGTCGGAATACTCTTCTTTCAAAGGTAAGGAATGTTATTTGTTGTACTCGTAAGGGTTATTATTTCTTTCTTATTCATGAAGAGAACTTCTGTTATTCCATTCTTTATTATTCTGTTAGAATAACTCAGATATACGCTGGCTACCCTATACTTGGTGAAATTCTTCATTATTCCATTCTTTATTATTACATTGGAACATCGGTAATAAGCGTTCCATTTTTATCACGCATGACACGGTTCCGTTGTTTATTATTCTGCTGGAACATCCTCGTCTGCATGCGCTTACGCATGACCGGTTCCATTATTTATTATTTTGTTAGAATATCCGTGCGTATGCGTTTTACGCACGACCGTTTCGTTATTTATTATTATTACGTTAAATAACTCCGTGCATGCGGTCTATCGCATGCCTGGTGATTTCTTTTGTTATTCCATTCTTTATTATACTCAGTTGGTCAAAGTTTTGACTTCTATATTCCATGAAATTAGTGAAATATCCTTTATATTTGCGCTTCATCCAGTAACTTTTCATGGAAATATTCTTCTGAACATTCTTGAATTTTACTCTACAAAGAATTATCATGTTGACAATTTGGAAGTTATTGGTTCCTGGATAAATTAATTCTTGAACTTGTTTTATTGAATTATTATGTCATTAATTTCATCATCCTCATGTTTATATTATGTTGAAAGTCATCTGTGGCCTGTAGTGCATAGATGGACTTGGTATGATTATGACCAGGGATTATTCGGTATAATCATGACCGTAATGTTATAAATGATGTGGATAAAAGTCCTCATTGGCCCGTAGTGCATTGATGAACAGTTTTTTGTATGATTATGGCTATGGATTCTCTTCGGCCAAGGGCGCAAAGATGAATTGTTTTACGGCACGATCAGGACCGTTGATGAAAACATGATTATCTTTGGCCCATAGTTCATGGATAATTCATGGTCGTGATACTAAAGAATATCCTCGGCCAGAGAGTGCGTGGATGATTTGATGATGTGGATTATTTATTGTCGAGTCTCAAATGATAAAAGTGATGAAAAACCTTTAAATCATAGAAGATAGTAGATTTTACTCTCTACTGACTCTTCTAATGGATTGCTTGTTCCACCGCAGCTTAAACTTGATGTTTGTTATATTGTATCGCTTTAACATCGTTGAAGGCTAATGATAATTTATTATGCATTATCTTAGTCATAATATTTCTTACTTTGGGCTAGTTGAGCTCACCCTTTTGCTTTCATTGTTCTCTTCAGGAAATGAGAACGTAGCTGAGACTAGTCGGGGAATAGAGTGATGGTCCTAGATGGTGCATTAGTAGTCCTCACTATTATGTGAAATAGTGTAATAATAAATGTAATGAGGACTCCATTGAGTGTGGATATTGTCTAGATGACAATATTTGTATTAAAACTCACAGCATATGTTTTGTCGTATTTTACACATCGTTGTATAATTAGTTTGTATTTGTATTCAACCATGTATTTGGCGACTTCGTAATAGGTGATGTATTCCTATTTTGGGGGGCGCACAACTTGGTATCAAAACTTAGGATATGATCCTCGGATGAGATGTGAGACAAGAACTAGGAGGGGAGAGACGGGGAATTCTTTCGCTAGTATGACCTACCTAAGTTTATTTGGTATTTAATTGGTCGCTCAGAGTATAGAGATAATATGTGATATGTTAATTAACCCTTGTTTTGTGGCAGTATTTGAAAATGGCATCTGAAAATGTTGAGATCAGCAATGAAGCACATGAGACCGTTGAGTCACCAACGATCAATACCCAGGATAAGGTGCAACAGAAAGACAATAATCCTCAGGTAAACAATAACACCGATGAAATGGTGAACGATGGGTTGTTTAGAGGCTTTATGCAATTCATGCAACATCAGGCGAGAGCGGTTCCTATTCAAAATACAGGTGGAAACAATGGCAACCCACGGCTGGTCACTACTAAGCAGTTCAAGGATCTGGGACCACCGGAGTTTTTGGGAAAGCCAGAACCACTTAAGGCGGAGACGTGGTTAAAACAGATCACCAAGATATTTGATGTCTTGGGATGCTCCGAGGAGCAAAAGGTTCCCTTTGCCACCTTTATGTTGCGTGAAGAGGCAGATTACTGGTGGGAATCTGTAAAACGTACTCAGCTTGACGCACTCAAGATGTCTTGGGAGAAGTTCCAAGAATTGTTCAACGACAAGTACTTTCCCGAAAGTATTCGTCACATGAAAGAGGTGGAGTTCATCAAGCTGGAGCAAAACAATATGACCGTGTCGCAGTACGAGGCTAAGTTTGCCGAGTTATCTCGGTTTGCATCCCATTTGGTCGATAATGAGGAACGAATGACGCGAATGTTTCTAAGAGGTTTGAAACCCAATATACGTCAATACCTCATTTCTCACAAACTTTGTTTATATTCAGATATTGTGAATAGGGCTCAGTTATTGGAGCGCGATAATGAATCAACCTGAACCAAAAGGCAACGACCAACAACACGATAATAATAATCGCATGATGGCAACGGCCATCGTAACAATGATAACCATCGTGGGGAAATTATCATGCCATGAATGGTAACCATTTTGTGGTAATCATGGCCAAGATAATAAAGTGGAAATTTCAAAAAGAGAAGGTTCAATAATGTTGGAAAGACAAAGCACACCAACACCCGCTTCAAAGGAAGAAGAAACGACCACCGGTCAGATGTTTCAAATGCGACAGAGGGACACATCCGTCTAAACTGCACGCAAAGAATCCAAAGTGTGTTTTAATTGCGGAAGAGAAGGTCACATAGCTCGATTTTTGTCGTTATGGTGAAGTCAATTCCAAATTTGGGATAATGATGCCAAAGGATGTCCCGCATAAGCCAAAGCCAGAGTTTAAGAGAGTGCATTTTTTTCGTGACGAGGAACTTGAATAAAATTATCACGGGTATGTTAGTCATAAACTCTCATGCGAAGTCTATACCGTGTTAGATAATCGGGTTCTAATCACTCTTTTATTTCACCTAGTTGTGTTCAATGTTTGAAGTTAACTCCTAGAAGTTAGACTTTGATATATCTCTTTAAACTGGGAGAAACCTTCGTTACCTCCACTATTTATAAATCTTGTTCAAATCAACACTTTCACGTTACTTGTCGATCGTATCTCTTTGAAAATACTTGCCTTTGATGTGATTTTAGGAATCGATTAGTTAACTACTCATTATGCTTTTTGTAAGGTTGTTAGCTTTCATACTCCTAACCAACCTGTTATGCGAATTCAAAGTAACCAAACCACTAAAGTCAATCATTGTCATATCAAGCCATAAGTAAAGAGCCCCAATCCTTTCGTTGTTGACTTCCTTAGTGGAATGCACCGAAGCCAGACTTTTCGTAGGCGACGTCGTGAATGACGATGGCAAGTTGATAATGTGATGTACTATCCAAGTCTTGGGATAAGAGTCACAGTTTTGAAGGATATTTCTATTGTTAATAAATTTCCGACGATTCTTGAAGACTTCTTAGCCTACCCTAGAGCGTGAAATCGAATTTTGTATTGACCCCAAAGACAAAACCCATTTCTAAAACCCTTAAATATTTCTTCAACTAAAGCGAACGTAATATCGCCAAAAAGACGTTGGCTCGAGTGTTTGAAGATTACGATCGTACCATTCAATACCATCGTGGGAAAGCGAATGTGGTAATGACGCTGCGTTGAGTAGAAGATCGTATCGTTTACGAAAAGCGATGTTGTTAACACAAAGACCCATTTCGTACGACTTACAAATGATGAAAATAGAGTTAAAGACTCTAGGAACCCACGTGAAAATAATGAATATATGATAAGAATTGACTTTAATCGATAAAGTTAAATCCGCTCAAGCTACACACCCAGAGCTGATGAATGAAGAAGGTTCAAGAGGGCGTTATTCTAGAAGCAAGAATCGACGAAGAGAGGAAATCTCAACCCTCGATTTAATTGGCCCATTTAAAATCCTCGATCGAGTAGGAACTGTGACCTATAGACTCATTTTACCGCCAAGTATGTCGCGTGTTCATAACGTTTTTAACGTATCGATGTTACGTAAATATGTGGACGACCCGAACCACATTATTAATTTAGAATCGGACGAGATAACGGATAATTTAACGTATGAAGATGTACCTGTTAGAATCTTGAAATATATTTTGCGCTCAAAGGTTTTACCTCAAGAGTTAGAATCTGACGAAGTAACCTCATTTGTTCGGCATACCAGGTATGTACGTAAATTTCGAGGGCGAAATTTCATAAGGAGGGGAGATTGTAAAATCCCAAATTTTACGAATAAAGATTTAATTTTCTCGAAATAATTTTTTGAATATTATGGAGTGGATTTGAAATAATGTTATAGTTGTGGATAGTATTTATAAATTTTGCAAAGTATGCAAGTTGTTATATAATATTCGATTTGTCAGGGAATATTCGTTTTAACAAGGAATATTCGTACGACGGAAAAATTATTGGTGGACCCTATAACGGAATTATTGTCAAATTGAGAAAACGACAAAAATATTTTTATGAAAATAACGGTGGAAGTTGTATCGTTAACTGTTGAAACACTCGGTGTTAAAAGTATAGTAATACGCGTGGTTGCAAGAGCACACCTGATTGATTATTGATGCTTACGTGAGAAGTCAATCGCTTTTGTTTTATTAGTATTATTAATGTAATAAAATAGAAAGCTTTTTATATAAAATGTAATACTTTTATAAAGTTATTCGCTTTATTAGACTATAAATAGAATATATAATATTACTATTATGCATAGTAATATCTTTTATATAAAATGTAATACTTTTATAAAGTTATTTGTTTTATTAGACAATAATTAGAATATATTATATTTTATTATGCATAGTGTTGCATATCGCTCAGTATAAGATTTTCAGATAAAAAATATTTTATATAAAATAGAATACTTTTATAAAGTTATTCATTTTATTAGATTATAAATAGAATATATTATATTTTATTTAAAAGATTTTGTTTTATTAGAATATTTTATTAAATCAATCTGAACCGTCCATTTAAAAGTAAATCAATCTGGACCATTCATGAATTAGTTACTATGCAGTCCATTCTCCTATAAATAGAAGCTCATTCCTTCGTTATTTCTTACGAATTCACTGAAACTCTAGAGAGAGAAACTATAGAGAGAGTTCTTCTTCTATAATCTTAAGCGTATTTCTTTAGAGTTTAAGAAAGCTTTGGGCGTGGTCTGAAGTTTTCTTCGAGTATATACTTTCTTCTACTACCGATTGAATACTCTTCTTTCAAAGGTAAGGGATGTTATTTGTTGTACTCGTAAGGGTATTATTTCTTTCTTATTCATGAAGAGAACTTCTCATTATTCCATTCTTTATTATTCATTGAATAACTCAGATATGCTGGCCACCCTATACTTGGTGAAATTCTTCATTATCCATTCTTTATTATTATTCATTAGAACATCATGTATGCATGTATTTACGCATGACCGGGTTCCGTTGTTTATTATTCTATTGGAACATCCCGTCATGCAATGCGTTCTTGCTTACGCATGACCGTTCCATTATTTATTATTCTGTTGAATATCCCGTCTGCATGCATTCACACGCATGACCGGTTCTCATTATTTATTATTCTCGCTTGGAATAACCTATCTGCAAGCGCTTTATCGCATGCCCGGTGATTTCTTTTGTTATTCCATTCTTTATTATACTCATTTGGTTAAAGTTTTGACTTCTATACTCCATGAAATTAGTGGAATATCCTCGATATTTCAAGGCTTCATCCAAAGATATTTTCATGGAAATATTCTTCCGAGCATTCTTCAATTTTACTCTACAAAGAAGTTCATGTTGACAATTTGGACGTTATTGGTTCCTCGGATAAATTAATTCTTGAACTTGTTTTATTGAATTATTATGTCATTGTCATCATCCTCATGTTTATATTATGTTTGAAAGTCGTGTGGCTTCAGAGTAGTGCATAGATGAACTTGGTATGATTACGACTGTGGATTATTCTAAGTATAATCATGACCGTAATGTTGCAAATGATGTGAAAAAAGTCCTCATTGGCCCGTAGTGAATTGATGGAGAGTTTTTGGTATGATTATAGCTATGGATTCTCTTCGGCCAAGGGTGCAAAGATGAATTGTTTTATGGCACGATCAGGACCGTTGATGAAAACATGATTATCTTTGGCCCGTAGTGCATGGATAATTCGTGGTCGTGATACTAAAGAATATCCTTGGCCTATAGTGCAGGGATAATTTGATAATGTGGATTATTTATTATGTTGAGTCTCAACGATAAAAGTGATAAAAAAACCTTTTAAATCATAGAAGATAGTAGATTTTACTCTCTACTTGACTCTTCTAATGGATTGCTTGTTCTCCGCAGCTTAAACTTGATGTTTGTTATATATTGTCGCTTTAACACTTTGTTGAAGGCTAACGATAATTTATTCTCAGATTATCTTAGTCATAATATTTCTTCTCGGGCTAGTTGAGCTCACCCTTTTGCTTTCATTGTTCTCTTCAGGAAATGAGAACGTAGCTGGGACTAGTCGGGGAACAGAGTGATGGTCCTAGATGGTGCATTAGTAGTCCTCACTATTCTGTGAAATAGTATAATAAAAAATGTAATGAGGACTCCATTGAGTGTGGATATTGTCTAGATGACAATATTTGTATTAAAACTCACAGCATATATTTTGTCGTATTTTACACGACTGTTGTATAATTAGTTTGTATTTGTATTCAGTACCATGTATTTGACGACTCAGAATAGGTGATGTATTCCTATTTTGGGGGCGTCACAAGACCAAACATGATGTTTGCAACATACATATGTGCTAGATTTCAGGCTAACCCTAAAGAATCACATTTATCTGCTGTAAAGAGGATTTTCAAGTATCTCAAGGGTACACCTTACTTGGGGCTCTGGTACCCCCAAGGAATCCTCATTTGAACTTATAGGATACACAGATACTGATTTTGCAGACTGCAAAATAGATAGAAAGAGTACTAGTGGCACCTGTCAATTGCTAGGAAACAGACTTGTGTCCTGGTTTAGCAAAAAGCAAAACTCAGTATCCACGTCAACTACGTTGGTTTGAATACCTTGTCACGCATTAAACAACGTTTCGAGATCCTATGGATGAAAAATCAGCTAGCTGGTTATGGTTTTGATTTCAAATCCATTCCCATTCACTGTGATAACACAAGTGCAATAACAATAACTCATAATCCTGTTATGCATTCTAGGACTAAGCATATAAAAATAAGGTATCACTTCTTTAGGGATCATGTACAAAATGGAACTATATCTTTACAATATATCCCTACTGAAAATCAACTTGCTGATGTTTTTACTAAACCTCTAGATGAATCCAGGTTTAACAAGTTAATAAGTGAGCTAAGAATGCTTAATTTACAACCATGAAATATATGCTCTAGTATGTGCTAACTATACAGATACAAAGGCTATGGTTGAAATCGTAAACATGATCAAGGGAAGTCCACGATCGTAGAGCTGAAGTGACATGAAAGAAAATGATCGTAGCATAGACTCAACCATCGTAGTGCAGAATCAACGATAGCAGAACCCCACCATCAAGAGGAGCATCCTGTGATTATAAGTTTCAAAACAAAGCAATCTCTTTGATAAGTGCCTCAGGAACAAACCTAACCCTTGACTCACTCCAAGAGGTTGGCCCTTCCTGAGCTACCTTAAAAGAATGCTAAGTTAAAAACTCATCACAAGGATCCGGTCAGACTCGAAGATCGTAGCTCGATTACACGACGAATCTTCGATGACTCGACGATCGTAGCTCGAACCACGGCGATTCTCGGACAAAATCAATGATCGCAGTTCAGACTCAACGAATGCAAAGCAGACTCAACGATCACAAAAGCTACCTCAACGATCGTAGCTCAGACACAACGATTGCTGGACAGAATCAATGATCGTAGTTCAGACTCAACGAATGCAAAGCAGACTCAACGATCACAAAAGCTACCTCAATGATCATAGTCCTCCCTAAGGACACATCAGCTCTGCAGGAGCCAAGGGCAAATCAGTACAATCTTTCTCAGTCAAATTCGTAGAGCCAAGCAAAATTCGACACATGTCCCACTAAACAAAATGGACAGAGGGAAGTTACATGTACTATTTGAAAGCGCCTTTTTGAAATTAGAAGTTTAAAAGATTATCTCTCTCATCCTCTCTCAAAATAGAAACCCTAGATCAGAAGAAAGCTCAGTCAATCACACTTCTTGCAAGAAAATCAATGGCGGCTTCCAGTGTTATCTCCGGCTACAGACTCTGCTTTGATAAGTTCAAAACAACTGAACCCAAGTTTCACAAAACTCTGTCGTTACTGAAGAAGGCAGGTCTCGAAGAAGCTTTGGGTATAGACACATTGATCTACCCAAAGCTGGTAAAAGAATTCTACAATAATGGTGTATTTGAAAACAACACCATCACTGCGAAAGTCAGGAACGTAGAAATCAGACTAAAGGCTGAGGACATCAATCTAGCCCTAGGTCTCAAACCTGAAGGGTATCCGTCCATTGATGGCATAGACTTCCATAAGGGACTCAAAAAGATGCATCACAAGAAATCACCCTCTGTCAAAGGATACAAGAAGAAGGAGTTTCCACAGAGGTATGAATTTCTAGCTGATATTATTGGAAAATGTATATGTTGCAAGAGCTCTGGTCATGACTCTGTAAATGAGGTGCAACTCAAGCTCATGACGGCCATATGTTATGAAATACAACTTAACTATGGGGCTTTATTGCTTGAATGGATTGGGAAGTGGTTAATCTGCTCAAAGAAGACAAAGAGTTCTCAAAAGATGCTCTACGGGCGATTCATAAGCATCATCCTACAAGCTGCTTTGGGTGACAAGATTAAGGACGACGAAGGAGAAGCCATTAATCCAAACAGGCGAATGACCCAATAACTATTCGAAAACTAGAAAAGGAATCCAGCTGAAAATGTGCGAATGATGTTTGAATCCAGTGGAAGAACTGGTGAAATAAGAGAATCAGGAGTACCAGGAAATATGTTAGTTGTAAGAGAAATTGAAGGGGAAGAAGAAGAAACAAACAAGGGAGAACCCTCTGCCCTTATCAGAAAAAGTAAGGGCAAGAGGAAGCTTAAGGCCATGATGGAAGAAGAACCCCAGGGATCCACAACTGATAAACCAGTAGAGTCCTCTAACATTGAGACTCTAAGGATCCTGAGAAAGAAGAAACAGCAGTCTGAGGTAGAAGAAGATAGAGCTACCATATCTCAGCTGCTGAAGAAGAATAAGATCAGCCACAAACCCAAAAGGCCATCTCTTTCTTCAATTATAGAGTCTCTACTGATCGTAGAGACCAGACCAAACACCTCGAGCAAAGAAGCTGCCACACCTGATAGTCTAGGTGATCAACAGGACAAAACTGAAGTTCAAGAAAGTCCTGAGGCTGTGGCTCAGCCTAGAGAATCAAGAATAAAACAGGTCAAGAAATATATCCTTGAAAATGAAAAATTGCTCAAGGAGGAAGACAAGAGTATGGCTGCCAAAAAGGAACTGTCCAAAGCAAGCCAAGAGGACAATGCTCCAGCTGAGGGGGAGATCCCTGATGTTCTTATGATAGAGAATACACCAGCTAAGGGGGAGATGCCTGAAGCTCCCATCCTAGAAGATGCTCCAGTTGAGGGGGAGCTATTGATCGTACAAGAAGATGATCAAGTTGAGGGGGAGGCTCATGACATCTCCATGGAAGAAGAAGAGGTCCTTGTAAGAAATGAAGAAGAACCAGTGCAAGAACATCATGAGGCCATTGAGATAATGGAATCCTCCAACGAAAACAGAGAAGAGGAAGAAGATGATGAGGTCGAGATCACAGCTGTGGGCATAAATGGGTACAGAAGAGCTAACTATGAGCAACTATTTTCATATCTACCCATGATGCCTTTCCATCAAGCTCAAATTCTAAATTCCTAGAATCACATATTTTGGAGCTTCAAAGAGTATCCGGTTATCTCAGTACTAGCAAATGGATTCCCAGGAAGATTCAACTTTGCCAAGAAGTTACTCACAAATAACTCTTCCTCAAGTATAAACCTGAGGTACTGTCTATCCCAACCCTCTTCAGAGTTAATCACTTGCCATCATCCTCATTTAATCAATTTTATGAATTCCCACGATGGTTGGAAGTAATTCTTCATCCACTAAATCAATTTCCAGTTGCAGAATCCCAAAATTCTGTAACTAAGGAACCAAATGCGGTCAACTTCATAATGCTCCCACAACCCATCATCTCTACTATGACGCCCCCAAAATAGGTATACCCGACCCATTCTGAGTCGCCAGATATCACACTATAAAAATTAAATACAAACTTCATTTATACAACTGTTGAACTGTCGTGCAGAGTACGACAACAGTTAACTGTGAGTTTAAATACAATATTGTCTCGTAGACCGTATCCAAACTCAAATTATTACAATGCCATATAAAATACAGCAGCAAATATTTCAAGACCCCAAAGAAGATTACTATCTTGTTTATGGGCAAAGGTGCAAAAAAACTCCTGATGTTTACACGGATGTCCCACTTCCACCCTAAACTAATTTTTTTTCCAAAAGTACCCTTAACGTTATATTTTTGGGTCGCTTCACCGCCAGTTAATGTAATTTTTAAAAAAATCTAACTTTTAAAAAGTAATTTTTAAAAAAAATAGAATTTTTTTAAAAAATGCCTTTTAAAAAAAAAATAATTTTTAAAAATGTTTTTTAAAAAATAGACTTTTTAAAAGCGATTTTTTAAAAAAAATGCAATTTTTAAAATGACTTTTTTTAAAAAAAAATAATTTTTAAAACAATTTTTTAAAAAATAGAATTTTTTAAAAAGCGAAACTTTTTAAAAGCGCTTTTTTAAAAAAAATAGATTTTTTTAAAAATGACTTTTTTAAAAAAAAAAATGTAATTTTTAAAAATGCGAATTTAAAAAAAAAGCAGAACTTTTTAAAAGCGCTTTTAAAAAAAATAGATTTTTTAAAAATGACTTTTTAAAAAAAATAAATTTTTTAAAAAATAGAATTTTTTAAAAAAAATTTTAAAAACAAAATTTTTTAAAAAAATGTAACTTTTTTAAAGCGCTTTTTTTAAAAAATAGAATTTTTAAAAACACCTTTTTAAAGAAAATGTAATTTTTAAAAAGCAGTTCTTTTAAAAAAAGCAAATTTTTAAAAAGATTTTTTTTTTAAAAGAATTTTTAAAAATAGAATTTTTTAAAACAAACTTTTTAAAAAAAAAACGGAACTTTTTAAAAGATGATTTTTAAAAAATTAGAATTTTAAAAAACATATTTTTTAAAAAGGAACTTTTTAAAAGCAGCTTTTTTAAAAAAAGCAATTTTAGTATAATAGAATTTTTAAAAAATAGACTTTTTAAAAAATAGAATTTTTAAAAAAATGTAATGTTAGTATTTTAGTATTTTTAAATTTATTTTTTTAGTATTTTAGATGTAAATATGTTATGTTTTGAATTTTAGTATTTTGATTAAATGAGGTAAATATGTTATGCTTTTTTATTTTGAATTTTAGTATTTTTGTTTTGATTAAATGATATATATTGTTTTATTTAAAATTTTTATTATATTTAAGCATGCCACGTCATCAAATTTTAACGCTGCTTTGTCTTTTCTTAACTAAGGCGTGGCGACCCAAAAAATGTAATGTTAAGGGTACTTTTGAAAAAAAAATTAGTTTAGGGTGGAAGTGGGACATCTGTGTAAACATTAGGGGTTTTTTGCACCTTTGCCCTCTTGTTTATTCTAATGAGGTGTACTTTTGATGCTTTCAAAGTCGGGTTCTCATCACCCTATTGTTGTTTGTTAAAATCAATTATTAAGTGACGTATAAAATACGACACACACATCTTAGGTCCTCAATACAATTATCTGTTGCAAGTCATGCCATTTTATAATGTATTGAGAAACTTCGACAGTCTCGGACCATCACACTATTTCCCTGTTATCCCTGCTCGACCCAGCTACACTCTTATTACCTGAAAGGAATTATGAAGCAAAAGGGTGAGCACAACTAGCCTAGTAAAGAATATCATAACTAAAGATAATTAAATTATCAATAGCTTTTGTCAATAATAAATTAGAGATTTAGAACATATGGTAGATAATAAAACTTTTCAACAATAATTGCAGCGGAATCAATAATCCATTAGAAGAGTCAAGTAGAACATAATGTCTACTTTCTCCTCCAAATTAAAAGTCCATCGTTAATATTTCATGTCTGTAATAGTCATCAACAGTTCTTCGTTGTACCCAAGACAAAGAGAACTTTCATCACCTGTCTTCACCTGAACCACTAAAGATTTTAATTAAGTTCACAATTCATATTTATAATCATGTAAATCAACAGTTTCTCCTTGCCACAAAGGATTAATAGAATGTTTACTCAATATCCTTACCCCAAAGGCTAAAGATATTCAAATGTAATAACAATGATCATACCAATCAGTTGTCTACCTTTGCACTACGTGCTAAAGATATTCAACTATAAAACCAAACGCTGAGACTTAGCTTAATAAATAATTCCCATCATCGAATCATCCTTGCACTATGGGCCAAGGATATTCGTTAGTATCACCAGTGGTCATGATCATGTCATACACCTGTCCATCTTTGCACTACGGGCCAAAGCTATCAATTAACAAGTTATCTTTGCACGTAAGCCAAAGATATACAACTGTAAAATCAATAATCAACAATCCATCTTTGCACGTAAGCCAAAGACGACTTTCATCACAATATAAGCATGAAGATGATGATAATGATATAAGCATTAATTAAACGAAATCAAGGATAAATATTAAAGACTTTAAATTTATCCAAATATTATCAATCACTTAATAAACTCATAATCTAATATTATTAATATTATAACAATATTTTAATCACTTCTTAAACTTATAAATAATTTATTTCAATTGTTTACACTTTATCAAATAATGCATTTAATCATTCTAAAATGTCATACTCATAAGATTTCATCACCAATGATCAAATCCCTCATCAAAAATCTGCATATACCTTATATAGGATTCCTAAGCCATAAAATCCTATTTTCCAACTTTGTTACTTCACATAACATATTTAACTCATTTACTCATAACTAGATCATTTTTATGAAAAATACTAAATCATTCCCAAAAATATTTCTTTTCTGGGATTTAGCAGGATATAGTCCCATAATAAACATATATTTTTCTCGGAATTTTTAAAATTCATTTACTATTTTTCAAAAATCAATTTCTAATTAATTCCTTAAGAAATTAGCTACCTCAAGTTTAACTCCAGAAATTCTCAAATCTTGGTAGGATCTTACACATGTTAACGTGAGCTTTCAGTTTAAATTTCATGATCATCAGAGTTATAGAACTCCGGTTATAGCATTTTTCGTCAGAAAAACCTAAATATTGAAATAGTCATAACTTGATCATTTTAAGTCGGAATGAGCTCATTTTTGGACAGGAGGTACTTTATACCATATATTTTCATGTCCCAAAAGGCTAGAATGTTTCTCACAAATTAAGTGACCGAAACAGCCGTTCTAAAAATATGGACAGTAGCATTTCGGTAATTTTCAGCTCTTGACTCTTTTGCTAAAATCAGTCCACACAAAAATTTACAACACCTTTTCCAGTGATTCCACTTGGAGATGCTACAAAAATCATAGATCTAACTCTAGAACCTGACCACACTCAAAAATTCAAAATATAATAGGAGATATGGTCAATTGAATTTCATGTTCCATTTTCACCAAAATCTGATTTTTCAACACTTTATGATTTCTAAGAAACTTTCATGTTTTCACATAATAACCAACATAACTCATCATAACACTTACTAATACTACATATACCCATGATTTTCATCAGTCCAATGCTTTTATTATGACTTTCATTATAATCCACGTAAACAGATCATTTCCACAATTTAATAAGGAATGAATACAAAGGATCATTCACCATGCATGTGGTAATTCACATAGACAGGTTATTCCAACAGAATAATAAAGAATGGAATAATAGAAGGATTCACCATGTGTGCGATAGACTTGCAGACATGTTATTCCCAATGTAATAATAAATAATAGAACAGTGTCATGCGTAAGCAAACGCATCGGCGGATATTCCAAGCGAATAATAAATAATGGAACCCGGTCCCAGGCGTAACGCATACGGACAAGATATTTCACGAATAATAAATAATAGAACCAGGTCCCACGTAAACGCAAGCTAGATGTGATATTATTCGACGAATAATAAAGAACGGAATATTAGAAGAATTTCACCATGTATGCGGTACTTCGCATAAACATGTTATTCCAATAGAATAATAAGAATGGAATAATAGAAGAATTTCACCAAGTATAGGGTAGCCCGCGTATACAGGTTATTCCAACAGAATAATAAAGAATGGAATAACAAAAGTTCTCTTCATGAATAAGAAAGAAATAATACCCCTTACGAGTACAACAAATAATATACCTTACCATAATAATATCCCTTTACCTTTCAAATAAGAGTATTCCGACTAGTAGGGCAAGGATATACTCGAAGAAAACTTGCACTACTCTCAAAGTTTTCTTAACTCTAAAGAAATACGCTCAAGATTATAGAAGAAGAATTCTCTCTATAGTTTCTCTTTCTAGAGTTTCAGTGAATTCGTAAGAAATAATGAAAGAATGAGCTTCTATTTATAGAAGAATGGAATGAATAAGAACCAACCCATGAACAGTCCTAGATTGATTTACTTTAATCCAGACGGTCCATATTTAAAAGCAAAATCTTTTAAATAAAATATAATATATTCTATTTTATATAAAAAGATTTTTACTATAAAACACTATGCAGAGCCTATACAAACACTATGCATAATAAAATATAATATATTCTATTTATAGAATAACTTTATAAAAGTATTCATTTTATATAAAAAGATTTTACTATGCAAAACACTATGCACCATAGAATATAATATATTCTATTTATAGAATAACTTTATAAAAGTATTCATTTTATATAAAAAGATTTTACTATGCAAAACACTATGCATAATAGAATATAATATATTCTATTTATAGAATAACTTTATAAAAATATTCTGTTTTATATAAAAAGCTTTTCTGTTATAATTTCAACCAACGGTCTGAAAAATTAGTACATCTCTTCATGGAATAATATTGTACCCAAAAATAATTTGGACCGAAAAGAAATATATTTTGTTCGGGTGAATAGTATCTTGTGAATAGTAACTCGTGAATAGTAACTCTTGAATAGTAACTCGTGAATAGTAACTCATGAATAGTAATTTGTGAATAGTACTCCGACACAAAAAGTGTCCCAAATACCCGAGTGAATAATACTAGAGTGAATAGTAACTGGGTATTTTATGACAACTTGTCTACTTTGAAAATTTTTCACATATCACCCTTAAGTTTAACCTTTTATCAATTTAACCATTCACCAAAATAGAAAAATTGAATACTTTTATTTCATAAAATTCGGGGTCTCACATCTACGATCACGGACTCTAGCCTCATTGTAGAGTCTCCACCTCAAATCGTAGAGTCACCAAACCCAAACATCCAAACCCAGGCCCCTCCATCGGATATTCCCTCCTCATCCAGCAACGAATACTTCAATCTCGATCTTGCCATCTACTCGTTACAAGATCAATACCAGAGACAAACCCCTTCCTCACAAACTCCCCAACTGAATGAAATTCTTTCAGAGTTGTCCACAAAAGCTGACTTGGAATAAATGTCTAAGAAAGTGATCAAGGAACTCGATGAGAGTCTTGAAGAACACACTGACCTCATTCAGCTGTGATTAACTACAATGATCAATGCTGCCAATAAACTCCCACAATCCCTAAGCTCTACGCTCTCTAAGACTCTTAAGGAGTTTGTCAAGCAAATGATTCAAAGCATAAAGGACTAGGATGACATTCACTTTCTAGCAGCCAAGAAACACAGAGAAGATGTCCTTGCCCTACAGAAAACTCAAGAAAATCCAAATAAAAACATGTTGGAAAGCTTCCTCAATCTACAAATTGCCGTCAAAGAATTCCAAAAATTCTACGTCAGCAGTGGCAAACAAACTGACAACATTCTATCAGTTCTCCAACAAAGGGAAGCTCGGTGTGAAGCTCTAACAGAAGAAAATCGAGAGGACATTGCTCAGACTAAAAGTCAGCTCAACGAGCTTGTCCAAGGACTGAATCGCCTCTCAGCAGATATTCGAACCCTTGATGCTGACATAAAGGGGGAGAATAAAGGGAAAGGAGAAGGAGCCTAGGGCGGAGGCAGAGGAGGTCAAGGAAGCCAGAGAAGAGGCAGAGGACAATTCCACACTCAAGCTTTAAGAAGCCATCAACAGACTCCACGATCAAGCAATCAGACTCAACGATCTGATCAGCAGAAAGTCTTAATGGCTCAACCAATAAGGAGTCAAGGGCCAACTACCAGCTCACAAAATGTGACCACTACAGGCCTAAGAATGCCAATTGGAGATCCTGCATTCATGAATAGGCATGATCACAACCCAAGGTTAAGCCCAAGTGAGCTGGAAGAGATATCTAGAAGGGATGAAGCAAGCAGTGAAAGAAGGGCTGAGGAGTATGCCAATCCTCCACGCAAAAGACCAAAGAAATAGAGATAAGTGAAAGTTTAAATTCTTATTGATGTAAAGCTAAATTGTAATACTCTTCAATCATCAATAAATTCATGCTTATTCTCTTGAAATTTCAGCTGCTCACTGAAATACTAAGTCATGTTTAAATTTCCTGCAATTGCATCTAGATACTAATAATCATGAAAACAAATCTCATTGGTTATGTCAACATCAAATAGGGGAGATTATTGGGAGAATCCATATATTGATTTGATGTTTAAATATAAATTCTCATGATTATTTGTAAAGTTCTTCAAGAAATATATGTACAAGGACTTAGTGATAGATTAAATTTGTTGGGTTGATCTAAGCTCTTAATGTGTATCATTCTGGAAATGAATGTATAGATAGAAAGATCAAAGCTGTTAGGTTGATCTTGAGATGTAATAGATAGGTTTCGAAGAATTTGTAGTGCATCAATCTGATCAAGATTGCCGAAGTCAAGGAAAAAATGTAGAACTTCAAGAATCGTAGTGTGCCTGACTTGAATGCCTCTTCGGAAATCGTAAAGTGGTCCCAACGTTTGTCGAGCCAACTCAGAGATCGTAGTGTGCTCTCGGAAACGTAGAGTTTACAACTTAAGCAAGTGAAGATCGTAGTGTGCAAGTATTTAAGAGAAATTATAGTGCTCTCGGCTGATAGCATCAGACCAAGCACCAAGGAGACAAGTCACCACGATCTGAATCGTAGAGTACCACGATCTGAATCGTAGAGCACCATGATCTGAATCGTAGAGTATCATCTGTCTTGTGTCAGAAGCATCAAGCCTCATGCTTTATGTGGAGACAAACTCCAACATATAAGGAATGGATTCTAAACGTTGTAGTACTCACCAGTCCCAAAGTCATAAGAGATATCCTTAGTATGCAACAAAGAAGCGTATTGAAGAAGCTAAGGAAAGTACCATTGGTAAGGGGGAAAACACCTTTTCAGGTGTTAGGTGAGAAAGCGATCATTGTGTCGAGGGCGTAATGCAATTCGAAGATGTGCGAAAAAGTCTCCATCAAAGAACAGAAAGGTCAAACGCATTTAATGCTTCAACGGATGGATCCAACGGATAGTTTTTAAGATCACATATATGCAAATCAAGCAGATGAGAGAAGTAAGCAAGCAATTAAACAAAAAACATACAAGAACTCTCAACGCTCAACTCTACGATCTGAGAAAAAGAAAAGCTTTCTCAGCTACTTAGTTCTTTCGAACAAGTTCTTAAACAACAACTGAATAGCAACCATCAAGAACTCAAAATCTACCAATCAACTAAAGAAAAAGTTCTAAGTTAGAAGGACTTAAAGAGTTCTAAGTGAACTATAAAAGAGCCAAGTCTGTTGGACTTGAAGAGTTCAAGAGTGAACTAAGAAGTTCCTAGACTGCTGGTCTAGAAGGAATTTAAGTGATTCAGAAAGTGTAAAAGATATCCTTAGTGGATTTCCTACTCGAGGAGTAGAAGAGTGGACTAGGAGCTTTAAGTGCTCTGAACCACTTAAAACGACTGTGTCTCTTATATTCTTGCTATAACTGCTATATCTGCTTCACTCTCATAAATTCACTATCTTAAGGGAGATTAAAACTAATATTAATTCCGCTAAAGTTTTAATCATTATCTACTAACAAGTTAAAACAAAAAGATTTTTAAATATCTATTCAACCCCCCTTCTAGATAACTATTGTGCCTCCGGGAACTAACATGGTCTACTGGCAATCAGATATAGAAGAGAGCCTATCATACCTCTGTATTGAGTTATGTCAATACTTTTACCTTTTTCATCTTTGTCAAGCTTGGTTACTAGAGCAATTGGGGTTTTCATAGGAGATGCTGATTCCATGCCATACTTTTTAAGTAATTCTTTAATGTAATTGGCTTGGTTTATGAAGATTCCTTCATCAATCTACTTTACTTGCAGTCCAAGGAAGAAGTTCAGCTCACCCATCATGCTCATTTCAAACTTGCGCTGCATAAGCTTAGAGAATCTCTTACATAACCTTTCATCAGTAGATCCAAAAATAATATCATCAACATATATTTCAACTAATAAGACTTTGTCTTTATGCTTTCTAAGAAATAATGTGGTATCTACTCTACCTCTAGTGAACCCATTTTCAATAAGAAAGTTAGTTAGTGTTTCATACCATGCTCTAGGTGCTTGTTTAAGACCATATAAGGCTTTGTCTAATCTATTGACATAATTAGAAAGAGATGGATTGATGAAACCTGGAGGTTACTCTACATATACTTCTTCTTGAAGTTCACCATTTAGGAATGCACTTTTGACATCCATCTGAAAGACTTTGAACTTCATATGAGCAGCAAAGGCAAGGAATATTCTGATGGCTTCTAGTCTGGCAACAGGTGAAAATATCTCATCGTAGTCAATGTCTTCTTCCTGAGAATAACCCTTGGCCACTAGTCTTGCCTTATTCCTGGTTATTACTCCATCTTCATCCATCTTGTTTCTGAAGACCCACTTGGTTCCAATGATAGGATGACTCTTTGGTATTGGTACCAATCTCCATAATTTGCTTCTTTTAAATTGATTAAGTTCTTCCTGCATGGCTTCTATCCAGCTAGAGTTTTCCATAGCATCATCTATCTTCTTAGGTTCTATTTGTGATAGGAAGCTTAGATAAAAACATTCATTTTGGGTGGCAGCTCTTGTTTTGACTCTTGCACTAGGATCTCCAATGATTAAGTCTTGAGTGTGATCTCTTGCCCATCTATTTCCTGTTGGGACATCTGTCCTGATACCTTTTTGTCTGAGATATTCGAGATCAATTTCTGCTTCTTGATATGGGGGTTCGTTGTCTTGCGTAGGCCTCTCTACGATCTCATTTCCTTGCTCACGATTTCACTGTCTCGAACTATGATCGTAGTGTTGAGCTCGACCACCTCGTTCATAGTGTCTAAATTGTCGTTCATAGTGTCTTGAGGCATTGTTTTGTCCAAGTCCGTTTCATCAAAGATGATGTGGATCGAGACTTCAACACTCAATGTCTTTTTGTTGAACACTCTCTAGGCCTTACTGTCTGTGGCATACCCAAGAAAAATTCCTTCGTCTGACTTGGGTTGGAACTTTGTCAAATACTGCTTCCCATTGTTGAAAATGTAGCATGCACATCTGAATATATGGAAGTAGCTGACATTTGGCTTTCGTCCTTTCCACAGTTCGTAGGGAGTCTTCTTAATCGTAGAGTGTATCGATGGTCTGCTCGACGAGTGTAGCATGCAAAGGTCGATGATTCTTACCTGTAATTATTCGAGCAAATGGGTCACTTTGCTAGTAGAGTTCTTCCAGCCTATATCAACGTTCTGTTCTTTCTTTCAGCTACTCCATTTTGTTGAGGAGTTCGTGGAGCTGAGAAGTTATAACTGATGTCATTGTCTGTGCAGAGCTGGTCCATTTCTGAGAAGTCGAATTATCTGCCATGATCACTCCTTATAGTCTTGATTTTTTCCCCTTTCTCGTTCATCACTAGTCTGAACATCTTGATCAGTTGGGAGCTTGTTTCATCTTTCGAGGTTAGAAAGAATACCCATGTGAATCTGGTGTAATCGTCCACTACGACTAGTGAGTATCTCTTCCCTCCAAGGCTCGTTGTTGGAATTGGCCCAAATAGATCCATGTGAAGCAGCTGCAGGGGCTTGTCAATTGAGTTGGCAATTTTTCTCTTGAATGAGCTTTTGGTCTGCTTTCCAGGTTGACAGGCATTGCACGTCCTTTCTTTGACGAAGCTGAACTTGGGTAAGCCTGCAACTAGATCTTTTGAGGCCAGTTTGGACATGCTCTTGAAGTTAAAATGAGACAGTCTTCTATGCCATAGCCAGCTCATTTCTTCAGATGCTTTAGCCAGAAAGCATATTGTCTCGTCTGAGTTTAGTTGTCCAAGATTTACTGTGTAGACATTTCCTTCTCTTGTTTTGGTTAGCTTTATAGCAGATGTCTTCAAATCTCTGACTTGACACTGATTGTTGAGGAATGCTACTTGATGACCCTTGTCGCAGAGTTGGCTAATGCACAGAAGATTGTGTTGTAGTCCTTCCACATAGGCCACTTTACTGAAGGACACTGCACCATTCCCAACTGAGCCATATTCTTTTGTATTGCCAGAGTCGTTGTCTCCAAAGATGATTGAGGGACCCTCCTTCTCAATGTAGTTAGACAGAAGGACTTTGTTCTCAGTCATGTGTGTGACGCTCCCAAAATAGGTATACGTCACCCATCATGAGTCGCCAAATACATGGTACAAAATTCAAATACAACTTAATTATACAACAGTCGTGTAAAATACGACAAAACATAATCTAAGAGTTTTTAATAAGAATATTGTCATCTAGATAATATACAAACTCAATGGAGTCCTCATTACATTTATTATCACACTATTTAATGTAATAGTGAGGACTACTAATGCTATCATTTGACCGAATCACTCCGTTCCCGACTAGTCCCATTTCGATCTCATTTCACAAGAGAATAAAGTGAAAGAAAGGGTGAGCTCAACTAGCCCAAGAAGAAATATTATGACTAAGATAATGCGAATAAATTATCATTAGCCTTCAACAAAGTTAAACCGATAAAATATAATAAACATCAAGTTTAATCTGCAATGAACAAAGCAATCCATTAGAAGAGTCACGTAGAGAATAAAATCTACTATCTTCTATGATTTAAAAGGTTTTCATCACTTTTATCGCCGACTCGACTTAATAAATAAACCACATCATCCTCACTTTACGACCAAGGATATTCATTAGTATCACGACCACAAAAACTGGATACTGGAATAGTGAGGTAGTAGACTTCTCTTCTTCTTTCTCTCTATAATAATTACTCTAAAACTTTTGTGAATTGGTGAGAAATGAAGGAAGAATGAGCTTCTATTTATAGGAAAATATAGTTTCGATAATTGCACGTTTTGGGGCTCGAAATATTACAGTATAATACCTTCCTCTTTTTCTTCATTTTTAAATTAGTCCTGCAAGTATTAACAAACTTGCACCAGCTCCCCTAATAGTAAATAATGTGAATTAATAGTTCATTCATGTGACTCAATAGTATAATCATGTGAAAAAACTAATTACAGTATAGTACCTTCAACTATACCTCCATTTTTAACTTAGTCATGCAAGTATTATCAATCTTGCACCAACTCCCCTAATAGTACAAGAATGTGATTCAATAGTATACAAATGTGAGCAAATAGTTATATAAGCATGTGAATTAGTAGCAATTAATTGCTCATTTATCCGATAAATTACCCGATTTATCAATATAACCCCCAGACATCAATTATCATCGAAATAGATGTCGATTTACACTAACACTAATAATCCCAACACAATGGAACTATTAAATTCATCTTTAATCAACCCAACTTATTCATCATTAATATTATAACTTACAATATTTAACAACCAGGTCGTTCCCAGGAAAAAAGGGGCTTTCCGAAACCTCTCCTTGACAGAACTTCTAGACATTGTCAATATTGCAAATAATAATATGAATAACTTTGTCGTCTCAATTATTGATTTAATAATAATAAATATTATGCGATGATAATCTTTGACAATAATTGAATCAATAATATGAGAGATATGATGCAAAGCAATTATCAGTAGCAATAATTGAGTATAACCGAGTGACTTCTCACGTAAGCATCAATAATCAATCTACCGTGCTACTATGCAACCACGCATATTCTTGCACTTTTTTACTACCGGGTAGTTCAACAGCTTTAACTGTAACACTTTCACCGTTATTTTTATAAAAGATAATTACATTGTTTTCTAACTACGACAATACTTCCGTTGTGGGGTCCACCAAAGATTATTGTGACGCCCCCAAAATAGGTATACATCACCTATTCTGAGTCGCCAAATACATGGTACAGAATACAAATACAACTTAATTATACAACTGTCGTGTAAAGTACGACAAAACATAAGCTGTGAGTTTTAATACAAATATTATCGCCAGACAATATACAAACTCAAATTCAATATTATTACATTTATTTTCCACTATTTCACTGAATAGTGAGGACTACTAATGCTATCATCTGGTCCGTCACTCCGTTCCCCGACTAGTCCCTGCTACGTTCTCATTTCCTGAAGAGAACAATAAAAGTAAAAGGGTGAGCTCAACTAGCCCAGTAGGAAATATTATGACTAAGATAATGCATAATATATTATCGTTAGCCTTCAACAGTGTTAAACTGATACAATATAACAACCATCAAATTTAACTGCAGCGGAACAAGTAATCCATTAAAAGAGTCAAGTAGAGAATAAAATCTACTATCTTTTATGATTTAGAAGGTTTTTCATCACTTTTATCACTGGGACTCAGCTTAATAAATAATCCACATCATCGAATCACCCCACACTACTGACAATGATATTCTTTAGTATCACGACCACAATTATCCATGCATTACGGGCCAAGAATATTTGTGTATTCATTAATGGTAATGATCATGCCAACAATCGTCCCATCAATGCACTACGGGCCAATGAGGACTTTTTTCCACATTATTTGTAACATTACTGGTCATGATTACAATCAATAATCCTCAATCATAATCATACCAAGTCCATCTATGCACTATAGGCCACGATGACTTTCAACAAAATATAAACATGAGGATGATGACAATGATATACGAAATTCAATAAAACAAGTTCAAGAATTAATTTATCGAGGAACTAATAACGCCCAAATTGTCAACATGATACTTCTTTGTAGAGTAAAATTCAAGAATGCTCGTAAGAATATTTCCATGAAAATATACTGGGATGAAGCGCAAATATCGAGGATATTCCACTAATTTCATGGAGTATAAAGCCGAAACTTTAACCAATCGAGTATAATAAGGAATGGAATAACAAAAGAAATCACCAGCATGCGATAGACCGCACACGCAGTTATTCCAACAGAATAATAAATAACGGAATCGGTCCGGCCAGAAACGCATGCATGTGATATTCCAACAAAAATAATAAAGATTTTAATCGAATCCCATGTAGAACGCATGCATGTGATATTCCAACGAGAATAATAAAGATTTTAACTAGGTCCCAGTAGAACGCATGCATGGATGTTCCAACAGAATGATAAATAATGGAACCAGTCCCACGAAAAACGCATGCATGAATGTTCCAATAGAATGATAAAGAATGGAATCACGTAAGAATTTCACCAAGTATAGGGTAGCTCATGCGTATCAAAAGTTATTCCAATGTAATAATAAAGAATGGAATAACAGAAGTTCTCTTCATAGATAAGAAAGAAATAATACTCCCTACCTTAGAAAAACTTGATACTAGAATAGTGAAGTAACAGACTTCTCTTCTTCTTTCTATGATTTCTCTCTATAATAATCGCTCTAAAGCTTTTGTGAATTGGTGAGAAATAAAGGAAGAATGAGCTTCTATTTATAGAAAAATATAGTTTCGATAATTGCACATTTTGGGGCTCGAAAAATTACAGTACAATACCTCCAACTTTTCTTTCATTTTTAATTTAGTCCTGCAAGTATTATCAAACTTTCACCACCTCCCCTAATAGTAAATAATGTGAATCAATAGTTCAATCATGTGAATCAATAGTATAATCATGTGAAAATACGAATTTACAGTATAGTACCTCCATCTATACCTCCATTTTAACTTAGTCATGCAAGTATTATCAATCTTGCACCAACTCCCCTAATAGTAACAAAAATGTGAAACAATAGTATACACATGTGAACAAATAGTTATAATCATGTGAAATAATAGCAATCAATTGCTCATTTATCCGCTTAAACACCCGATTGGTCAATATAACCTCCAGACGTCAATTATTATCAAAATAATTATCGATTTTCACTAACACAAATAATTCCAACACAATGAAACCATTTTTATCAAAAATATAAATTTTGAAATTTCGAAGTTTGACTTTTCCTAAAAAAAGTCAACTGTTGACTTTTTGACCAAATAGTGAATTCTGGAAAATTTTGTGTTTATAGACTATTTTTACTAATTTCATCGTTCGGACTCAAATATCACGTCAAGCGCTCCAAATTCAACTCCTAACACAACTTCAATTTTAATAACATTCATCATTAATATTATAACTCACAATATTTATCAACCGTGTCGCTCCTGGAAAGAGGGGGGCTTTCCAATAAGGATTTCTCCTATCAGCGCGCATTAGGTGACCAAACCTCTCCTCGATGTAACTTCTGTACATTATAAATATTGCAATTTAATAATATGAATAACTTTATCGCCTCAATTATTGACTTAATAATATAACATATTATGCAGATGATACTTATGACAATAATCGAATCAATAATATGAGAGATATGATGCAACAATTCTTCGTAGTAATAATTGAGTATAACCGAAAGTGACTTCTCACGTAAGCATCATTAATCAATACCGTGTGTACTACTATGCAACCACGCCAGACATCAGTTTTTTACTACCGGTAGTTCAACAGCTAACGGTAAAACTTCCGCCGTTATTTTTATAAAGTATTTTTGTCATTTTCTCAATCCGACAATAATTCCTTTGTGGGGAGTCCACCAATGATTGTGTGGTTTTAGCATTTAATATTCCTATTAAAACGAATATTCCCCACCAATCGAATATTATATAACAACTTTGCGTATTTTGCAAAATTTGTAAATATTACCCACAACTATAACATTATATCAAATCCACACCATAATATTCAAAAATATATTTTGAGAAAATTTAATCTTTATTCAAAAAGTTGGGGTCTTATTGTCTTGCGGCGCGAATATTCCTCATAAAACAAATATTCCCCACCAATCGAATATTATATAACCACTTGCTTACTTTGCAAAATTTGTAAATATTACCCACAACTATAACATTATATCAAATCCACACCATAATATTTAAAAATATATTTCGAGAAAATTTATTCTTTATTCATAAAAGTTGGGGTCTTACAATGTGCCTTGAGCATCCACTATCCAGATACCAGGTTGTGATCGTGGAGCTCTGTTCCTGTGGTAACATTAAACTTTCATTTTACTACCCATACTTGCATGGGTCCTACTTTGTTAGTACCCTTGGGAACCCAAATCTGCTTCATTTTAGGTCTCACATGCATAGGATTATAATAGCATATTACAGCCTTGTGACCAACCTTATTGCACACAAAATATCTAATATGATGCATGCTTGCGTGTGTGAGAGGATTCTTCTTCCATTTGGACTTTTGTGGATCTTTAGTCATCTTTCTGTTAAGCTGATTCTCCTTCTTCAATGTGTCATTGTGTTTCATGATTTGTGAGGAGTGTACCTTTCCTCTACTGTTCCTTCCCAGTTGGTTCGTGAAGTTGATTTTACTCGACTCTACGATCCTTCGAGGTTAGAGGGTAGTGGTTGGGTTACTCTTCTCTTTTCTGAAACCCAGGCCAGCATGAGATCCTTTACTCCTTGGAATATGGATTGAATCAGTAGAGCAGGGTTGGACCGGCTCATCCTTCTATGATGATTTCACAAATATAATGTCTCTACTAAAACTTGAAACATTGCTGGTGCTAGTTTCCTTTACCTTTTCCACACATGGCTCTGAGGTGGATTCCCCAAAGCCTAAACATGTTCTGTTAGAGACACTTCTCTGGCCAGAGATCAGGGAGTCCATGGATGAAGATGATTTATTCCATATAGAGATTGTCTTTTCTAGTTCCTCAATTTTAGAGGTTAGACTTGACTCTCTTTGTGCATTGAGCTCATTGGTCTGTTTTAAGAGTTTTTTCAGCTTCAAACTTGGAGAGAGAGTCAGTACTTAGAAGAGTTATTTCCAGTTCTTCTTGAACTTTCTCTTTCTCCTTTTGAAGAAGTGAATAATCCTTAGACATAACTCTAAACCATTTCATGTATTGATACAGATTAGATGTTATGCCATGCAGTGCAGTTCTTAAATCATCAATGTCTACATCAGGAGAATTGAAGTCAAATACCTCATCTATACTTACTTCATGTATGTTGGAGTTCTGTTTATCCTTTGCATGCTTGGCCATCAAGCAAAGGTTTGCCATTTGAGGATCTTCATCATCTTCAGATTTAAGAGTTGAGTCATTGTCTGAGTCACTCCACGATCCTTCAGCTACAAGGCCTTTGTCTCTCTTCTAAGGCCTTTTGTTGCCTTTAAATTCCTTCTTTAGATGTGATTTCTTCTTTAGTTCTTCTCTGAGGGGTTTGTTTCAGTTAGCAATGAAATTGTGACTCCCCTAAAATAGGTATACATCACCCATCTTGAGTCGCCAAATACATGGTACAAAAATCAAATACAACTTTATTATACAACAGTCGTGTAAAATACGACAAACCATAATTTAAGAGTTTTAATAAGAATATTGTCATCTAGACAATATCCACACTCAATGGAGTCCTCATTACATTTATTGTAACACTATTTAACAGAATAGTGAGGACTACTAATGCTATCATCTGGACCGTCACTCCGTTCCCCGACTAGTCTCGGCCTACGCTTCTCATTTCCCAGAGAACAAAAAAAAAAGGGTGAGCTCAACTAGCCTAGTAAGAAATATTATGACTAAGATAATGCGTAATAAATTATCATTAGCCTTCAACAAAGATGTTAAACCGATAAAATATAATAAACATTAAGTTTAATCATAAAATGAACAAGCAATCCATTAGAAGAGTCAAGTAGAGAATAAAATCTACTATCTTCTATGATTTAAAAGGTTTTTCTTCACTTTTATCACGAGACTCAACTTAATAAATAAACCACATCATCCCCAAGACTACGACCAAAGGATATTCATTAGTATCACGACCACAAATTATCCATGCACTACGGGCCAAGGATATTCGTGTATTCATCAATGGTCATGATCATGCCAACAATCATTCCATCAATGCACTACACGCCAATGAGAACTTTTACCACATCATTTGTAACATTACTACCCATAATTATACCGAGTAATTCCTGGTCATAATCATACCAAGTCCATCTATGCACTACAGGCCACAGATGACTTTCAACATAATATAAACATGAGGATGATGACAATGATATAAGAATTCAATAAAACAAGTTTAAAAATTAATTTATCCAGGAACCGATAACGTCCAAATTGTCAACATGACACTACTTTGTGGAGTAAAATTCAAGAATGCTCAGAAGAATATTTCCATGAAAAGATACTGGATGAAGCGCAAATATCAAGGATATTCCACTAATTTCATGGAGTATAGAAGTCAAAACTTTAACCAACTGAGTATAACAAGGAATGGAATAACAAAAGAAATCACCGTGGCATGCGATAGATCGCATATGCAGTTATTCCAATGTAATAATAAATAATCGGAACTCAGTCCCAAGTTAAAAAAACGCATGCATGTGATATTCCAATGTAATAATAAAGACGGAATCAGTCCAACAGAAAACGCATGCATGTGATATTCCCAATGTAATAATAAATAATGGAACCAGTCACGATAAAGCATGCATGGATGATCCAATGTAATGATAAATAATGGAACCAGTCCAGTGAGAAAACGCATGCATGTGGATGTTCTAGCGTAATAATAATGAATGGAATAATAGAAGAATTTCACCAAGTATAGGGTAGCCACAGATACAAAAGTTATTCCAATGTAATAATAAAGAATGGAATAACAAAAGTTCTCTTCATGGATAAGAAAGAAATAATACTCCCTACCTTAGATAAACCGGACACCGGAATAGTGAGGTAGCGACTTTTCTTTTCTTTCTCTCTATAATTTCTCTCTATAATAATCGCTTCTAAAGTCATTGTGAATTGGTGAGAAATGAAGGAAGAATGAGCTTCTTTTTATAGAAAAATATAGTTTCGATAATTGCACGCTTTTGGGGCTCAAAAAATTACAAGATAAATACCTCTAACTTTTCTTTCATTTTTAATTTAGTCCTGCAAGTATTATCAAACTTGCACCACCTCCCCTAATAGTAAATAATGTGAATCAATAGTTCAATCATGTGAATCAATAGTATAATCATGTGAAAAATATGAATTATAGTATAGTACCTCCATCTATACCTCCATTTTTAACTTTGTCATGCAAGTATTATCAATTTTGCACCAACTCCCCTAATAGTACAAGAATGTGATTCAATAGTATACACATGTGAACACATAGTTATATAAGCATGCGAATTAGTAGCAATTAATTGCTCATTTATCCGATAAATTACCCGATTTATCAATATAACCCCCAGACATCAATTATCATCGGAATAGATGTCGATTTCCACTACCACTAATAATCCCAACACAATGGAACTATCAATATCATCTTTAATCAACACGAACTTATTAATCATTAATATTATAACTCACAATATTTAACAACCAGGTCGTTTCCAAGAAAGAGGGGGCTTTCCGATAAGGATATCTCCTTATTGGCGTGTAATTAGGTGACCAAACCTCTCCTTGACAGAACTTCTAAACATTGTCAATATTGCAAATAATAATATGAATAATTTTGTCGTCTCAATTATTGATTTAATAATATGAAATATTGTGCAAATGATACTGTGACAATAATTGAATCAATAATATAGAGATATGATGCAAAAATTATCGTGAGCAATAATTGAGTATAACCGAGTGACTTCTCACGTAAACATCAATAATCAATACCGTAGTTACTATGCAACCACGCCAGACATCGCATTTCTTTTAACACCGTGTTTCAAATTAGCTAACGGTAAAATTTCCGCCGTTATTTTCATAAAGTATTTTGTCGCTTTCTCAATCCGACAATAATTCCGCTAGGGTCCACCAATGATTGTGCCGTTGGTTATGCGAATATTTCCTATTAAAACGAATATTCCCCACCAATCGAATATTATATAACAACTTGCATTTTTTACAAAATTTGTAAATATTACCCACAACTATAACATTATATCAAATCCACACCATAATATTCAAAAATATATTTCGAGAAAATTATTCTATATTCATAAAAGTTGGGGTCTTACAGAAATGACCAGACTTCTTGCAATTGTAAAGATAGATCATTTATCTGCTCTTCATTCTCTTGAAGTTCTTTTACTTTCTTTGGCTTGCTTATTTTGCCTTAACGCATGAACCTTCTGAGTCTTTTCACTAGCAGTGCAAAGTCCTCATCATCATCTTCATCATAGTCAGAGTCAATTTCATTTGGAGATGTTTTCAGTTGCTTTGAGAGCAACACCCTTATCCTTCTTTCTTCCTTCAGATAGAGTTTCTACTCGTTGAGTCAGCTCCAGTTCATATATAAGAAGGTTACCATATAACTGTTGAACAATCATTTCATGGAGATTCTTTGACTCTCTAATAGCAGTGGTTTTGGCATCTCACTTGCTTGGTAAGGCTCTCATGAACCGCCACGTTTTGAATATATCAAAATTAGGTATACGCCACCCATCTTGGGTCGCCACTTACATGGTACATAAATTCAAATACTTAATCTATAATAATATAACTTTCTAGTCACGAATTTATCTTTGTTGTACAATACGATATAAACCGTGAGTTCTGAATACAAATATTGTCTACTAGATATTATACAAACTCAAAAGGAGTCCTCATTATAAACTATTATCACACTATTTCACGTAATAGTGAGGACTACTAATGCTATCCTCCGACCATTACTTCGCTCCCCGACTGTCTCCAAATATATGTTCTCATTTCAAGAGAATAAAGGAAAGAAAGGGTGAGCTCAACTAGCCCAAAGAAGAAATATTACGACTAAGATAATGCGTAATAAATTATCATTAGCCTTCAACAAAGGTTAAACCGATAAAATACAATAGACAACCAATTTAACTAACATAGCTTGAATAAGCAATCCATTAAAAGAGTCAAGTAGAGAATAAAGTCTACTATCTTTTAGGTTTTAAAAGGTTTTCATCAATTTTTATCACCGAGACTCAAATTTTAATAAATAAACCACCACATCTAATCATCCCCGCACTACTACCAAGGATTTTCATCAAATTATCAATGGTCATGACTATACCGAATCACCCCGGTCATAATCATACCAAAAACTATCCATCAATCGCATTACAAAAGCCAATCGAGGACTTTTGTCACATCATTTATATCAAGTCATGATTATACCGAATGATCCTCGTCATAATCATACTAAGTTCATCTATGCACGTAAGCCAAAGATAACATAATATAACATGAGGATGATGATAATGACATAATAATTCAATAAAACAAGTTCAAGAATTATTTAATCCATGAATTATTAACGCCCAAATTGTCAACACGATATCGCTTCAGTAGAGTAAAATTCAAGAATGATCGTAAGAATATTTCCATGAAAAGATATCGATGAAACGCAAATATCAAGGATATTCTACTAATTTCATGGAGTATAAAGTCAAAGTTTTAACCAACCGGGTATAATAAAGAATGGAATAACAAAAGAAATCACCACGCATGCAGATTTCAGATGTATGTGTTATTCCAATGTAATAATAATAATAACGGAACCAGTCGTGAAATTCACACCGATGTGATGTTCCAATGTAATAATAAAGATGGAACTGTATCCTGTAAAACACACGATAGATATTCCAACAAAATGATAAAGATTTTAACCAGTCCTGTAAAAACACACGCATGTGATGTTCCAATGTAATAATAAAATTTTAACCAGTCCTGTAAACACACATGCATGTGATGTTCCAATGTAATAATAGTAAGAATGTCACCAAGTATAGGGTAAACCACAGATACAAAAGTTATTCCAATGTAATAATAAAGAATGGAATAACATAAGGATTTCACCAAGTATAGGTATGCCACATATACAAAGTTATGTATAGGTATACCACTTTTACAAAGTTATTCCAATGTAATAATAATGAATGGAATAATGTAAGTTCTCTTCAAGAAGAAAAAAATAACACCCCTTACCGTAAAAAGAACCTAATATAGAAGTAGTAAGTAAGCAAAGAATACTCTTCTTCTTTCTATAATTTTCTCTATAGCTTCTCTCTATAATTTCTCTCTCTCTGAGTTTCAATGAATTCGTAAGAAAATAATGAAGGAATGAGCTTCTATTTATAGAAAATGGAATGCATAAGAATTAATCCATGAACTATCCCGTATTGATTTACTTTAATCGACGGTCCATATTTAAAGAAAAATCTTTTAAATAAAATATAATATATTCTATTTATATAAAAACATTTTACTATGCAAACACTATGCAATACTATGCAAAACACTACGCAAAACACTACGCAACACTATGCATAATAAAATATAATATATTCTATTTATGTAATAACTTTAATAAAGTATTCTATTTTATATAAAAGATGTTTCGCTTTTATTACGCTAATAATACTAATAAAACAAAACGTCATTATCGCTATAATAATTCATATTATTAATCGACAATAATGGAATCAAACCGAGTGACTTCTCACATAAGATCAATAATCAATACCGCGCGCTACTACTACGCAACCACACGACATCGCATTTTTACTACCGAGTAGTTCAACAAGAACTACCAGAAAAACTTCCGCCGTTATTTCAATAAAATATTTTTGTCGCTTTCAATCCGACAATAATTTCATTGTAGGTCCACCAATGATTGAGCCATTGTATTTAATATTCCCTCGCTAAACCGAATATTCCCCACCAATCGAATATAATATAACCACTGCATACTTTTGCAAAATTTATAAATACTACCCACAACTATAATATTATCTCAAATTCACACCATAATATTAAAAAATTATTTCAACAAAATTTAAATCTTTATCGATAAAATCTGGGTCTCACAATCTCCCTCCTTATGGAATTTCGCCTCAAATTAGGGTAATACGACTGATATGATAAAGAGATGAGGATACCTTGAATACCTTTTATCGTTGAAAATATTAAATTCATCTTCGAATCCTACAAAGATATTCATTAACAATTCATCTTTGCACTACAAAGCCAAAGATATTTACAACAATTCATCAGAAACCAATAATATATAATCTGAAACCAATAATACCGAGACTAACTTAATAAGATCACAACCATGAATTATCCATGCACCATCGCCTAAGGATATTCGTGTTTTCAATTACTACCATGATTATACCGAATAATCCGTGGTCATAATCATACCAAGTCTATCAATGCACTACTACCAAAGATGACTTTTTACCACATCCATGAATTAATATTTCATCACGAGACTCAAATTTCAATAATTAATCCATATCATCGAATCATCCCCGCACTACGTGCCAAGGATATTCATTAAGATCACGACCATTACGAATTATCCATGCACTACTACCAAAGATAATCGTGTATTCATTAAGATCACGACCACAAATTATCCATGCACTACTACCAAAGATAATCGTGTATTCATTCATTAAGTTATCACGACCACAAAATTATTCATTAAGATGCACTAATAATCGTATTCATTAAGATCACGACCCACAAATTATCCATGCACTACTACCAAAGATAATCGTGGTATTCATTAAGATTACGACCACAAATTATCCATGACTACTACCAAAGATAATCGTATTCATTAAGATCACCACCAATTTATCCATGCACTACCCAAAGATAATCATTAAGATATCACGACCACAAATTATCCATGCACTACTACCAAAGATAATTGTGTATTCATTAAGATCACGACCACAAATTATCCATGCACTACTACCAAAGATAATTGTGTATTCATTAGATTACACTAATTAAATGCACTTACCAAAGATAATTGTGTATTCATTAAGATATCACTACCACAAATTATCCATGCACTACTACCAAAGATAATTGTGTTTTCAATTACTATTATGATTATACCCAATAATCCGTGGTCATAATCATACCAAGTCCATCTATGCACTACAGCCACGTATGACTTTCAACATAATATAAAATACGAGGATAATGATATAAAGAATCAATCAAATGAGATAAAGGATAAATATTAAACATTTATAATATAATTTATCCAGATTCAAGAATATCCCCATGTTATCAATCACTTAATAATCTCATAATCTAATAACATTAATATTATAACAATATTTTAATCACTTCTTAAATTTATAAACAATTTATCTTAATTGTTTACGCTTTTACCATATAATGCATTTAATCATTCAAAATGCCATACTCATAAGATATCATCACCAATTATCAAATCCTCATCAAAAAAATATGCATATACTCTATATAGGATTCTCTAGCCATAAAATCCTATTTTCAACTTTCATATTTCACATAACATATTTAACTCATATGTTCAGAATTAAACTATTTTCATGAAAAATACCAAATCAGTCCCAAAAATATTTCTTTTCTGGGATTTAGCATAATATAGTCCCATAATGAAAATATATTTTTCTCTAATTTTTAAAATTCATTTACTATTTTTCAAAAATCAATTTCTAATTAATTCCTTAAGAAATTAGCTACCTCAAGTTTAACTCCAAAATTCCCAAATCTTGGCAGGACCTTACACATGTTAACGTGAGCTTCTAGTTTAAATTTCATGGTCATCTGAGTTATAGAACTCCTGCTATAGCGTTTTTCATTTAAAAAACCTAAATATTGAAATAGTCATAACTTGCTCATTTTAAGTCGAATGAGCTCATTTTTGGACAGGAGGTACTTTATACCATATACCTTCATGTCCCAAAAGGCCAGAATTTTTCTCATAATTTAAGTGGCCGAAACAGCCCCTTTAAAGTTTCTGGCAGAGCATTTTGAAATTTACAGCTTTGGCCTCCTTTTACTAAAATCAGTCCACACAAAAATCTACAACACCTTTTCCAGTAATTCCACTTGGATTAGTTAGGTAACTCATAGATCTAACTCTAGGACTTGACCACATTCAAAAATTCAAAATATAATAGGAGATATGGTCAATTGAATTTCATGTTACGCTTTTCACCAAAATCTGATTTTCAACTCTTTGTGATTTCTAAGAAACTTTCATGTTTTCACATACTAACCAACATAACTCATCATAAAACTTACTAATACCATCATATACCCATGATTTTCATTAGTCCAATGCTTTTATTATGACTTTCATCATAAACCACGAAACCTGCTCATTTAGTCAAGAAATATTCGAGGGTTTAAGAAATGGGTTTTTGTGACCGGGTCAATACAAAATTCGATTTCACGCCTAAGTAGGCTAAGAAATCTTCAAGAATACGCCAAGAAATTTATTAATAATAGAAATATCATTCAAAATCATGGACTCTTCGTCCAAGACTTGATAAGACGTCACATCGATACCAACTCGTGACTTCTATCCCTTAACCTAGATAAGACCTCACAATGATACCTATAAACTTGCCATCTTCATTCACGATGTCGCCACGTAAAGTCCGCTTTCGCATTCCACACAAGGAAGTCAACAACGAAAGGTTCGGGCTCTTTACTTATGGCTTGATATAACAAAGATTAACTTTAGGGTTTGGTTACTTTGAATTCAGATAACAAAGTTGGTTATGAATATAAAAGCTAACAACCTTACGAAAAAGAATGATGAGTAGTTAACCAATCGATTCCTAAAATCACATCAAAGGCAAATATTTTCAAAAGATAAGATCGACAGTAACGTGAAAGTGTTTATTTGAATCAACAAGATTAATAAATAAGAAGGTAACGGCGGTCCTACCCAACGGTTTCAACCAATAAGTCAAAGTCTAACTTCTTCTGAGTCAAATTTAAACGTCGAACACAACTAGTGAAATAAAAGAGTGGGTAGAACCGTATTCTTATAAGGTATAGACTTCGCAAGAGCTTATGATTAACTTACCCGTGATAATTTTATTCGTGTTCCTCGTCACGAGAAAAAAAAACGCCTCTCTTAAACCATCGGCTTTGGTTTGTCTCGGGACAAACCTTTGGTGCCTCCATCCTAGTTGAATTTGTCTTCTGAGAACGACAAAATCGAGCTAAGTGACCTTCTTCCACAATTATAACATGCTTTGATCCATGGCGCAGCTTCTGACCGATGTGTCCCTCTCTCCGCATTTGAAGCATATAATAGTGGTCCTTCTCCTTCCTTAACAACAAAAAAGTGAGTCCGACGCTCTTTCCATCATTATTGAATCTCCTTTTCTTGAAATGTCCATTCTTATTATTTTGGCCCGACACCACCGGCGTGGTTACCATATCCGCCCGCTGATTCCTCCACGCTTGTTGTCACCGCTCACGACTACTCTCTCGCCGGTATTATAATTTTGCGCTACTTTCTTTTTAGTTAAGGTTGACTCGTTATCGCGCTTCCACTAATCGAGCCCTATTTACAACATCCAATAAAAACACGCTTTATGAGAAATAAGATGTCGACGATCTCCGCTTCAAACCTCTTAAAAACATTCGCGCCATTCTCTCTCTTTTATCCACCAAGTGGGACGAAATCGTGATAACTCCGCAAATTTTGCCTCGTATCATGACACACTACCATATTGTTTTGTTCCAACTTGATAAACTCCACCTCCTTCATGTGGCTAATACTTTCGGAAAGTATTTGTCGCTGAACACTTCTGAACTTCTCCCAAGATATCTTCAAGACAAAGAAAGTTGAGTACGCTTTTACCGATTCCCACCAAGAATCCGCCTCCGCAAAGAACATAAAGGCAAGCAAAAGGAACCTTTTGCTCTTCTCTGAGCATCCCAAGACATCAAATATCTTGGTAATCTGCTTTATCCATGCTTCCGCCAAGTAAGTGGTTTTGCTCTCCTTTAAACTCCGGTGGTCCCAGCCTTGAATTGTTTAGCGGTGACCGCCCCGAGAGTTTTCCGTGTTTCCACCCCACGCTTTTGGACAGAGTCGCTCACCGATGTTGCATGAATTCTAAAACCTCTAAACGCATCTGCATTCATAATCAATCGATCGTTGTTGTTGTTTACGGAGGATTATCGCCATCCCGCTGCACATTGTCCCGATTATCGATCCGTGGAGAATCAATACCTCCTGTGCTCCATTGCTATTCTCAACATTCTCTGATGCCATTTTCAAACACCGCCACAAAATAAGGGTTAATTAACATATCACATATTATCCCTATACTCGACCGACCAATTAAATACCAAATAAATTTAGGTAGGTCATACTAGCGAAGGAATTCCCCCTCCTCCCTCCTAGTACTATTCTCACATCTTAGCCAGTGGATCATATCCCTAAGCTCGATACCAACCGCGACGCCCCCAAAATTAGGTATACGCCACCCATCTTGGGTCGCCACTTACATGGTACATAAATTCAAATACAACTTACTAATATAACTGCTGTGGTACAATACGACATAAAATCGTGAGTTTGAATACAAATATTGTCTACTAGATATTATACAAACTCAAAAGGAGTCCTCATTACAACTATTATCACACTATTTCACGTAATAGTGAGGACTACTAATGCTATCCTCCTCGACCATTACTGCGCTCCCCGACTCGTCTCAAATTTGTGTTCTCATTTCAAGAAGAGAATAAAGGAAAGAAAGGGTGAGCTCAACTAGCCCAAGAAGAAATATTACGACTAAGATAATGCGTAATAAATTATCATTAGCCTTCAACAAAGTTGTTAAACCGATAAAATACAATAGACAACCGCTTTAATCATAGCTGAATAAGCAATCCATTAAAAGAGTCAAGTAGAGAATAAAGTCTACTATCTTTTAGGTTTTAAAAGGTTTTCATCAATTTTATCACGAGACTCAAATTTTAATAAATAAACCACCACATCTAATCATCCCTCGCACTACTCACCAAGGATTTTCATCAAATTATCAATGGTCATGACTATACCGAATCACCCCCGTCATAATCATACCAAAAACTATCCATCATCGCATTATTACAAAGCCACCGAGGACTTTTGTCACATCATTTATATCAAGTCATGATTATACCGAATGATCCTCGATCATAATCATACTAAGTTCATCTACGCACGTAAGCCAAAAGATAACATAATATAACACGAGGATGATGACAATGACATAATAATTCAATAAAACAAGTTCAAGAATTATTTAATCCATGAATTATTAACGCCCAAATTGTCAACATGATATCTTTTTTTAGAGAGTAAAATTCAAGAATGATCGTAAGAATATTTCCATGAAAAGATATCGATGAAACGCAAATATCAAGGATATTCTACTAATTTCATGGAGTATAGAAGTCAAAGTTTTAACTAACCGGGTATAATAAAGAATGGAATAACAAAAGAAATCACCATGCATGCGGATTGCAGATGTATGTGTTATTCCAATGTAATAATAATAATCTAACTCAGTCGTGTGAAATTCACAATCGGCAGTGATGTTCCAATGTAATAATAAAGATGGAACTGCATCCTGTAAAAACACACATGTATAGATATTCCAATGTAATGATAAAGATTTTAACCAGTCCTGTAAAACACACGCATGTGATGTTCCAACAGTAATAATAAAATCTTAACCAGTGTCCGTGTAAAACACATGCATGTGATGTTCCAATGTAATAATAGAAGAATGTCACCAAGTATAGGGTAAACCACAGACATACAAAGTTATTCCAATGTAATAATAAGAAATGGAATAACATAAGGATTTCACCAAGTATAGGTATGCCACATATACAAAGTTATGTATAGGTATATGCCACTTTTACAAAGTTATTCCAATGTAATAATAATGAATGGAATAATGTAAGTTCTCTTCAAGAAGAAAGAATAACACCCTCACCGTAAAAAGAACCTAATATAGAAGTAGTGAAGTAGCGTAATACTCTCTTCTTCTTTCTATAATTTTCTCTCTATAGCTTCTCTCTATAATTTCTCTCTAGTAGTTTCAATGAATTCGTAAGAAAATAATGAAGGAAACGAGCTTCTATTTATAGAAAAATGGAATGCATAAGAATTAATCCATGAACTATCTCGTATTGATTTACTTTTAATCCGACTATCCATATTTAAAGAAAAATCTTTTAAATAAAATATAATATATTCTATTTATATAAAAACATTTTACTATGCAAACACTATGCAATACTATGCAAAACACTATGCAAAACACTACGCAACACTATGCATAATAAAATATAATATATTCTATTTATGTAATAACTTTAATAAAGTATTCTATTTTATATAAAGATGTTTCGCTTTTATTACGCTAATAATACTTAATAAAACAAAACGTCATTATCGCTATAATAATTCATATTATTAATCGACAATAATGGAATCAAACCGAAAGTGACTTCTCACATAAGATCAATAATCAATACCGTATAGCTACTATGCAACCACACGACATCGCATTTTTACTACCGAAAGTAGTTCAACAAAGAACTACTCAGAAAACTTCCGCCGTTATTTCAATAAAATATTTTTGTCGCTTTCAACCCGACAATCCGCTAGGGTCCACCAATAATTTCCAACCAAATCGATATAAGTCACTTACTTTGCAATATATTCCCTCGCTAAACCACCATAATATTCCCTTTATTGACCAATCGAATATAATATAACCACTGTATACTTTGCAAAATTTATAAATACTACCCACAACTATAATATTATCTCAAATTCACACCATAATATTAAAAAATTATTTCAACAAAAATTTAAATCTTTATCGATAAAACTGGGTCTCAATGCATTTTTCAAGTAACAAAGGCCCCGAAACAAGACTAGCCACAGTAATTAAATTTTATTTATTTATTTATTTTTTTCCTCTTATTTATTTTTTTTAAAAAGCAAGCATACCCATGCGTTCCCAAAACTTGAGTTTAAGTGTCTTTTAGTCATTACTCACTTCCTACACAATTCTATCATTAAAAACAACATTTTCCTCTCAACAGACAAACATGCTATTCTTAACCAACAAGCAAATAGGAACATTGTCGTGCTACCTGGTAACATCTAAACAACAAACATGAATTATATCCTGTATAAAATTATAACTAAGCTCAAGATATCCACTGAATTCAAAAATCTATCAAATTTCTATGTCATCATTGGCCAAATTAGAATTCAACTAACTAAAAGCCTGAGATTATGCAATGTTATGCAACTAAACACATACTAAGTAAACAAGACAAAAGAAAACTAAAAAAAATTAAAAAATAAAATAAAAAATTTCATACTAAAATACCCTTACTATGCAACTTAAACATGCAATCAAACTATATGCAACTAACTATATGCAACAACTACTCACTACAACCCAATACCCCCAAACTTAAAATAAACAATGCCCTCATTGTAATTAAAAGTGAAAAAATACTCCCCTAAGTGGCAATGTCATCTCCGTTCGCCTCCTCATGATCCGATGGTATATCAGGCGATGGCTAAGTTTGAGATATTCTATAGTTAGAGACTGAGTGTGGGCTTCTAACTGTTCGAATGCTTAAGTTATAAATTCTAAAAATTTAGCATTTTTTTCTACGATCGAGCTCTTCATAGCCACACATGCTTGTTCGGCTTCAGAGTTGGTATGTGCACCACGACCTCAGATTCGCGCAAATTTCAGTTTTTTTTTTTTACTTCTGTTTGATCCTAAATGCTTATACCAATTGGATTGAACCTGAGAGGAGAAACAATAAAACTATTATTAAGACTTACCACTATCTAACATCTACTAAATATGGAAATGTAAATAAGAATTAAACAAGGAGGGAGAAAGATTGGATGGGGTCCCTCCCATCTAGCACTCGATTTATAGTCCGTTAGCTGGACTCTATTTCTGACACCGCTATCCAATTCCTATATGATAAGCTAGGAACCCTCCATCCATTAGAACCGCTATGTGTTTTGGTGGATTCCCCATCATGCGTGTCTGTGAATTGAAGCAACTTAGCGTATTTCTTGTCCATGATGCCCCCAGTTCTATTGCATAGCCAGGTGCTCCTTCCGTTGTGTCTGTGAATAGATTTTTGCATTGAGGCCTGATAGATACAACATGATTCTCTTCTTCTATTATCTCTTCCTCAGCCCACCATGATTTGTAAGAGGCCTCATAATCGCAGAAATTCTTGCTTTGGATGTGGCTACCAAGGGGACATGGGTGTGCAAATTTCACTGAATTTTTCAACTCTATCTAAGAAGGCACTTGGGGTATTATACAAGTCAGCTCATGATCTTCATTTTCCATACCTCCAGTTGTCTCCTCAATGTCCACTCCTTTCAGTTCATTCAGTGGCATGTACACTTTTGGCTCTCCATCAGTTTCATCATCCATGTCATAGCACCAATTGTTTGGAGGGCGATTGTTCAAGGCTTTGATTATTTGATCCATATGATTCTGAAGATTTCGAATTGACCTATCTTTCTCAATAATCTTCTCCTCAGTTAATGCTATAAATTTGAACCACAAATCCTCCAATCTTGAATTTTCTTCTTGTTGCATTGGAGGTGGATATGAGAAATCCGATGGATGTGTTGGACTTGGAACGTAGTGTTGGTCTTGATAGTTATAACCACATTCATAATCTGGGTGATACCCCCAACCTTGTTGATAATCAGAATAAACATCGTTGTTGAAGTAATTACCCCCAAACTGCACTTGTCCAACCTTGATGTTGCACTGATAACTCGGATGCTCGCCAGCACAGTATTCACATGTAACTACTATCTCTCGAGTGCGTTGGGCTGCAAGAATATCCAACCTCTCCAAAAGTATTGCAATTTGTGCTGACAATGTAGAAAATACATTGAGTCCCTCAGTGCTTATGTCCCTTGGTTGAGTCCTATTTGCATAAGGCCATTGATAAGAAAAGTCACCCATGGTTCCTGAAAAGAGAGAAATATAAGAAGATAATTAAAACAAAATAAAATAAAATAAAATGTTTAAATTAAGACTAATTTGATTGAAATTAATGTTGGCAAAAATTATTAAAATAATTCCCCGGCAACGGTGCCAAAAACTTGTTGGGTAAATTCTAGTTACGCACAACACGCAAGTATACGTGGTCAACAAGTAATAAATAGTAAGTAAAGTATCGTTCCCACGGAGAATTAACTAACAAAGTTCACCAAGCATTAACCAATAACCATCTTAGTCTTATTTAAACGAATGATATTATATTTTGTATTTAAACTACAAAATTAAAAAACCTAACTATTCCTAGAGTGAGACTAGATAATAAAGACCTGATATTACAATTTCATCTATTGACTCATTCAAATCCATACATTTCATGTTAAGCCAAACTAATTGTACCGGTTTGTTAGTCGAGAACACTAAAGTAAAGTATAGCCATCTTTCAATGCACCATACCCATATCACATATAATCCACAATTGATAGAATACACATGAACACCCACATTACCTAAATCACTATATGTCTATGTGATTTATAAATAATTAGGGTTTAATTCCAAGTTCTCAATTGACTACGAGTGGTGCTTTGGTATATGTCTATCCTAAGCACAAATCATTCATCCCATCACAACGTAGAATATACAATCACAAGCTATCAAGATTAGATCTAAACCCATACTTCATCTTTCAAGTTCATATGGGTTATCACAGTAATTGATGGCCAATCAACTAAGCAATTAAGCATGAATCTTATAGACAAATCCATAGAAATCAATAAGGCTAAAAATGAAACATATCAGAAATAACTAATCCATAGAATCCATTGCAATCTCGCAATGTGGTTAAGTCATAATTGAATTAATGCTATTATCCACATATTGAAGACACATCATGAGATACAAGAAGCAATCAAAGAGAGAATAAGGATAGAGAATTGTAGTGCAAATCTGTTCTCTTGAGCCAAGGTTGAATCTCTAATGATTTCCAGTTGCTTCAAGTCTCCAATCCAATCAACTCTAGAAAATACCTACACGAATCTACTCTATTCTATTATTGAAATTAAAGAGAGGAGAAGACAATTGCTTCAGCCCCCAAGGGGTGGAATCCCCTTTTACAACTGATATACGTCTAATATACATAAACCCTAGTTGAACCCCCTTCTCAGTTACGCTTCAAATAAAATAAAGTCAAGAACTTGATCCAACGTTATACGTGGTAGTGCTTTAGTAATTCTCTCGTGGCGCGCTAGCGACTTGTAGTGTGCCCCGTCTGGTCTAGCCGGGTGGTCGCATGGTATGGGTGTGGTGTGCAGATAGTATCGCCATGTGTATGCATTGACCTCAAATCTGTAGATTCTGGTTTTGATTCTGCAATATTGCTGCTGCTGTCGCTTTGTCCTGCTGCTCATTCCTTCCATGCTTGGTCTCCTTGCTCCATTATACCTTCATGCCTCGCCTTCACACATTCATTAGCCTCGTACCCTCTAATACCACCAAATTAGGCCGATATCTGCACTTATTCACAAAAGGAGTTTTAAGTATATGTAATGCAAAATAACATGAAATGCAACTAAAAACACACTAAAATATACTTGAGATGGGCCTAGTTCGCGTGAATTAATATCCAATAAGTAGGTGTAAAACTCACTTATCACTGTGCTCAGATCCTATGGATGAAAAATCAGCTAGTTGACTATGGGTTTGAATTCAAATCCATACCCATTCACTGTGATAACACAAGTACAATAGCAATTACTCATAATCCTGTCATGCATTCTAGGACCAAGCATATTGAAATAAGATATCAATTCATTAGGGATCATGTGCAAAATGGAACTATTTCTCTACAATATATCCCTACTAAAAATTAACTTGCTGATGTCTTTACAAAACCTTTAGATGAATCCAGATTTAATAAGTTAATAAGTGAGCTAGGCATGCTAAATTTACAACCATGAAATATATGCTCTAGTTTGTGCTAACCATACAGATACAAAACGCTAAGTTCAAAATTGTAAACATGATCAAAGGAAGTCCACGATCGTAGAACTGAAGTTACAAAAGACAACGTTCGTAGTGCAGACTCAACGATGGCAGAAGCCTCATCCACAAAGAAAGAGTACACCCTGTGATGAGAAAGCTCAAAACTAAGCCATCCCTCTGATAAGCGCCTCAGGGTCAAACCTAACCCTCGATTAAGTCTTGAGGTTGGCTCTTCCTGAGCTACTTTAAAAGAATGCTAAGTCAAAAACTCATCACAAGGATCCGGTCAGACTCGACGATCGTAGCTCAGACATGACAAAAGCTAGATAGACTCGACGATCGTAGCTCAGGCACGACGAAAGCTGGACAGACTCAACGATCGTAGCTCAGACACGACGATTGCTGGACATAATCAATGACCATAGTTCAGACTCAACGATCACAAAAGCTACCTCAACGATCGTAGTCCTCCCTAAGGACACATCAGCTCTACAGGAGCCAAGGGCAAATTGGTACAATCTTTCTCAGTCAAATTCGTAGAGCCAAGCAGAATTCGACACCTGTCCCACTAAGAAAAATGGAGAGAGAGGGAAGTTACATGTACTATTTGAAAGCATCTTTTTGAAATCAGAAGTTCAAAAGATTATCTCTCTCATCCTCTCTCAAAACAGAAACCCTAAGTCAGAAGAAAGCTCAGTCAATCACACTTCTTGCAAGAAAATCAATGGCGGCTTCCAGTGTTATCTCCGGCTACAGACTCTGTTTTGACGAGTTCAAAACAGTTGTACCCAAATTTCACAAGACTCCATCGTTACTAAAGAAGGCAGGTCTTGAAGAAGCTTTGGGTATAGACACATTGATCTACCCCAAGCTAGTGAAAGAATTCTACAGGAATGGTATGTTTGAAAATGAAGTACTCACGATGAGAGTCAATGATGTGGAAATCAAATTAAAGGTTGAAAACATCAACCTAGCCCTAGGTTTCAAATTCGAAGGTTACTGGTTCTTAGATGGCATAGACTACCATAAGGGACTCAAAAAGATGCATCACAAGAAATCTCCCACTGTCAGAGGATATAAAAAGAAGCAGTTTCCTCAGAGGTACGAATTTCTGGCTGACATTATTGGGAAATGCATATGCTGCAAGAGCACTGGGCATGACTCTGTCAATGAGGTACAACTGAAGCTCATGACTGCAATAAGTTGTGGGATACAACTTAACTATGGAGCCCTACTATTGGAATGGATAGGAAAATGGTTTCTCAATTCAAAGAAGGCAAAGGGTTCTCAAAAGATGCTCTACGGAAGATTCATAAGCATCATAATACAGTCTGCTCTGGGTGACAAAATTGGGGACGAAGAAGGAGAAGCTATCAACCCAAACAGACGAATGACCCAGCAACTGTTTGAGAATTGGAAAAGGAACCTAGCTGAATATGTACGCATGATGACCGAGTCCAGTGGAAGAACTTGTGATTTGAAGGATGCAGGCATTCCAGGAAATATGTCTGTTGTCAAGGAGACCGAAGAAGAAGAAGAAAAAAACAAGGGAGAACCCTCTGTCTTTATCAGAAAAAGCAAGGGTAAGAGGAAGCTTAAGGATAGGATGGAAGAAGAACCCTAGGGATCCATAACTGATAAACCAGTAGGGTCCTCTGACATTGAGACTCTAAGGATCCTGAAAAAGAAGCAACAACAAGTAGCGAGGCGTAAGAAGATGAAGCCACCATATCTCGATTCTTGTGACGAAGAATAAGATCAGCCACAAATCCAGAAGGCCATCCGTCTCTTCAATCGTAGACTCTCTACTGATCGTAGAGACCAGACCAATCACCTCGAGCAAAGAAGCTGCAACACCTGCTGGTCTGGCTGATCAACAGGACAGAGCTGAAGAAAGTCCTGAGGCTGAGGCTCAGCCTAGAAAACCAAGAAAAAAATTGGTCAAGAAATATATCCTTGTTAATGAAGGAGTGCTCAAGGAGGAAGACAAGAGAATGGCTACTAAAAAGGAACTGTCCAAAGAAAGTCAAGAGGACAATGCTCCAGCTAAGGGGGAGACACCTAAAGTTCTTATGATAGAGAATACACCAGCTGAAGGGGAGATGCTTGAAGCTCTCATTCAAGAAAATGCTCAAGCTGAAAGGGAAATTCTAGAAGTTCTAATGATTGAATGTACTCCAGCTGAGGGGGAACTATTAGTCCTGCAAAGGGATGATCATGTTGAGGGGGAGCCCCATGATATTCCCTTAACAGAAGAAGCTGCTCTTAAAGAAAATGAGGGAGAACCAGAGCAAGAGCAAAATGATGTTATTGAGATATTGGAATCCCCAAAAGAAGATAGTGAAGAAAAGGGAGAAGAAGATGATGATGACCTTGAGATCACTGGTGTGGGCAAAGATGGGTATGGAAGCTATCTCTACAATCAGATGTTCTCTTACCTACCCATGATGCCATATCATCAAGCCCAAATCCTAAACTCTTGGAACCACATGTTTTGGAGCTTCAAAGAATACCCAACCATCACTGTGCTGGCTCATGGATTCCCAGGCACCTTCAAATTTGCCAAGAAGCTCATCACAAATGAACCCTCCTCAAGAGTGGTGCACGAGGTATTATCTATTCCAATCCTTTTCAAAGTAAATTATTATCCACTATCTTTTTCAAGCCAATTTTATGAATTCCTAAGTTGGTTGGAAGTGACTCTAAATCCATTAAGTCAACTCCCAGTTACAGAATCCCAAAATTTTGTAACTGATGAGCCAAATACACCAAACTTCATATTAATAAAAAATCCCATCATCTCTACGATCACTAACTCTAGCCCCATCGTAGAGTCTCAAGGAGAAATCGTAGAGCCACATATTCCAGACACCCAAACCCAGGCCCCTCCATCAGATATTCCCTCCTCATCCAGCAACGAATACTTCAATCTCGATCTTGCCCTATACTCACTACAAGATCAATACCAACGACAAATCCCTTCCTCACAAACTCCTCAACTGAATGAATTTCTTTCAGAGTTGTCCACAAAATTAGCTGACTTGGAACAAATGTCTAAGAAAGTGATCAAGGAACTCGATGAGAGTCTTAAAGAACACACTGACCTCATTCAGCTGCGATTAACAACAATGATCAATGTTGCCAATCAACTCCCACAATCCCTAAGCTCTACGCTCTCTAAGACACTTAAGGAGTTTGTCAAGAGTATGATTCAAAGCATAAAGGACCGGGATGACATTCACTTTCTAGCAGCCAAGAAACACAGAGAAGTTATCATTGCCTTACAGACGACTCAAGAAAATTAGAATAAAAACATGTTGGAAAGCTTCCTCAATCTACAAACCACATCACGAAATTCCAAAATTCTACGTCAAGAAGTGGCAAAACAAAGCCGACAACATTCAATCAGTTCTCCAATAAAAGGAAGCTTGGTCTGAGGCTCTAATAGAAGAAAATTGAGAGGACATTGCTCAGACTAAAAGTCAGCTCAACGAGCTTATCTAAGGACTGAATCGCCTCTTAGCAGACATTCAAACCCTTGATGCTGACATAAAGGGGGAGAATAAAGGGAAAGGAGAAGGAGCCCAGGGCGGAGGCAGAGGAGGTCAGGGAAGAGGCAGAGGACAATTTCACACTCAAGCTTCAAGAAGCCATCAACAAACTCCACGATCAAGCAATCAAACTCAACGATCTGATCAGCAGAAAGTCTTAATGGCTCAGCCATTAAGGAGTCAAGGGCCAACTACCAGCTCACAAAATGTGACCACTACAGGCCTAAGAATGCCAATTGGAGATCCTGCATTCATGAATAGGCATGATCTCAACCCAAGGTTAAGCCTAAATGAGTTGGAAGAGATAGCCAAAAGGAATGAAGCAAGCAGAAAAAGAAGGGCTGAGGAGTATGCCAATCCTCCACGCAAAAGACCAAAGAAATTGAGATAAGTGAAAATTTAAATTCTTATTGATGTAAAGCTAAATTGCAATACTCTTCAATCATCAATAAATTCATGCTTATTCTCTAGAAATTTCAGCTGCTCACTGAAATACTAAGTCATGTTTAAATTTCTTGCAATTGCATCTAGATACTAATGATCATGAAAACAAATCTCTTTGGTTATGTCAACATCAAATATGGGGAGATTGCTAGGAGAATGAATATGTTGATTTGATGTTTAAATATAAATGCTCATAATTATTTGTAAAGTCCTTCAAGGAATATATGTACAAAGACTTAGTGATAGATCAAATTTGTTAGGTTGATCTAAGCTCTATGTGTATCATTCTGGAAATGAATGTATAGATAGAAAGATCAAAGCTGTTAGGTTGATCTTGAGATGTAATAGATAGGCTTCGAAGAATTCGTAGTGTATCAATCTGATCAACATTGCAGAAGTCAAGGCAGAAACGTAGAGCTTCAAGAATCATAGTGTGCCTGCCTTGAAGGGCCTCTTCGGAAAAACGTAGAGTGGTCCCAACATTTGTCGAGCCAACTCAGAGATCGTAGTGTGCTCTCATAAACGTAGAGTTTACAACTCAAGCAAGTGAAGATCGTAGTGTGCAAGTACTTAAGAGAAAACGTAGTGCTCTCTGTTGATAGCATCAGACCAAGCACCAAGGCTACACAACACCACGATCTAAATCGTAGAGTATCATCTGCCTTGTGTCAGAAGCATCAAGCCCCACATTTTGTATGGAGACAAACTTCAATATTTGTGGAATGGATTCTAAACGTTGTAGTACTCACCAGTCCCAAAAGCATAAGAGATATCTTTAGTATGCATAGAGGTGGCAACCAAGCAAGGGCTCCGGTAGGCCGGCCAAAAAAGGCCCGGTTTTTGCAAGCAAAGAAAATATTAGGCCCAAGGGTTCGGGTCAATGGTTCTACCAAATTATGAACTTCTTCCCTATTTTTTTTTAAAAAAATTTCTACACCAAAATAGTAATAATAATAAATATTAAAAGTAATAAAATAATTTATAATAAACAATAATTCTAATTACCTACATTAACTACATATCTTAATCAATTAAAATTTTAATAGTATTATAAATTACTTTCAAAGTATATAATCAAATTTGATTTTTAAAATTATAATTTAAAATTAATATAATTTATTTAACTTTAAAAATGCATTCATGATTCCACAAATATTGTTCCAAGAGATATCTAATTAATTTCCAAGATTTACACTTTGAACTTGAGATGCCAAGATTTTAGCAATTTGAATATTTAAATTGATTTTCGGAAGATTTGCATGACATGATTTTAGGCATTACCCAATATCTCATTATTAATGTACCACATCAAGTAAGAAATTTCAAACTACAATTATTATTTACTACAACTATAATAATTAAAAATATATTTTTATATTGAAGATTGCATTAAAATAAATAGTTCTTTGTAGCTTCAGTTGGTTTGAACTCTTATTTATTTACTTACAAGTCTTGTGTTCAAGCCTCGTAACTCCACAAGTAGCAAAATTTTGTTTAAAAAAAAAAAAAATTCATGGTAGTCGGCCAAAAAAAACCACCCGATTTTATGGGTTTTGAAAATGGCGCCTAAAGCCCAAATTTGGCTGGCGGGCGAGCGCCATTTACCATGGGAACTGGGCCATCTTTGCCAAGTCTAAGTATTCAACAAAGAAGCGTATTGAAGAAGCTAAGGATAGTACCATGAGAAAGAGGAAAAACACCTTTTTAGGTGTTAGGTGAGAAAGCAGCCTGCTGTGTCAATGGGCCAGAATGCAATTCAGAAGATGTGCAAAAATGTCTCCATCAAAGAACAGAAATGTTAAACGCATTTAATGCTTCAACGGATGGATCCAACGGATAGTTTTCAAGATCACATATATGCAGATCAAGCAGATGAGAGAGACTACGCAAGCATTGAACAAAAATGTACAAGTACTCTCAACTCACAACTCTACGATCTGAGAAAAAGAAAAGCTTGCTCAGCTACTCAGTTCTTTCGAACAAGTGCTTAAACAGCAACTAAGTAGCAACCATTAAGAACTCAACATCTACCAATCAACTGAAGAAAAAGTTCCAAGTCAGAAGGACTTGAAGAGTTCTAAGTGAACTGTAAAGAGCCAAGTCTGCTGGACTTGAAGAGTTCAAGAGTGAACTAAGAAGTTCCTAGACTGCTGGTCTAGAAGGAATCTATGTGATTCACAAGTTGTAAAAGATATCCTTAGTGGATTTCCTACTCGAGGAGTAGAAGAGTGGACTAGGAGCTTTAAGTGCTCTGAACCACTTAAAAACGAATGTGTCTCTTACATTTTTACCATAACTGCTATATCTGCTATAACTGCCATAACTGCCTCACTTTCATAACTTCACTATATCTTAAGGGAGATTAAAACAAATACTAATTCCGCTAAGTTTTAATCTGTATCAACTAACAAGTTTAAAACTTTTTTCGATGAGCTAGACTTCGGTTTAGAGCGTTTATTTCTTTAATATATATATATATATATATTCTTATATGTATTAACTGTGGTCGGACTCTGTTCGATGAGCCTGGATTTTATATCCGGAGCGCTTACTTGCTTATATATATATATATATTTATATATATCAACTGTTGTCGAACTCTATTCGATGAGCCTAAATTTTACATTCGGTGCGTTTATCGCTTATATATATATATATTTCATCCCACACGGAGTTTACTTCGTGGTGGTTGATCGCTTTTACAGCTTTCTTTACATTTTGTCCCGCCTAGAGTTTCCTCCGTGGCGGTTGACCGTCTTTACAACTTTATTTACGTTTTATCTTGCCTGGAGTTTCCTCCGCGGCGGTTAATAGCTTTTACAGTTTTATTTACATTTCTAATCCCCTATGGAGGTGCTTCGTGGTTGGTGATCATGTCTATACATATATTTATAGCTTTTATATATATACCTGCTTACTACTTTATATCAAATTGTGGCATCATGTGAGCCTAGGAATCATGTGATCACAGATTCAATCCATTGGATCTAGATTCGGTTCCCGTGATGGACCTTTTCAGGTGTAAGCAGCTTATAAATTTATCTGCGGTGTCTGAATTTCCTCAGATGGTTCTCATACCCACGAGGAAGTCGGCATTATTTTGTACATTATTTTTCTGATAGATGCTTCGCATCTCAATAATAAAATCTATCAAGCCGAATACGGAATAAAATGGAAGTATCAAAGGCCTCAATTACTATTGAGCACAAGGGTTTGGAAAACCTCTTTTTGATAAAACATCACTGCTATATCTGGTTTAAAACTGAATTTTTACATAAATTCAAACCCTTTGTATATAGGTGCGAACGAGGCATAGCACTACTTCCAAATAACAGCACATTGACCCACACATACACACACATATTCATATAACAGTTTCTTGAAAAGTGGCGGTCACCTTGGTAACATGGATGTCGGGGGGTTCTAACACCTTCCCTCTGCATTAGCAAGTCCCCGGACCCTAACGAATCTCAGTTTCACAAACCCGTTTAGCAGTGTCACATCATTGGGTCAATGTGCAAACCTGTTCTCGGTTGTGTTGGTACAACCATATAAAAAACCAATTGGCGACTCTTACAGTCCAATCGTCGACATGATACATGTCAGACTTTTTTCACTTATTTTTTCAAACAAATCTCACCTAACATGAGAACACAAAAGAACAATTAACGAAAAGGGACATCTAAAAATCCCGACGTCGACAGGTGGCGACTCTGCTTGGGACTCCAGTAAGAGGACTTAAGCCGCTATTTATAATCTTTTCAAAACTATTATCTGTTTGTGTGTGGATATTGCATTTACATTTATGATGAATGTGTACGAATGCATTTCCTTATTGCACTTAGTGCTTCACACCATATCTGCTTGTGATATTAGTGCTTCGCACATGTCATCATTTTCATACGGTGAGACGCGATGGATGTGAATGTATGTTGTGTGGTCCCTTCACCAGGAGGCTATCTCGTCGGAGTTTGATTATTGGACTCGTGGGAAGACTTATTCCCCGAGGCTCACGAAAGGCACCACCCAAATTCGCTCCAGTTGAAAGACCGGATTAACTTCCCGTTAAGTAAATTGCGATGATTTGGGAACCTTCATGCCAAAAAACCGCAAGAGTAACCTTAGATAGTCCTATGATAAACCAATCGCGAAGGAAAGTCTCTTCATACTTTCACATTTCAATTACTTGTAAATTCAATTACTTGTAATTTCATTTCCATGTAAATCTCAATGTAATGGAAAATATGAAGGAATATATGTACATGCCTTCCCTTTATATCAAAACCTGACATGTTATCTTGTCAACTGACATCCTTTTCGCAGGACGATACTCCTAAACGGACACATTACGTAATATTGCTACATTCATTAAGACTAAACTACACAAGTCTTTTTTGTAGGGAAATAATCAGACCTATTACCCGTTCAAAGTCCAAAAAGGCCACGAGCCTACAACCAATCATGTCTTCATCTGACCTGGATAATCTTAATCTTGTCTCCCACGAAGAATTTGACGAATTAAGTAAACAAATCATAGATTTGGTTGTTCTGCTTAAAGAACTACACCAATCTACTCAGAGTACAAGGATACCCGTACATGCTGAATCCTTCGCACAAGGAGGAACCCTAAGGTCCGGATACTGCTAGTTCCAATTGAAGGAATCCACATAAGCATCATCAGATTCCTCCAGCTTCAGTTACACGACGATTGTCTTCACCTGTGAATCCTGAGTTCGCATAACCTCCTGTAAAGGTGCCAGCCAGCGTAATGGCTATGTTATTTCCCAAACCGATACCAGTAAAGGAAAAAGAAGTCTCTATTCCAGACCCTAGAGTGGAAGAAGAGGAACGAAGAATTAAGCAAGACATCGTTAGAATGATGTCAGGCATACGCATCATTGTCCATGATGAACATACAAACAGATACACCCAGACGATGATTGCCCAGATGTAATGGTCATCATTCGGGAAAAGGAGGACGATGACAGCCCCTCCATCACTGCAATCCACACCAGGACTTTGCCCACGACAATTGGAGCAACACTCCTTGCATTGGTCGACGAGGGTAAACCGGGCAGGAACTCTTTCTGCCTTGTAGATATCATAACTGCTTACTTTTTCTGTATAGTATTAGCAGTTACTTTTATCATTACGTGCCAACACTTTGTGTGATTGAACTGAAAGTAGTATGCACACAAGCCAATCATGTTTGATGATAAAGCATATACTTTGTAACAATTTTATTCATTTATTAATAAAAAGTATTAATTTATTAAAGGCTTTTAATTATCTACATGATGCTGTTTTATAATATGTGATAAACCCATAGTTTTAAGCAATGCTTTTAGAATAATGATGATGATCATTCTAATGAGATCTAAATTCTTAGAAAGCTTAAAACTAAAATAGTTCCCAATCATTGGATTACTAAATTGGGGATTAGTGAATCCGCATAGATTGGTACATCGTTGCTTGCTTTCATTGGATGAGGATGATTGATCTCATGATCATTTGTGTGGAGACACTAAAGCAAGTATGTAGGTGCTTATTAGAGAATAAGTTCATTTGAGCGTGGCTCGCTAAGGAATACCTAATGGAGTTTTACTTGCTCACAATAGGAATTCTGTAGTGATAGTAGTACAAGTGATCCTTGGACTTGAGATCATCATAGTATCTTGTGTATGATGAGTTATACTTTGACTTATTCCTTAAGACCCTTAGGGTATATCAAAGGGTATGCTTGGGTATAATAAGTTGTACATGGAGATAATGTATGATCAATAAAGAATCTACCACTTATTAAAAGAAGAGAAATGTCCTATGTGATTCGATAAATGACAACCCTTGAGTCCTTGGCGAAAGCGTAATGAAATTAGAAAGGAGTTTCTAATTTGCATTATTTGGTGTTGTGCATTTAAGGATCGAAATACATATAATTAAATAAAATAAGACTTGACAAAGAATTCCATGTCTTATATTTAATTGGGACATTGTATGGTGGAAGAGATTGAATTGTACGGTAACTATTTACTCAAAGGTTCTTTTATGATTAATGTTGAAATCTATATTATCTGGAAAGTCGTTGATCGCTAGGGAGGCTTATCCTATTGTAGAATAAATATTATTTATTTATATAAATTAATTGTTTAATTTATTTATTTAAATAAGATTAGAATTGTTCTAATTGATTTATTCACAACCTATTTAATATGGAGAACCTAAAGGGTCACACCATAAAAGGAAGAATAATTATTTAAGAAGTTAATGGCATAATCGTAATAATATATTATGTATATTTAATTTAATCTATGGTGATAGAATAAATTAAATAGCTTAATATTTATTATTTAATATTTTAGAAATATTAAATATAAATTAATAAGAGGAGTCTTATTAATATTATTACAATTATTATTATTATTTTAATTTCTAAAAGAGTTTAGGAATTAATTTAATATAAGTACTCTCATTTATTCCTAATTGGATTAGGAGGGAAAATTAATTAAAGGAGTTTAATTAATTATCCCTAATAAGATTACGGAGCCCATTTAATTAAAAGAGTTTAATTAAATAATACCTTATTTTAATAGGGTTACTTGATATTTTTATAAGAAGAGTCTTATATCAGATATTAAGAATACGTAATAATTCCAATGGTTGGAGAGTACGCCCCCTTTTTCTATACAGATAGGAAAAACTAGGGTTTGAGCCAATACCCCTTCTTCTTGAAAATTCTTTTTCCTTGGTGGATCACCTCTAGAGGCCAAACACTTGGGTGGCTAACGTTGATCAAAGGAAGGAACCAAACCCGGTGGATTCAAGTTGAACGCGAAAGAATTGGAGGTGAACTCGTACCTGAGGAAGCTCGGATCTTCAAGGGTATGTTTCTTATTCATCTTTTTCGTTTAATTAATAATTATGCATAAAGGGTGATCCGGGTATATGGTTTGTAAATTTTTTAAAACTCTAATTTTACACGTTTCTGCACTTTTTATGCAATTTGATTAAGGCTCATGAATATTACAAACCTAACAAATGGCATCGAGCCAAAACCTTTATGCAAATTATTAATTATTTTAATTTGATATGTATATTGATATGTGTTTAGAATAATTTAATTGGGCATAATTTTATTGTATAAAATTTATTTAAAAAAAAATAAAAATAAAATGGCGAACTGTTTTTTTTATTACTGTTTCGCTGTGTCTTTTTTTCTTCTTCCGTGCATAGTCAATTATAACTCTTATATGATTACTTCGGTAATGACTTGCACGGATTTCAAGGGAAGCAAGGTGATTTGAATATTCTTAGAATAAAAGTCACGTGGCCATCCTCTTGAAGTATTTTTTTTTTAACTTTTTTCAAGGAAGTCAGGATATATACTATATATATATAATAACATGCTAGCCACGTTAATATATATGATATTAGGAAATAACATGCTAGCCACGTTAATATATATGATATTAGGTGATTAACATGCTAGCCACGTTAATATATATGATATTAACGGTTTTATTATATATATATAATAACGGTTTTGTTTTATTATTATATATATATATATATAATATTCTTAATAATTTTATTATTAAAATAAAAATTTATTTTAATATTAAAATAAAAGTTTATTTTATATTAAAATATAAAGTTTATTTTAATTTTAAAATTAAATTTCATGCTAACTAATTAGAGTTGGAATTTGATTCCATGATAACTAATTGGAGTTGAAATTGGATTTCAAGTTTCCTTAAATAAATGAGTTTATTTAGATATGAAATAAGATTTCATATTATTCAAAATAAAAGAGTTTATTTGTGAATAGGAAAAAGAATCGGTCTTTCCTTAAATAAAGGAGTTTATTTAGATATGAAATAAGATTTCATATTATTCAAAATAAAGGAGTTTATTTGTGAATAGGAAAGATAATCCGTGTTTTCCTTTTTAATAAAAGATTTTTTATTACATGGAATTGGATTCCATAATTAATTAAAATAAAGGAGTTTATTTTGATTAAAATAAAATAGTTTATTTTATTCAAAATTGGATAAATTAAAATAAAATAGTTTTATTTTGATTTAAATTTGGATTAAAATAAAGGAGTTTATTTTGATTCAAAATTAGATTTTATACTAACTAAATTTGCCCATTAAATGATATCAATATATATATTGAATGTTTATTATTCATGATATGAATGTTATTTATCGATGCATATGGTGATGTGTATGATAATAAATGGGATTGATTATGGACAATTGACCAATATGATTGGATTTTATTTTAGTTGGATGCATGAATGTATGGGTTTTATTAAATGGGGTCTGCGTACCTGCCTTCTCTAATTTTTCTTAATGTAAATTCTATCTCCTCCTATGTACTTCCCTCGATCACGATCAAGGTTTCTATTTATTTTAATAGTTTTGTAATAGGAATAGTTAGAATTAATTTTGAAAAATTGGAGATTAAGGAGCGCTTGAAGACCCGTTTGTAATGGAGCCCGGGTTTAAATGCAATAGTTATATTTAAATATTATTTTTTGCACCCCTAGGGTTTGACCTTTTGGTTCACTTGGTGGCTCTAGTGAACCAAACTAGAATAAAAGTCCATAATCAATCCAGGTAGAATATAGTATTCTATATGTGCATGCTTATACTATATATATTATATATTATGCAAACATGCTTCAGATGTTCATTAATATAACGCGTTTTTATATATATATATGTGCATGCCGCTAAAACAAGATGAGACAAATTAATAACAAACCCCTCAATTTTTATATTAAGTCCTAAGCGTTCAAAGATATTTGGAATATCGAACGTCGCCTTCTAGCATGATAAAATTAATAGAGTATTAAATATTTAATATGAGTTTGTTGTGTCACCACAAGGCAAATATTAAGTATTTAAGATGTTAATTTATCACATTTGATGCTTATAAAGAAAATTGAACAATATTGTTTTGTTGTGTCACCACAAGGATGATATTTTTTTTTTGAATATATGGAGTGCTAGGTCGGACTTAACTTGGATAATTTTGATTCTGGATGTGCCACCACTTGATCAAAATAATCTAAGAGGCAAAAGAAAAGGAGTTGCATAGTTCATGTAATTGACAAAAGTTGTCTACCTATTTATTTATATATAGTTTGTTGTGTCACCACAAGGCTATATACATTTGAAATGGGATCCTTATTCTCACTAGCAAATCTTTAATTAGATTTTTGCCGAACTATATAAGTGAGGTAATATAGTTTGAAGAAAATAGTGGAGATACCAATTTAAAACAAGACCTAATTTATTTTGGTAATTAATAAAAGAATGTATGTTAAAATGTTGTTAATTACAAATTCATTTACGAGAATTTTACAATGTCTAAATTACTATCATCGCGAAGCATATTAGATGCTAAATTAACCGCAATCAATTAAACGGATTGGTTAAGGAATTTGAGAATAGTTCTCATAGGTGAAAAAGCTATCTTATGTCCTTATCGCCTATCCTCGCAATGGTTGCAGAATAATGCCTCGAGGAAGAGATTGCTACTTTTAGAAAGTGGCAAGATGATGCACGCGATTGGCTCGATGCATCATGCTCGCATCCATGAGTAACGAGCTTGGCGTCGGCATGAAACTATGGATGCTCCTACTATATTCCCCGCACATCAAGTAGTTGATGGTGAGGAAAGTAGGACCGATAGATATCGATATCTAAGGAGCTCTTCCGATTTAGAATGACCAGATGACACTACAATGATGATAAAAGTCCTTAACATTATCAATTTGATTGATCAATTAGGACAACGGATTTTGTCATGGATGGAGAGTTGAGCCAAGATTTGATCTTGCACTCACTCTCAGACTCCTTTTACAATTGTTGTGAATTTTTCATATAAACAAGCTAGATATCAGCTTCGTTGATTTGCTTAACATGTTGAAAAATGATGAGAGTCACTTTTCAACCAAGAAAAACCATGTCTTACTGGTAGGGGCCAAAGGATCTTCTGAAAAGAAGAACGATTCAAAAAAGGTATATAGAAAGGCAAAAACAAAGGATAATAAGAACAAAACTGATACGGATAGTAAATGAGTTTGCTTCCACTGCTATAAGCCTGGACACTGGAAAGAAACTGCAAGAAACATCTTGCAGAGGCTAACCAAAGAAGCTTAGTAAAGTTTTGGTTACAAATACAAATTTGTTCATGATTTAAAATAAATTTTTCTTTAAGTCAAGGTTCTACTTGGGTATTGGATACCGACTTTGGTTATCATAAATATAGATTTATGAAGGGACCAAGCAGAAGTAGAAAGTTAAACAAAGATAAGTAATCCTATGTGTGGAAAATGAAGCAAAGGTTGCTGCATTAGCTATAGAAACTTATAGTTTAGCACTGCCTACTAAAAAATCTATTAAGTCAATAAGTTGTTATTGTATTCCAATTCTTGTTAGAAATATTATTTCCATTTTATTGTTGGACAATAAATTTTTTTGGTATTATAATTAAGAACAATTGTTGTTCTATTTATAATAATAATGTTTCAGATAGAACCGAAAGATTACTTAATGGATTTTGTATACTTGACTTATATAAAAATTATTTTGCAAATTGAACAAACTAGTATAAGAAAAAGGAGATGATCATTCAAAGAGTTGAATGTGTGTATTTGTTTGAAATACAATTAATTATTTGAAAGGTTCAAAGAATTCGAAATGAAACAAATTAAAAAGTATTAAGATTCTTTGATTAGATCAAGGAATAAATACTTATGCAATAAGTTTCTAGATCATCTCAAATGGTTTTCTCATAATGGACACATCCTGATATGCAATAATTGATTGATGTATCTGAATGAAAAATCGTACCTTGTTGGACATGGTGCGGTCCATAACGATTTTACCGACATTCCAGTATCCTTCTGGGATAATGTCCTAAAAATGGCTGCATATCTACGAAAATGGTAACCTCAAAATCCGGCCCCAAGACTTCATAAAAGTTATGGACAGGGAGGATTCCTAATCTTAAGTTTGTTAAGATAAGGGGTTGTCCAACTTATGTGAAAATGTTTCAAAGGATAAGCTTGGGACAAGATTTGACAAGTACAATTTGTGGGACATCCTAAAGTAAGTTTAGGGTATATGTTCTATAATCCTACTTAGCAAAAGGTGTTTGTTGCGAAACACGCTGCCTTCTAAGATAAAGGTGTTTATTATTGAAGGGACTAGTGGGAGAATAATAGATCTTGAAGAGTTCAAGAACCACAAAACACTATAAGTCAAATAAGAGGAACCTATAGATAGACCTATTGTACCACAACCGAATCGTAAATCGGAATAGTACCAAGATACCTAGGAGGTATGGATTCATCATAGATGATGATGATGAGGTACACATCATAGAAGATGATGATCCGATTACATACGATGAGGTAAGTGTTGTAGACACTTTCAGAGAAATGGATTGAAGCAAGTTTCTCAAATATGGAACATTCGTTTTGATGAGGCAATCAAAAGAGTTTGATTTTATCAAAAATAAGAATGAACCTAGTGTGTACAAAAGGGTCAGTGGGAGCATCGTGACATTCCTAGTACTATATGTTGATATACTACGGATAAGGAATGGCATACCAATGCTACAATCAGTAAAGATAAAGTTGTCTAAACAATCCTCCATGAATGATTTGGGAAGAGTATCATTATTGGGGATGCAAATCTATACAGATAGATTTAAAAGGATGCTCAACTTAACCTAAGGAACGTATATTCATTTGATGCTAAAGTCGTTTAGCATGGCAAACTCCAAGAGATGTCTCATGTCGATGAGCTATGGAGTGTATCTCTCCTAATAGTCCCCACAGACTCCTGAAAAGAGAGGTCGCATGAGTGGTAATCATGTATGCAATGAAATGTACGAGACCTGATGTTGATCAGTCATATTATGGAGAAGTTCACTATGAGTCAGTGAAAATATCTTAAAGTGCTTAACCCAAGCACTAAGGATGTGATCATATTCATGGTGGGTCTAAATTAAAACTAGAGGGCTTAACAGACTCAAGTTTTTCGATGACGCAAAAGATGACGAAAAAAATCCACTTTAAGGTAAAGCGTTATCTTGAGCAATGGTGCGATGAATTGGAAAGGTTCCAAATAGCAAAGAGTTCTTTGGTTTAGTGATAAAGACAAAGTATATAGCTATAAATGAAGCTACAAGTTGATTGTTTGGATGAAAAGTTCATTACTGTAACTAGGAATAGTTCTAAGTCTCATCTTGGATTTAAACATGTGTTGTGGCACTTTCATTTGATTATTAGAATCATTGAAAGATGGGAAATCACTATAGAGATAGTGGACTCTCATGAACAACATTACATATCCATTAACTAAAAGCTTATCCAACAAAGAGGATAATCGTCACTTAGAGAAGAAGAGTATGAGATACCATGACGATTGCCTTTAGTGCAAGTGGGAGATTGAAAGTAGTATGCACACAAGCCAATCATGTTTGATGATAAAGGATATACTTTGTAACAATCTTATTCATTTATTAATAAAAGTATTAATTTATTAAAGGCTTTTAATTATCTACATGATCTTTGTTTTATAATATGTGATAAACCCATAGTTTTAAGCAATGCTTTTAGAATAATGATGATGATCATTCTAATGAGATCTAAATTCTTAGAAAGCTTAAAACTAAAATAGTTCCCAATCATTGGATTACTAAATTGGGGATTAGTGAATCCTGGATAGATTGTACACATCGTTGCTTGCTCATTGGATGAGGATGATTGATCTCATGATCATTTGTGTGGAGACACTAAAGCAAGTATGTAGGTACTTATTAGAGAATAAGTTCACTTTGAGCGTGGCTCGCTAAGGAATACCTAATGGAGTTTTACTTGCTCGTCAATAGAATTCTCAGTAGTGATAGTAGTACAAGTGATCCTTGGACTTGAGATCATCATAGTATCTTGTGTATGATGAGTTATACTTTGACTTATTCCTTAAGACCCTTAGGGTATATCAAAGGGTATGCTTGGGTATAATAAGTTGTACATGGAGATAATGTATGATCAATAAAGAATCTACCACTTATATTAAAAGAAGAGAAATGTCTATGTGATTCGATAAATGACAACCCTAGTAGTCCTTGGCGGCGCGAAATGAAATTAGAAAGGAGTTTCTAATTTGCATTATTTGGTGTTGTGCATTTAAGGATCGAAATACATATAATTAAATAAAATAAGACTTGACAGTAATTCCATGTCTTATATTTAATTGGGACATTGTATGGTGGAAGGATTGAATTGTACGGTAACTATTTACTCAAAGGTTCTTTTATGATTAATGTTGAAATCTATATTATCTGGAAAGTCGTTGATCGCTAGGGAGACTTATCCCTATTGTAGAATAAATATTATTTATTTATATAAATTAATTGTTTAATTTATTTATTTAAATAAGATTAGAATTGTTCTAATTGATTTATTCACAACCGTTTTAATATGGAGAACCTAAAGGGTCACACCATAAAAGGAAGAATAATTATTTAAGAAGTTAATGGCATAATCGTAATAATATGTTATGTATATTTAATTTAATCTATGGTGATAGAATAAATTAAATAGCTTAATATTATTATTTAATATTTTAGAAATATTAAATATAAATTAATAAGAGGAGTCTTATTAATATTATTACAATTATTATTATTATTTTAATTTCTAAAAGAGTTTAGGAATTAATTTAATATAAGTACTCTCATTTATTCCTAATTGGATTAGGAGGAAAAATTAATTAAAGGAGTTTAATTAATTATCCCTAATAAGATTAGGGAGCCCATTTAATTAAAAGAGTTTAATTAAATAATACCTTATTTTAATAGGGTTACTTGATATCTTTATAAGAAGAGTCTTATATCAGATATTAAGAATACGTAATAATTCCAATGGTTGGAGAGTACGCCCCCTTTTTCTATACAAATAGGAAAAACTAGGGTTTGAGCCAATACCCCTTCTTCTTGAAAATTCTTTTTCCTTGGTGGATCACCTCTAGAGGCCAAACACTTGGGTGGCTAACGTTGATCAAAGGAAGGAACCAAACCCGGTGGATTCAAGTTGAACACGAAAGGATTGGAGGTGAACTCGTACCTGAGGAAGCTCGGATCTTCAAGGGTATGTTTCTTATTCATCTTTTTCGTTTAATTAATAATTATGCATAAAGGGTGATCCGGGTATATGGTTTGTAAATTTTTTAAACTCTGATTTTACACGTTTCCGCACTTTTTATGCAATTTGATTGCGTTCATGAATATTGCAAACCTAACATGAACAGTTTCATATACTAAGTGAAAGCATATTTTGTTTCAGGACTCTGAATGTAGATGTGCTTGTACTTGCTGATGAGGTGCCTATTCTCCACAAGGACTGTAACTTTGATGTAAAGTTGGACTCAGACTTGATGGAAACACAAGAGGACTATGAGATACCTCAGGAGATCAAAGAATGGGTCGAAGACAAACCTAAACCCGACCTTGATCAAACCATCTCCTTCAACTTCGGAACCTTAGAAAACCCCAAACAAATCCAGATTGGTACGGACCTCACTCCAAACCAAAGGAATAACATCGTTACTCTATTAACCCTATTCCAGGATGTGTTTGCATGGTCTCACGAAGACATGGTCTGTTTATCCACTGACATTGTCATTCATCGCCTTCTAATCAAAGGAGGATTCAAGCCAATCAGGCAGAAGCTCAAGCGATTAAAACCTGAGTGGAGGCTAAAAGTTAAAGAAGAAATTGTGAAACAATTTCAAGCCGGCATCATCATGGTGTCAACATACTCTAAATGGCTATCCAACATAGTCCTTGTGCCAAAACCGGGAGGGGAGGTGCGAGTTTGTGTGGATTACATGGATTTGAATAAAGCTTGCCTCAAAGAAAGCTTCCCGTGCCATTCATCCACATACTTATTGACAATACAGCTCAATACGACATGTACTCCTTTGCTGATTACTTCACGGTGTACCATCAAATCATGGTTACTGAAGATGATCATGAGAAAACTTCATCACGCCTTGGGGAATCTTTTGCTACAGACGATTGTCATTCGGCCTCATCAAAGCCGGAGCTACCTATCAGTGAGCCATATGGATCTTTTCCATGATCTAATGCATAAAAAAAAAGAAAAAAAAAGAAAAAGAAAAAGAAAAAAATAAAAGAAAAAGAAAAAAAAATAGAAGAAAAAAGAAAAAGAAAAAAGCTCTTCAACATGTTCTACATTTTCTTCCTTACCATCGGCAAGTTCTACAGATGGTCTTGGAGTTCGAAGAAATCTCCTTTCTACACATTCCTCGTAATAGGAATGACTTTGCAAATGCACTAACAACTTTGGACTCCTTGATCCACATACCTGACAAGGAACACTTGCCAAGCGTCACAATTGCCCTGCACAAGGAACCAGCCTATGGGAACTACGTTGGAGAAGTATCGGACGAGTTACCTCCCATCCAGCACCCTTGGTATCAACACATCAAGGAGTACTTACGAGATGGATCTACACCCGCTGAGGCGAGCCCGACTGAAAAAAGGCAGATCCGTCGACTTGCTATGAAATTCTACCTGAGCGGAGATGCACTCTACAAAAGAGATGCAGAACGAGGTCTCCTCAGATGTCTGGACGAGGACCAAGCTCAGAGGCTCATAGATGAAATCCATGGGGGAGTATGTGGCCCACACATGAGCGGCCCTCTACTTGTAAAGAAGATCCTACAACAGAAAAGTCTGACTACAACAGTTCAAACAACACGACTTGATTTTGAAAAAGATCGTTGACAACCAAGCTCAGTCTAAAGGAAAATTCTATCCAAACTGGGAAGGCCCGTTTATTGTCAATAAGGTATTGACAGGAGGCGCTTTCAGATTACATAAAATAGACGGCGATGAATTTCCGCAACTCATCAACTCGGACATCATGAAACAGAACTATGCCTAAGGTTACCATCAAGCGAACATCTTTGTTTTGGATCATCAGATCACCAGTCATTCTGGTTCTTTAACCCTTCATTAAATACAACTTTGCTTCACACTCTTCTGCCCCATTAGGGGAAACACTTTTCTAACCACCAGCCTGGTTTTTGGATGGCTCTATCCGTTTCTCAACTTGGTTTTGAACCCTTACTCGACTTCGGTTATCCCACCAAGGATTGAACCTTTCACATCCGTAATTTATCCTATACACGGGATTAAACTTTTCATCTGCAATCCGCCCTACACCAGGGTGAACTACGTCGACCTGATCTTCTCTTCAATAGGAGTACGTATGCAACCATTTCATATGGCCTGGTCGCAATAAAACAAAAACAACAAAACCATTCCTACACCCTTTCTGCCACATATAGCATTAAACCTCTTACACTAGGGCGAACTACGTCGACCTGATCTCCCCAATACATGGGAGTACGTAGGCACCCATCTTTATGGTCCAGTTTCACCACAGAAAAAACAAAAACAAACACACTCTTATCCATAACCACATACAGAAACCAGTCCCAAGACACCAAAGATGGTAGGGAATACATATAGATCGACGATCCATTCTGAAAATCCTGAGACATCTCACTGTCCATCCATCAAGGAGGAGTTCAAAATACATCTAAATCACAAAGTCCTGGAGAAACAAGCAAATATCAAGCAAGTAACAAGGCACAACTAAAAGGGAAGTGAATCAACATATATTTCCCTGCCATATATAATGCTGTTTGATATATACAATGTGTACTTTACATGACAAAATGGCTAAGCTAGTTCGTGCAGGAAAATACAAGCCCATCTACAAATCAGTGTATACGGGCTATCAAGTCCCACATGGATTTCCTCTCAGAAGAAGGAGGTAACGCTATGATCTCCTTTCCAAGGGTTTCTATACGAGCCAACAGATCCACCACTAATTACATGCGATATTTTGGGAAGATATAGCACTATCCCGCTCAATAATCACTGCATCTCTGGACGATATGGCCTCATCCCACTGAACAACAACGGTATCCCTATGAGTTATAGCATAATCTCTCTCAACTAGAGCGACATCTCTACCAGAAAAAGCTATCAACATTAAAGCCCACATCCACTACCTGTTCATCATATGGTACAGAGGTAAAAAGCCTCTCGCGATCTCGACATCTTATCAGCCCATCTGTCAAAGTAACTACCCCAGACTGCAAGCAAGGCTGGGGCAATTTCAAAATTTGCGATAACCGGATATTGGGTCCCTTACAACAAGATTGGGGCAATCTCAGAAGCAGCGACAACTCAACACTGGGGCATTTATCAATCATCCTAAAGTGGAAAATGCACCAGTCAGCACCATCAACATGATCATTCATCATCTCAATGGCGATTCAGATATTATTCACTCACGACTTAGTCAACAAAGAGAGTTTCTCGTATAAATCCCCGGCAACAACATGCGAAATGACTGGGGCATTTTGCGATTTCAAGAAATGGAAGGAGCTTAAGACGGGATCAAGCCTCTCATCAAAAAGAAAGGGGAGAACTCCTGAAAGAAATCATGGCGACATAAGCGTGCCCCTACAAAATTAGGGGAAATTCTCAAAAAAGGTATTAACTCAGAAGCAGAAGGCCAACAACGAAGGGCCTATCGAACGAAAATCTACACAGTCAAACATGCGTTAAGTCCTCACAAATTGAGGCCTCTACATCAAAGTTCAAATCTGAGCAACGAAAGAATGAGCTGCACCCTCCAAGGATGCTAGCAACATTCAGGTCATCAATTCAATCGGGTTGCAAATCAAACGCTTAAGAAAATGGGGCACAAGCACCCAACAGCGAAAGGAAACTCCAAATCACCTCAAAGGGGGGTGGGCGTAATATCAGACAGAGTCTGGCGAAGCAAAACGTTAAATATTACTTCTGCGAAGGTATCAAAAGATCTGGTATTCTAAACCATTGCCATCAATACAGCGCGACATCAAGACAGTTCAGTGATGAAAGCTTCGAGTACCACCATTCGAGTGGGAACCAAAATAGTTTGGCGATCAGCAGCGTAGGCACCGTTGCAAACTACCAGCTTATACATCGGGAAGGTCTGGTGATTTCAGAACGTCATCCCCATCAGAGATGTGGAAAACATCTCAACTTATCTTCATCAAACAAGCATCAGCGATTAAATGCCAAACCGTTGGAGTCGAACCCAACATAGGCATCAACAATGATCGGTAAAGGTAAAGCGATTGGCGAATACATTTTAACATTCATTATAACATTCATTACATTGCAATATGCGATTTGCAAAAGTTGTAAATATATATATACAGACAGGATCACCAACCACGAAGCACCTCCATTGGGATCAGAAATGTAAATAAAGCTGTTAAAAGCTATCAACCGCCATGGAGGAAACTCCAGGCGAAACGAAACGTAAATAAAGCTGTAAATACGGTCAACCGCCACGAAAGAAAATCCAGGCAGGACAGAATATAAATAAAGTTGTAAATACGATTAACTTCCACGAAGGAAACTCCATGCGGGACAAAATGTAAATAAAGCTGTACAAAGTGATCAACTGCCATGAAGTAAACTCTAGGCATGATGAAACGTAAAGAAAGCTGTAAAAGCGATCAACCACCACGAAGTAAACTCCAAATGGGACTATATATATATATACTGATATATATATATATATATACTGATATATATATGAACTGTGGTCGAACTCTGTTCGATGAGCCTGAATTTTACATCCGATGCGTTTAATGTTTTAATATATATATATATATATATATATATATATAAGCGAGTAAACGCTCCAGACCAAAGTCTAGGCTCATCGAACAGAGTTCGACACACAGCTGATTGATATATATATATATATATATATATATATATATATATATATATATATATTAAAGCAATAAACGCACTGATCAAAGTCTAGGCTCATCGAACAAAGTTCGACACACAGTTAATATATACAAATGTAAATATATATATTAAAGCAAATAAACGCTCTAGACCGAAGTCTAGGCTCAATCGAGGCATAACTCGATAATCTTAGTTAATATATACATAAATATATATATATATATATATAGTATATATATATACATACTGAAATGAAACCACGGACCGAAGTTCGGACAAAAGCAAGCAACACGACTCTCAACGTGTAGAAGGGTGTGTGCAAAGATGAAGAGAAAGACTCTAAAGTGTGTGAGAAGGCTTACAGCTGACTGCCAAAAAAGGCTTCTATATCTTTAGAGTGGGTAAAAATTGGCTTTTGTGGGTACAACAGAGGCTATATATGAGCTCACAGGTGTTTAAAATGGGAAAATACACTGTATGGGGCGAGTGCGGAGTGAATTGTGCAGGGTTTCCCCGTCTTTTTCTCTTCAAAAATCAGCACCCCAAGCCCTCTATTTATAGAGGGAGGAGCCGCTGGTCTACCTACGGCACCTAGTAGCAGGTGTACCTACGGCTGCCCGGGGTGCCCCGGTCCCGCCATGTCGAAGTAAGTACTCGTTGGTCACTCGGTCGCTCATAACTTTCAATTCGGGAGTCCGATGGAAGCGTGCCATACCATTTCAGAAAGCTCTTTCCGAGAGCTACACAATGACATATGATTTGACTTTTTTTTATTCCAAGAAGATGGGTCCATGACCGAAATGGCATTCCCGGGTTTCCGTCAAGCAATCCGGTGAGCCATTTTGTGTAGTTTGCGCTCCAGAGTTAAGATATCGTTCTTGTGGGACTTCCTTTGTAGTATTTTGAGTTGAAATGAGTGTATTTGATTTGAAGTAAAGTTGAGTTGGCAAAATGACCATTTTGCCCCTCCCGGGGTTATCTCTGGTTTTCGCGCAGTTGTAGCAGTCATTTCTCAGGGTTATCTCTGAGGTTGACTTGATGTTAACTTTGACTATCCTCAGGGTTATCTCTGAGGTTGACTTGACCTCCTGGGGCTATCTCCAGGCTTTGATCTTGATCCTCCGGGGTTATCTCCGAGGTTGAAACTGACTTTCCCGGGATTATCTCCTGGGTTGGAACCTGATTTCCCGGGGCTATCTCCGGGGTTGGAAATTGGATCTCCCGGGGTTTGAAGTTGATGTCGTAGTCCTTCAGGGTTATCTTTGGAGTGTGAAAAAGATGCTTTTGTCCTCCTGCATAGTTAATAATAGGAAAACAAAATTTCGAGTGTCTACAGATGCCCCTCTTTATCATGTTCATGCGATGCAATGGAATAGACATGATAAAGATTAGTAGACACTTGAAACATAACAAGGTATTTTTAATGATGCAAATCGCAATGTAGTGAATGTTTATGATGAATATGAAAATGTTTTTGCAAATCGTAGTTCGTAAATCGCACATCGCATTTCACACATCGCACATCGCTTTTCACATTTGGCCAAATTGCACTTCGCAACTCGCACATCGCATTTCGCATATCACATTTCACATATCGCATCGTAAATCGCATATCACATATCACAAAATTGCAAATCGCAATGTAATGAATATTATGATGAATGTTAAAATGTATTCGCAAATCGCTTTACCTTTATCGGTCATTGCTGATGTATATGCTGGTGTTGACTCCAATGGTTTGGCATTTAATCGCTAATGATTGTTTGATGAAGATAAGTGGAGATGCTTTCCATATCTCTGATGGGGATGACGTTCTGAAATCACCAGACCCTCCTGATGTATTCGCTGGTAGTTTTCAACGGTGCCTATCCTGCTGATCGCCAAACTTTTTCGGTTCCCACTCGAACGATGGTATACGAAGCTTTCATCGCTGAACTGTCTTGATGTTGCGCTGAATTGATGCCAATGGTTTAAGAATATCGGATCTTTCGATACCTTCGCTGAAGTAATTTTCCACGGATTACGTCACTAGACTTCGCCTGATGTTATGCTAGATTGATGACAACCACTAGATGTCTCACCCTTCTTGAGGAAATTTGGAGTTTCCTTTCACTGTTGGGTGCTTGTGCCCCATTTCCTTAAGCGTTTGATTCGCAACCCGGCTGAACTGATGACTTGAATGTCGTTAAAATCCCTGAAGGGTGTAATTCATTCTTTCGCTGCCCAGATTTGAACGTCGGTGTAGAGGCCTCAGCTTGTGAGGACTTAACGCATGTTAATGGTGTAGATTTCATTCACTAGGCCTTTCATTATTGACCTTCTGCTTCTGAGTTGAGAATGTTTTTGAGAAGTTTTCCCTTCTTTCGTAGGGGCACGCTTATGTCGCTATGATTTCTTTCAGGAGTTCACCCCTTTCTTTTTTTGATGAGAAGCTTGATCTCGCCTTAAACTCTTTCCATTTCTTGGAATTAGAAAAATGTCCCAGTCCTTTCGCATGTTGATGTTAAGGGTTCATATGAGAAACTCTCTTTGTTGATGAAGTCGTGAGTGAATAATATCTGAATCGCCATTGAGATTATGATGGACCATGCTGATGACGCTAACTGGTGCATTTTCCATTTTAGGATGATTGATAAATGCCCCAGTGTTGAGTTGTCGTTGCTTCCGAGATTGCCCCTAATCTTGTTGTAAGGGATCTAATATCCGGTTGTCGCTAATTTTGAAATTGCCCCAGCCTCGCTTTTTGTCTGGGATAGTTGCTTTGATAGACGAGCTGATAAGATGCCGAGATCGCAAGAGGCTTTTACATCTGTACGATCTGGTGAACAGGTAGTGGATGTGGGCTTTGATGTTGACCGCTCTTTCTGGTAAAGATGTCGCTTTGTTAGAGAGATGATGCTCTAACTCATAGGGATATCGTTGTTGCTGAGCGGGATGACGTTATATCCACCCGAGATATCGCATGTAGTTAGCAGTGGATCTGTTGGCTCGTGTAGAAACCCTTGGGCAGGAGATCACAACATTACCTCCTTCTTCTGAGAGGGAATCCATGTTGGACTTGATAGCCCGCATATACACTGATTTGTAGATGGGCTTGTATTTTCCTCGCATGCACTAAGCTTAGCCATTTTGTTATGTACAGTACACATTGTATATATCAAACAACATTATATATAGCAGGGAAATATATGTTGATTCACTTCCCTTTTAGTTGTGCCTTGCTACTTGCTTGATATTCGCTTATTTCTCCAAGACTTTGTGGTCTGTATGTATTCTGAACTCCTCCTTGATTGATGGACAGTGAGATGTCTCAGGATTTTCAGAATGGATCGTTGATCTGTGTGTATTCCCTTCCATCTTTGGTGTCTTGGGACTTGTTTCTGTATGTGGTTATGGATAGGAGTGAGTTTGTTTTTTATGTTATGAGACCGGACTATATAACATGGCTACCTACGTACTCCCGTGTATTGGGGAGATCAGGTCGACGTAGTTTGCCCTTCAAGATGAGTTGAAAAACGTGATCCCATGAGCAAGTCAGACTGCGGGGAAGAGAAAATTTGATCCTAGGTTGAGGATAAACTGAAAGTGTGAAAAGTTTGATCCCATGTATGGGCAGCCAAACTACAAATGTAAGAGGTTCAATTCGCGATGAGATGACCTAAGTGGTATGATCGCAGTGAGGCCAGGCTGATGGCTTGAAAGGATGTTTCCCTGAGGGGCAAAGTGTGGAAGAGTTGTATGTGGTAAAGGGTTAAAGAACCGGAATGAATGGTAATCTGATGATCCAAAACCAGGATGTTCGCTTGATGGTAACCTCAGACATAGTACCGTTTCACGGTGTTCGATTTGATAAGCTATGGAAATTCATCGTCGTCCATTTCCTGTAATCTAAAAATGCCTCCTATCAATACTTCCTTGACAACAAACGGGCCTTCCAAGTTCGGAGTGAATTTTCCTTTAGACTTATCTTGGTTGTCAATGATCTTCTTCCAAACCAAGTCGTGTTGTTTGAACTGCAGTAGTTGGACTTCTCTGTTGTAGGATCTTCTTTACAAGTAGAGGGACGCTCATGTGTGGGCCACATACTCCCCCATGGATTTTATCTATGAGCCTTTGAGCTTGGTCCTCGTCTAGACATCTGAGGAGACCTCATTCTGCATCTCTTTTCGTATAGTGCTTCTCTGTTCAGGTATAATTTTATAGCAAGTTGATGGATCCGCCTTTTCTCAGTCAAGCTCGCCTCAGCGGGTGTAGATCCATCTCGTAAGTACTTCTTGATGTGTTGATACCAAGGATGTTGGGTGAGGTAGATCATCCAATACTTTTCAATGGAATTCCCATAGGCTGGAGCTTTTTGTTGTGCAAATGTGAGGGTTGGAATGTCTTCCTTGTCATGTATGTTGATCAAGGAGGCCAAGGTTGCTAGCGCATCCTCAAAATCATTCTTATTTTGAGGAATGTGGAGGAAGGATTTTTCTTCGAACTCTGAAGCCATTTGTAGAACCTGTCGATGTTAAGGCAGCAACTATTGAACCTGTTGAAGAGCTTTTTTTCTTTTTTTTCTTTTTTTTCTTTTTTTTTCTTTTTTCTTTTTATTTTCTTTTTTCTATTTTCTTTTTTTTCTATTAGATCGTGGAAAAGAGCCATATGGCTCACTGATAGGTAGCTCCGGCATTGATGAGGCCGAATGACAATCGTCTATAGCAAAGGGCTCCCCAAGACGTGATGAATGAAGTTTTCTCATGATCATCTTCAGCAACCATGATTTGATGGTACTTTCGCGAGCAATCGGAAAAAGGAGTACATGTCGATCGAAATGTATTGTCAATGAGTATGTGGATGAATCTAACGCACGCGAAAGCTATCTTTGAGGCAAGCTTTATTCAAATCTCTCAGAATCCACACAAACTCGCACCTCCCTTCCCGGTTTCTTGCAGACGGGGGACTGTGTTGGATAGCCATTCAGGGTATGTTGACACCATAATGATGCCGGCTTGAAATTGTTTCACAATTTCTTCTTTAACTTTTAACTTCCTCTTAGGTTTTAATCGCCTGAGCTTCTGACTAAGTGGCTTGAATCCCCCTTTGATGGGAAAGTGATTAATGATAATGTCTGTGTATAAACCGACCATGTCTTCGTGAGACCATGCAAACACATCCTGGAATAGGGTCAATAGAGTAACCATGTCATTCCTTTGGTTTTGAGTGAGGTCTGTACAAATTTGGATTTTTTTGGGGTTTTCGCGGTTCAAAAGAGGTGGTTTGATCAAGATTTGGCTAGGGTTTGTCTTCACCCCATTCATTGATCTCCTGAGGTATCTCATAGTCCTCTTGTATTTCCATCAAGTCTGAGTCCAACTTTACATCAAAGTTACAGTCCTTGTGGAGAATAAGCACGTCATCAGCAAGTCTAGACACATCTAATTTTAGAGTCCTGAACCAACATGTTCTCACCTGATATATGAAACTGCTCAATCACACAAAGTGTTAGCATGTAATGAAAAAAGTAACTGCTAATATTATACAGGAAAAGTAGGCAATTATTGTTATCTACAGGGCAAAATGAGTTTCTGCCCGCTTTACCCTCGTCGACCAATGCAAGGAATGTTGCTCCAATTGTCAAGGGCAAAGTCCTGATGGACTGCGGTGATGGAGGGGTTGTCATCATCCTTCTTCTCCTGAATGATGACCATTACATCTGGGCAATCATCATCTGGGGTGTAAGTGTTTGAGAAGTGTTTGTTTGGGTTTTTATTTGGTTTGTTTTTTGTTTTTTTGTTTTTTTTTGTTTTTTTTGTTTTTTTTTGTTTTTTTTTTGACTTGAATGGAAAATAAAAGTCATACTACGAAGAAAGTGATACCGTTCCAACATTTTCTGGAACTCGCAACTTTATCCCCCGGATCTACATCTTCTAGGCTAGTTGAGGCTTGATAGTCCAGTTTTCAGTGGTTATGTTGCCTTCATGGCTCGTAATAGAGGTTACCCCTTGATTCTGAATGTCTTCGCTTGTGGCCATAACTTGATCGCTTTCTGATTTAGTACATTCGTCAGGGACACTTGAAATGGGCGCATTGCAAAAAGGGATGAACTCTGGATTCTTTAATGGGTTGGATTCCGCGACATTCTCACCACCTTTTTCTTCATCTATTCCTTCATCTTCTTCATGGGTTTCACAGGATTCAACCATGAAATATCCCTCGAACTGTTGTTGCATTTCTTGCAAAGAACTTTCCTTTTTGGCTTTTTCTTCCTTGGAAAGGATTAGTATTTCCTCCGCATCATCCAAGGTGATAAAATCAGGAACGTGGTTGATATCTTGGAACCATAGGACGTTTGATGTTGGCGGGGGAATCTGTCTATGCTTATGATGATTCATGCGACTGGTACTAGCAGTATCCGGACCTTGGGTTCCTCCTTGTGAGGAGGATTCAGCATGTATGGGTATTTTTGGACCCTGAGTAGATTCGTGTAGTTCTTTGAGTAAAACAGCCAAATCTGTAATTTGTTTGCTTAATCCGTCAAATTCTTTGCGAGAAACTGGATTAAGGTCAGTCTGGTCAGATGACGACATGATTGACTGTAGGCCTGTAGCCTTTTTTGATTTTGACCGGGTAGTAGGTCCGATTGGTTCCCTGCAAAAGACTTGCATAGTTTAGTCTTTAGGGAATGTGTATAATAACATGCTATGTGATGTGTCCATTTTAGGATTTTTATCCTGCAAAACGGATGTCAGCTGTTTGTAGCATGCTAAAAAATATGTATTGGTACACATTTCTTCATATTTCTCATTACATGGAGATAGATATGGAATGTAAGTACAAGTAATTTGAAATGAGAGCATGAAGAGACTTTCCTCTGTTTTGGGTTTAATAGAGGCTGGCCTATCTTAGGTTACTCTCTCGGCTTTTTGGCATGAAGGTTCCCAAATCATCGCAATCTACTAGACTGGAAGTTAATCCGGTCTTTCAACTGGAGCGAATTTGGGTGGTGCCTTTCCTGAGCCTCGGAGAATTAGTATTCTCACGAGTCCAGTAATCAAACACCGATGGGATAGCCTCCTAGTGGAGGGACCACACAACATACATTCACATACATCGTGTCTCACCGTATGATAATGATGACATTTGCGAAGCATTAATATCACAAGTAGATATGGTGCGAAGCACTAATATCACAAGAAGTTATGGTGCGAAGCATTAAGTGCAATAAGGAAATGCATTCGTACACATTCATCAAATGCAAATGCAACATCCACACACAAGCAGATAATCAGTTTTGAAAATATTGGAATAGCGGCTTAAGTCCTCTTACTGGAGTCCCCAACAGAGTTGCCACCTGTCGACGTCGGGATTTTTGGATGTCCCTATCCGTTACTTGTTCTTTGGTGTTCTCATTTTAGGTGAGATTTGTTTGAAAAAACAAGTGAAAAAGGTCCGACATGTATAATGTCGACGATGGGACTGTTAAGAGTCGCCAGTTGGTTTTTTAAATGGTTGTACCAACACAACCGAGAAAAGGTTTGCATATTGACCCAGTGATGTGACACTGCTATATGGGTTGGTGAAACCGAGATTCGTTTAGGGTCCGGGGACTTGGTTATGCAGGGGGGAGGTGTTAGGCACCCCCCGACATCCGTGTTACCACGATGACCGCCTCTTCTCAAGAAACTGTTATCTAAATGTGTGTGTATGGGGGTCAATGTGCTGTTATTTGGAAGTAGTGCGAGGCCTCGTTCGAACCTATATACACAGGGTTTGAATTTATGAGAAAATTCAGTTTTTAGCAAGATATAGCAATGATGTTTTATAAAGAAGTTTTTCAAACCCTGATGCTCAATAGTAATTGAGACCTTTTACACTCCCATTTTATTAAGTGTGTGGCTTGGTTGATTTTATTTTACGAATGCGAGGCATCCGTATGAAAATAATGTACAAAATAATGCCGACTTCCTTTTGGGTATGGAAACCATCTGAGGAAATTCGACACCATAAAATAATTTACAAAGTCGCTTATAATTTGAAAATGTCTATCACTATAATGTAATCTAGATCCAATAGGTCAATCAGTGATCACATGATTCCTAGGCGCACAAGATACCACAATTTGTATAAAAGCAGTAAGCAGGTATATATATAAAAGCTATAAATATATAAATACAGACAGGATCACCAACCACGAAGCACCTCCAAGGGGGATCAGAAATGTAAATAAAGCTGTTAAAAGCTATCAACCGCCACGGAGGAAACTCCAAGAGGGACGAACATAAATAAAGCTGTAAATACGGTTAACCGCCACGAAGGAAAATCCAGGCGGGACAGAATGTAAATAAAGTTGTAAATACGGTCAACCGCTATGAAGGAAACTCCAGGCGGGACAGAATGTAAATAAAAGTCATATAAAAGCGATCAACTCGCCACGAAGTAAACTCCAAAAGCGGATTTAAACGTAAAGAAAGTCATAAAAGCGATCAATCACCACGAAAGTAAACTCTGTGTGGGACAATATATATATATATATATATATATATATATATATATATAATTAAAACAATAAACGCATAGAATGTAAAATCCGGGCTCATCGAATAGAGTTCGACCACGCTTCATATATATAAGTATATATATATATATATAGCGATTTAATGTTTTAATATATATATATATATATATATATATATATAAGCTAATAAACGCCTGCATCAAGTTCAGGCTAATCGATGAGTCCCACCATAGTTCATATATATAAGTGTATATATATATATATATATATATATATATATATATATATATATATAAAAAGCGAGTAAACGCTCCAGACCGAAATCTAGGCTCATCGAACAGAGTTCGACACACAGTTATTATATATAAATGTATATATATATTAAAGCAGTAAACGCACCAGACCGAAGTCTAGGCTCATCGAACAAAGTTTGATACACAGTTAATATATACAAATGTAAATATATATATATATATATATATATTAAAGCAAATAAACGCTCCAGACCGAAGTCTAGGCTCAATCGAGACATAACTCGATAATGTTAGTTAATATATATATATATATATATACACACATACTGAAATGAAACCACGGACCGAAGTCCGGGCAAAAGCAAGCAACACGACTCTCAACGTGTAGAAGGGTGTGTGCAAACATGAAGAGAAAGACTCTAAAGTGTGTGAGAAGGCTTATAGCTGACTGCCAAAAAAGGCTTATATATCTTTAGAGTGGGTAAACACTGGCTTTTTTGGGTACAACAGAGGCTATATATGAGCTCACAGGTGTTTCAAATGGGAAAATACAATGTGTGGGGCGAGTGCGGAGTGAATTGTGCATGGTTTCCCCGTCTTTTTCTCTTGGAAAATCAGCACCCCAAGCCCTATATTTATAGAGGGAGGAGCCACAGGTATACCTACGTCACCTAGTATCAGGTGTACCTGCGGCTGCCCGGGGTGCCCCGGGCAGTGTGGGTCCCGCCGTGTCGAACTACGTACGCGTTGTTCGCTTGGTCGCTCATAACTTTCAATCCGGGAGTCCGATGGAGGCGTGCCATACCATTTAAGAAACCCCTTTCTGAGAGCTACACAATGACATATGATTTGACCTTTTTTGATTCCAGGAAGATGGGTTCATGACAGAAATGGCATTCCCGGGTTTTCGTCAGGCAATCCGGTGAGCCGGTTTGTGTAGTTTGCGCTCCAGAGTTAAGATATCGCTCTTGTGGGACTTCCTTTGAAGTATTTTGAGTTGAAATGAGTGTATTTTTATTTGAAGTGAAGTTGAGTTGGCAAAATGACCATTTTTCCCCTCTTAGGGTTATCTCCGGTTTTCGCGCAGTTGTAGCAGTCGTTTCTCAGGGTTATCTCTGAGGTTGACTTGATGTTGACTTTGACTATCCTCAGGGTTATCTCTGAGGTTGGCTTGACCTCCTGGGGCTATATACAGGCTTTGATCTTGATCCTCCAGGGTTATCTCTGAGGTTGAAACTGACTTTCCTGGGATTATCTCCGGGGTTGGAACCTGATTTCCCGGGGCTATCTCCGGGGTTGGAAACTGGATCTCCCGGGGTTTGAAGTTGATGTCGTAGTCCTTCATGGTTATCTTTGGAGTGTGAAAAAGATTCTTTTGTCCTCCTATATAGTTAGAAACAGGAAAATGAAATTTTGAGTGTCTACAGTATGTATACACATTTCTTCACATTTCTCATTACATGGACATGAATATGGAATGAAATTACAAGTAATTGACTTTATGAGTAATTTGAAATGAGAAAGCATGAAGAGACTTTCCTCCGTGTTTGGTTTATCAAAGGCTGACCTACCTTAGGTTACTCTCGCGGCTTTTCGGCATGAAGGTTCCCAAATCATCGCAATTTACTTGACGAGAAGTTATTCCGGTCTTTCAACTGGAGCGAATTTGGGTGGTACCTTTCCTGAGCCTCATTGGAATTAGTCTTCCTATGAGTCCAGTAATCAAACACTGATAGGATAGCCTCCTGATGGAGGAACCACATAACATACATTCACATACAACGTGTCTCACCGTTTATCAAAATGATGACATGTGCGAAGCACTAATATCACATATAGATATATTGCAGTGCAGCTTTAAAAAATGCATTCGTACACATTCATCAAATGTAAATGCAACATTCACACGCAAGCATATAACAATTTTGAAAAGCTTGGAATAGCGGCTTAAGTCCTCTTCTTCGGTGTCCCAAAGAGAAGTCGCCACTGTCGTCGACGTCGGGATTTTTTTTGTCCCTTTTCGTTACTTGTTCTTTGGTGTTCTCATGTTAGGTGAGATTTGTAACGACCCCAAAATTTATACAATTTAATTCTCGACTTCGGTCGTTAATAATCAATTCAACCTATAATTTTTACATCATTAAACGATAATACAACCATTGAAATTTGCAGAATAATTAAAATTTTCTATTACAAACTATCCTCATTCCCAAAACCTTCAACCTTTACATCTAAATATCTCAGAATCATTTTAATACTACAATAGTTAACATTCGCAAAACAATATTACAATTCAATATTAATACATTATTCGAAACCTTAAACATGGTTCAAATAATAATAACACAACCAAATTATATAAATCTTCAAGTATCACATCTGATTCATGTCTTTCAAGTAACACATAACTTTACCTTGAATCTTGAACATGCAAAAGTGGTTATTTGCAAGGTTGAGCTCGATGACAAAAAAATTTAACGATCATCATGTTTCATATAGCACACATTCATGCATTATACATTTCTAATTTATCGAGTTACATTATATAACATGCATGTGTTATCACATATCACATATAAATTGAGTTCCATAACCCAATTAACTTGGTCATATTTTAACTTTAACAATTCATAAAGCATGGTATGTAACTCACCACATAATCACATTTAATCCACAAACATAATAGAACTGAAAAACTTGCCTTGGATGTTGTTTAATGTTTATAACTTATCTGCGTTGCGATGATCCTACACAAATTGAGGATACATACATGTACATATTTGTTTCACATACAAAATTCACGTACTCAATGTAAACTAATTTTATTTAACTATAATATTTTGTTCTTATCTTAAAACCATTCCATGTTTCTTTAGAAAACTTTTGTTCGTTATATCCTTTTTACGCCCAAAAAGGTTCTCTCATGGATTTAGTATGTAAATACTTTACATATCAAAACATAAACCATTTATATCCCCTTCGTTTTACATTACTAGGTTCAATATAATTTCAAACGGATTTGCGTATTTCATTATGTTACATATATGTTTTACATATCATTTTCCGAATTACGCTCGCATATTTATGAAAACTTACATTTACATTACATTTCTATCGTTTTCTTTACATTTAAAGTGAGTTTTCCTGATATATAAGCATTATATAATATCTATACATCTCTCTCGGTGTTTTGTTACATGTTAAACAGCCACAAAACCATTCAAAAGCGTTATGAAAAAAAAATTGCATGCTGAACAGCCCATGACTGCTGCTATCGGCAGCAACCCCTCACCTTGACACCCACTTCGCGGCTTAATAACTTGGAATCTACTTATCCAATCGTAAGACATTTTTTAGTATGTTTTTTATGTCATACAAGACTATTTTTAAGAAATACTAACCTGTCATTTCAGGATTGTTAAGTAGTCTAAAAAGCGTGCCAAAAATTGACGTTCATAGCAGTCTTCAATTTTTTTCCCAGATTTACCCTCTCTCGCTAAAACTGTCATAACTAATTCGTTTCAAAACATTTATGAGCGATTCTTGAGCCCACGAGAAGCTAACTTCCGTGGCTACAACTTTCATTCTTTGACCATTTCAAAATTCAAAACACAGAATTCCAGAAAATTCGTTAAAGGTGACTGCCCCGAGTTGGTTAGACAGTTTTGACGTGACTACTTTGAATGGTCATAACTCTTTGCTCCGAAGTCGGAATTAGTCCGTTCCGGAGTCTATGAAAAGATAATTTAGTTTACTATAACATACCAAAAGGTCAAAAGTTTTTGGAAACAATAACTGAACGAAACAGTGTCCCGAATAGCACGTCCCGCTCCTGACTTTCAGTTTGACAAATTCGACACATTTCTTTCCAATCACCGTAACTCCCTCATCCGAGGTCGGAATGAGGTCATTCCAAAGCCTATGGCTTCCTAACTCAGTGCACTAAAACTACCCAGAAACTCAAAATGAGGTCATTCCAGAATGTGACACTATTGTCACTGTTCATTCAGTTTTCATTTCTAGACATTGTTTACTAAAATCTTCACTACGGATTAATTTTAACTCCGTTTTTGTTCATTCAAGTTAGGAAATCTTCAGAACTTAAAGGGATATAACATACAATCATCAAATTAAGCTTTTAGACTTAATCAAAAAAAATAAATGGTCCTCAAGCTCAGTCCCAAAAACTACCCAACAAGGTTCTTTGTAAATCTTTTATTTTGTGAGTTTTGGTTACACTTGGATGATGTTAAAGCTTCATATCTCTAATTACAATCATTAGAACTCATTTACATAATCAATTACAAGCCAAAATAAACATACTAAACTAACTAGTTTACTAACAAAACTAACTAAACTTCCAAAATACAAACTTTAACTAACAAACTAAATACAATATATAAAATAATAACATTACCAGAAATTAAATAAGAAACATACCCGAAAATACGAATTCCACAAACTGAATACGTACTCGACCAAAATTTAACTAAGAAGATCTTTATAAAAAGTCCTCCCATAACAAAGCCTTTCTCAAAATTGGAGGCCTTATTGTTGGTGAATGAAACAAATGATCAAGCACTTCTATTTATAGGTTTAGCAAAGGGTAAAGTTCTCAATTTAGTTGATATGGGACTTGGTTTATACTAATTCTAATTGTTTATACTAATTTTTCCTATTTTCAACATGCTGAGTGTATTCATTCATCACGAATTCGTTTCATAACCAATTCGATCCGTTCAAGTTGCGTTGTTTTCGTTTTATAGAGGAGAACAACAATCATCCATCAATTTAAAGTTTCCATCGTGAATTCATCATCAACTTTAGTCCCAAAGTACACCAAAACACACATTACAATCAAAACCCAAATTCCTCTTTTTTAGTATAAATACATGAATTTGATTTCTGAAAATTTGTTTCTAGATGACCACTATCAAATTATAAATATCTAATAACATATATAACATCGTAACCCACAAATTCATTAACCAAAACTCCAATTTTAAAAGAAACTCAAGAACACATAAACTAGAAATATAAACTAGATTATGTACCTTTAATTCCTTAAGAAATAAAATTAACCTTATCAGTAAAATTATAATTTCTATTCAACCATTATAATCATAACATTATTTAACAAATTCTCACTCTTCTAATTTAATTATTTAATTAAATTAGAATATCACAATTATACTAAGCGTAATAAAATAATACGTATAAATCTCATCTATTTTATCACACTTAAATAAACTATCTCATAACAATTTTCATCAAATATTTATTTAATATCATAAATATTCATTTTATTCCATAAAGTTTCCAACTAAAATATTTAATGTACTTAATAAATATTTTACTCGCATTATACTAATATTTACATTTTCATGCAATATATTACCTTCTCACTTTATTAAATCAATTATACTTGTATTAATTCACTATTTTAATTAAGTGAACTATTCACACTATTTATGAAACTTAACTCATAATAATTTCCATTGACCACAAGGCATAATAATTAAAATTATATTATCTCATAACATAATTTAAACTTAATTAAATTAACTAATATTATTTAATTTCTTTAATAGTTTAATTAACTATTAAATCTCAAATTCTTCAACATATGAATATATAATTCTCTTCGCACCAAATCTTATAATTCAAAATATATACATCTCATAATAAGAATTTTAATTATTAAATTCTTATTTTAATAACTTATAAAAATTCGGGTTGTCACATCCTTCCCTCCTTATAAGGATTCCGTCCTCGAAATCAAAGAAACTTCCCTTACTCCTGCTTTCACCAAATCTCTTTTGAAAATTTCTCTAGAATATTACATTCACCCTTTCTTCTAAGAATTTCGTCCTCGAAATTTTATCTATTAATCTTTATTCATTCAATCTATCAAAATAGATTTTACGTTAATACTTTATTCAGTCATTGGGTTCTATAACCACTTTCTTTCCACAAAGATCTTTCTACAATTATTAACTTTTCTATTAAAAGTTTTACATTATTCTTTGATAACTCATCTCCTTCTCATTTCAAAATTTCTTTTCTCACTTATTCAACATATCCATCATTCAGTGTCGCATTTTACAACTTACTTCTTTCTAAGGATATGATCTCTGGCGAAGATCGGGGAATAGAACTAGGAGGGGAGAGACGAGTAAATCCTTCGCTAGTGTGTCCTACCTAAGCTAAATTTTCTTGCTTAAGTTGACAAATTATGATATGTCAATTAACCATTGTTTTGAAGCTGTATTCTAGAATGATATCTGAAATACAAGAGATGAGCAATGGAGAAATCATGATGACAGGGAAGATGGAATCTGAAATGACAGCAAGGTATTCTCAACTCTTTGAAATACCAGGTACGTAAATTTCAGGGATGAAATTTCATAAGGAGGGGTGATTGTAAGACCCTGCGTTTTATGAAATAAAAGTATTCAATTTTTTATAATTACTATTCATTAGTTACTATTCACGAGTTACTATTCATGAGTACTATTCATGAAGCATGATAATTTTTTTCGTAAGAAGGCATTACTCAATAATTGTTACAGTAATTACTGTTCAATATTTTACAAAAGTTATTTAAAACATGTTAAACATGTTTGTGGGCCCATTTCTTGACAGAAATCTGATTATAGCTTGTAAAATCGTCCGTTTGTGGATTTCGGTCAATTTCTGTTTGGAATTTGGAAAAACTTTCTTCTGTAAAGTTGTAGATAATGAAATTTCCTATGCAAAAGACATTTGGTTCGAATTTTTATGATAAAAGAGCTATTTATTATGAATTATTGAAGTTTCGAGGTTCCAGAATAATTGATTTTTGGAAGTTTAAAATATTTATAGTTAGAAAAACATTTTTGATATGTTTGGTGAGCCCTATTGGTTGTTGAAATGGCTGAATTCAGTTATTGATGGTGGGCGTAAGAATTTATAATATATATTATTATTATATTAAATTTTCTGCTTTGGTGTTCTAAGCAATTTCCTATAAATAGGTGCTTAGATTAGAATTGAAAATCACACCAGAAACTGAAGTTTTCTCTCTACTTCTCTTTTTATATTATCGAGTGTATTCTTTGGAGTATTTTGATATCTTGAGTATTGTTATACGGTGCAAGTTCGTTCAGCGTTATTCAAGTCAGAAGTACTGCTCTTTTGAGGTAAGGGATATTGTCGTTAATATGTAAGGGTTATTATGTTTTTCAATTTCGAAATTTTTTTGAACCTTCAAAAATTCTGGAAAACATTGAAATAATATTTTGATGAGTTTTGTAGATTGTGTTCAAAAATGGCGATTTTTGGATGTATAGATTAGGAGTTATGGATTTTATGTGAAAAGACTATTTTAAAATTAACCGCTTATAACTCCTTGTGATTAACTTCAAAATTGATGAAATTTTTATTGGGAGTACATCTATATAATATCAGTATACTCTGTAAATTTTGGAAATTTTGGATAAAAGTACAATTTATGATAAATGTCTGAATATTCGGTGGTTTTGGCCATTTGAAAATTAGTAAATGAATTTTAAAAATTTTGAAAAAAATATATGTTCAATATAGGACTATATTATGCTAAATCCCAGAAAAGAAATATTTTTGAAACTGATTAGGTATTTTTCATGAAAATGTTCTAGTTATGAGTAAATGAATTAAATATGTTATGTGAAGTAAGAAAATTGGAAAATATGATTTTATGGCTTGAGAATTATATATGAGGTATATGCAGATTTTTAATGAGGGTTTTGGTTATTGGTGATGAAATCTTATGAGTTAGGCATTTTAGGATGATTAAATGCATTTATTAGTAAAGTGTAAACAATTAATATAAATTGTTTATAAGTTTAAGAAATGATTAAAATATTGTGGTAGTATTAATAATATTAGATTATGAGATTATTAAGTGATTTATAACATTTTGATTAAGGTGTTATGAGATCATTGATTTATGAATCTTACTCTTGAGATTAAGTCTATATGTTGATTATATTATTTTTATTATCATATATAACATTCTTATAACCCTAATGATGATATTTCTCTTTGACTTGAGTGTAAAGATTGGTAGATTATTGGTATGATCGTGACTATAGGTTCTCTTTGGCCAGTAGTGCAAAGTTGAATTGTTGACTGGTATGATCATGACCATTGAATTTATAATTGAATATCTTTAGCTTAAGTGTAAAGGTGAATTGATCAACATATATGGTTATAATTATGGTTTATATAAATTCTGAAATGATTATGTATTTCTTTGAGATATGAATATCTTTGGCATGTAGTGCAAAGATCAATTATTGATGAATATCTTTGGTTCGTAGTGTAAAGATGACCCGTTGTTGAATATCTTTGGCATTTAGTGCAAATATGACTTGTTGTTGAATATCTTTGGCATGTAGTGCAAAGATGAACTGTTGATGAATATCTTTGTCCCGTGGTGCAAAGATGAATATATTAGTATGATTATGAACATGAACTGTGATTTGGTATAATCATGATCATTGATGTTTCAGGTAAAGACATGTGATGAAAATTATCTTCGTCTTGGATGCGAAGAGGAATTTAGAATTACAATTATGATTATGAGTTATTCATAAAATTGTGGAAAGGAACTGTTGATTAATGTTACAGGGATAAAACATTGTTGGTGGACTTTTAATGTGGACAAAATAATAGACTTTATGGTCTATTTGACTCTTCTAATGGATTGCTCGTTTCGCTGCATCTATGGTTGAAAAGTTTTATCATCTACCATATGTGTCAGGAATAAACATGTGAATAATATTCCTATTTAATATATGATTTGATTATGATATGTATATGAATGAATATGCAAGTATGCTCGCATGAAGAAAAGCTGTAAAGTTCTTTGATAGATAATAGAAATATATGTACAAGGACTTAGAATGAATTGATCAAATATGTTAGGTTGATCCAACATAAGAAAAATAGCTTTGTGAAGTCCTTAAAAAGAAATGATGTACAGGACTATAAATATAGAAAGATCAAGCATGTTAGGTTGATCTTATGTTGTAATAGATAGGCTTGTCTGATCGTCGAGCATTGCACCAAAAGTCGTAGTCTGCCAGGAGAGTCAGAGTCAACTCGGGAGCTATCGAGGCAGAATAGGAGTATGCAAGATAGTGAGATCTCGGAGTTCGTAGACTTTCAAGGGAAACAAAGAAGGATCGTAGTGTGTTGAGAAGAGCTTCGTCGGGATCGTAGTGTGCTGAGGAAGTCATGTTCAGAATTGTAGAGACAGCCTATTTACAAGCCGAACGACCATCTGCCGAAGCCAAGTATGAAACGTAGACTACACTCAGAGTCGTAGAGTCTAGCGATGCCAAAGCCAAGACAAGGATCGTAGGTTACACTTTGAGATCGTAGAGTCCACTGAATGAATGCAGAGATCGTAGTCAGGCAAGATCAGATGAAGACAACAAGCACAAGGCAGAAATCGTAGAGTGTCAAGATCTTATCTCGGGATTGTAGTGTCTGCACAGCCGAAGCTGAATCGTAGAGTGCAGAACTACGACTCCAAAAGAAGTGCTCACAATGCTAAGTTAGGATCGTAGAGCAGATACGGTTCTCAATGAATGAGCACTCCCAGAATATCCAAAGGTACGAAGCCTCTGGTTGGCACTACAAAGATGCAATCCACAGTAAAGGAACTGGAGAGCACTCAATGAATGACATGCAGGCTACCAGGAGAACTAAGCAACAATCCAATCAGCATTAAGATTGAGTTGAAAGGCCATTCGTGATGAAGTCTTCCATAAGATGATTCAAAGAAGACTTCAGCAGCTGACTAAGGAAAAGTCAGCTAATGCAGTTGCTGACAAGAGAACAGAAGACAACGACCTTGGAAGTAACCAAGATCGTAGTGTTTGCCAAACAAAGAAGGGATGATGGAAAGTGAACCGGAAATACTGGTCAGCTTCTGAAAAGCAAGGCTAAAATGATTAAGTGCCGTGTCAGATCATTGATGATAAGTGAACGGGAGATCACAAGGAGAAAGTAAAATTTGGGCGCTTTCACAAATCAAGTGTCTTAATATTCAGAAGGGGACCAGCACAAGGAATTAGGCCATTAGTATCTGAAAACTGTCAAAGCAAACAGAAGTATTGAAGCACTACATAATACAAGGAAGAGGTGTTCTACATTGAAGATCCAATCAACACTCTTCCAGATCGTAGTGTTAACTCTACCAACCAACGAGCAACACTCAACAAGACACTACGATCAGGTCCTTGAAGACATGCATCAGAATCGTAGAGTTTGAATACCTGAAGAATGAAGCATTGGCAACGGTTCAATCTGAAGAGTAATATTCGAACAAGTGCTTATTGAGAGCATCAATGCAAAAGGACAACCTCTGATCTAGAAATCAGAAGAGATAAAGTCTTCAACCTGCCCAAGACAGTAAAGTGATACATCTGACAGGGCAGGTGAAACAGTAGACTGCAGTGTCAGAAAAAGTATGACATGTCACATCAAGTAGTCTACCTCAAACAACTCGAGATCTGCGAAGACATTTGAATAGCTTCCAATGGCTACTTTCCAACGGAAGAATTGGGAAGATGTATAAATGTAGACGAGTTTCAAAGATCAAAGGTTCCTGGAGTTATGAGTTTTGGAGAGAAGGTGGACTGATCGAATCAAGTGATAGTGAGTCCAGAGGCTCACTCTACGATCCACCAAGAACATTCAAAAGTCAGATCAAGCAAGAAGTAGAAGTGTGAGTTCTACTATGAAGAAGTGAGAGCTCTACTACATGAAGAGTGTTCTGAACTGCCGAGAGAAAGAAGAGCATCATGCCATCTGGATGTCCATCATGGGAAGACTCTAAGTACAACAGAGAAGAGCTTACGGTCAACTTAGCAAGTCCATCATGGGAAGGCATCGAGTAGCAAGAAGGGAGATCACAAAAGCCATCTTGGTGTCAAGCATGAGAAAGCTTTTAAGTACCTTGCTGAAGAGCTTACAGTCATCTTAGAAGTTTCTCATGTGCAACCATCAAGTACCAAGGAGAATGATCTTTAAGGCAGTTCATCAAGGGGTCATCCAGAGTAGTTGAGCAACCTAAGAAGCTGGGCATCATGCAACACTCAACTGCTCATCAAGGATGATCAAGCCAAGCTGTGAGGGATAGAAGATGTTCAGAGCATGAAGACATCTTAGCAGCTCAGCACCGACTCCAACAACAACAAACAAACAACTCAACGAAGCCAGGGCCTGAGGGGTCCTTGTCCAGAGGGACTAAATGAAGCAGGGCCAAAGGGTCCTTGTCCGTAGGGACTAAACAAAGCAGGGCCAAAGGGTCCTTGTCCAGAGGGACTAAACAAAGTTCCTAGCCTGCTGGGCTAGAAGAGTTCCTAGGGAACTAGAAGAGTCCCAAGGCTGCTGGCCTTGAAGAGTTCTTAATGAACTGAAGTCCCAAGGCTACTGGCCTTGAAGGAATCATAGAGATTCAGGGTGCTACTCTTCCTTAGTGGAAATCCTGCTAGTTGAAAGTAGAAGAGTGGATTAGGAGCTTGAGTCTCTGAACCACTTAAAACCTCTTGTGCCTTTTACATTATGTCATTTACATTTTGTCTCATAATCGCTATAATCTGCTATGTATATGTTTTAACTTGCTTACAACTAAACTAACCCAATGAACATTGTACGTATAATTATGAATATATCAATGAAGGGGAATCTTTTACTTATTCCGTTGTGTTTGAAAAGATTCTTATGTTTGTCATATACTCTAATATGAATAATACATCGTAAACCAGAAAAGTATTTGAAATAAAAAGGATCTATTCAACCCCCCCTTCTAGATCTATTGTGCCCTCTGGGAACTAACGATTGGTATCAGATCAGGTTCTCATGCTATATTCAAAAGCTAATCGCTTTGAGTCTGATCCAAGGCACCAACATTGTTCTAAACTTAGTTTAGTAGTAAGTAACTTGTTAGATGCAGAAGAGCTCACATGTTGGAAATATTGTGTATAGGTAAAAATGTGTATACACCTGAAGCTGCTCAGATTGGTCCATATCCTTGATTGCTATATCAACAAAACCAATCCTAGCCTGCAGTCAATCTTGTAGTCTGAAAACAAGATGAGAGAAAGAGAGCAAGAGACATCCGTCACAAAGAGTAAAGCATTCATCAGTCTGAAAGATGAAGAGGTCACGCGTACTAAGAAATGCTGATCGAGAGGAGAAAGAAAATCTTCTCAAATTTATGAGTGACCAACCAACAACTGGGTGCTATCTTTGTAAACTCAAAAAATGTCAAAGATCTTAATGCTACGATTCTTTTGATCTACATCTTCAAGACCACGACTGATTGATGAAAGGCCAACAAGAGCATTAAGCTGTCAGGAGCAAAAGTAAAGCCATGTACATCAATACCCAAACTCAGTATATCTTCAATAAATGACTATTTTGTAACTGACAGTAAAAAGGTACGGTTCCTCACTATTATAAATGTACATCATTATTGCATCTTCTTATAAACTATAACAGTATTCTGTCAAGGAGTCATAATCTACCTAAAAAGGTGAAGAGAGAAAGTAACATAAGGATGGAAACTCAAATGACTACAAATTTTCTCTTCATCAAAGTTTTAGGTTGAAGATGATATCTTGAAGGAAGTCTGAAATGGGTCATAAGAGCATCACAGACCTAATGAACGTTATGTGAAGTAATCTTTGCTGATGGGTTAGTATGTATGTACAAGCCTATGTTCTAAGTGTTTGACAACACACAGAGCATGATCAGTTCTGCAAGAGGATCTTGCTGATTTGTAGAAACTAATCACCTCAATGAATCAACTAGATACTCCTCAAATCGTGGAGCTGATTCTCACTCTGTGAACACTTAAACATTGTGAACATAACCCAGTGAATGATAAAACCATCATAGATAGAGAGTGTGTTATTAAATGTCAAATCACACACACTCACCATCATGCATCTCAAAATATATTATTATAAGATAGTTGTATGTATGGATATGTCTATTGATGATAAATATGATGATTATCCAAATAAGAGGAACAGGGGTTTAGAAAACTAACCTAGCAAGACTCATTTAACTATGGGTACCAAAAATAGAAATATATTTAAACCTGCAGGTATTTAGACAGTCTGACCATACTAAGGAATGATGAAGCAGAAGACTTCAGTCAAGAAGATACAACCAGCAGAAGGCTAAGGACTATTCAGAAATAAGTTTGATAAAGTTCCTATATGTTCAAGCCTGTCCTTGAAGACCCTTTGAGCTAACCGGAATGGAGCTCACATGGCTACACATCTGTATATGAGAGCATGCCATAAAACAGAAGATAAAGAGGATTCTATGTGCCCATATCAAGAAAGACATGCTTTATGGAAAGGATCCTCAAGGGAAGCTCACAACAGAAGATCATTGAGCTTAAGACAAAAGGAGTTCTTTATGAAGCAGAACTTCTCAAAACAAAGGATTGACAAAGAAGACTACGTTCGTTGTGCTGTCAAATGATCATAGAGTGATCAATCCTGAAAATACTCATCTCTACGATACAAGGAAAACTAAGCAACGATGATGATTCCAGTCAGAAGGAGAAATGTTGTGCAACCTTCAAATAAACATGAAGAAGGAATCACATCTATTTGAGAAGACAACATCAACAATGGGGGAGCAGTGATCTGTTAAGGAATAACAACACTATTAAACCTGGAAGAGATGTACCAGCTACAAAGTCCCAAAACTTTGTGGCTGATGAACCATATGAAGATCCATAGTCAGTAGGAACGTCTCAAAACCTACTACTGATAACCCTTCAACCACCCAATCCATAATCGTGAAGTTCCTACGATCAAACACATGATCATAGTGTAAGAGCAGAAGGACACCATGATTTCAGCAATGCAGATATCCAGAGCTGGTAGAAAGACCTCCCCATCAAAAAAGGTCTAATGAGATGTTATTGAAAATCACTGTCTTAGTATTTTATCTAGAAAGCGCCTCAGGGACAAACCTGACCCTTAGCTAACTCTAAGAGGTTGGCCCTGCCTGAGCTACCTTATCCCAGAAGGAATGCTTGATCTAGTTCATCTCAAAAGAACCAAGTCAGTCAATGATCGTATACTTGAACTTGAAGAGGACTAAACGATTGTAGTACAAACTCAACGATCATAATGCTGTCTAAACGATAGTAGTGCAACCTCAGCGACAGAAGAGGACAACTCAACGATCGTAGTCCTACCAAAGGGTATTCCAGTTCAAGGAGCATGAAGAATGAGACATCTGCTAAGCCATTCAAGTTGAGGAGATAAGTTCGAATACATCAGTGATTGAGCTATGCTGCATCGATGTAAGGAGGAAAGACGAAGCCATCCACTGCAGCATCTCTCAGAAATTGATCGTTGAGTAAACAAATGAAATCATAGAGTCTATAGCTATCTCATCATGTTACTCTACGAATCAAAAGGTCAACAGTCAAAGCCACGTCAATTAAACGTCCACTCCTCTAATAACTGAAAAGTTGTGGGGAGTTACAGCTCATTACTGGGCAACGTGCAACCAATGGACAGTTGACACATCACTAAGTATGCAGAGTTAGAAGGAACTGCCAAAAAGACAAGTTCAAATCTGCAGACAGTTACCAAAAGATATCAAACCTTTCTCCCTCCCATTTTCAAAACCCTAGAAAGCTTTTCAAGAGCGAAATCAGTTAACCTTCCAGAGTCTATCCAAATCTTAGTCAGCCATCTCGCATAATCTTTCTAAATCAAACACCCACAGTCTTCGAATAATTCAAATGGAGAATTGGCAAGTTATCACCGGCATTCAGCTTGGAACCAAATCGTTTGCAAATTCTGAGAAGAAGTTCAGGGACGTCCTTAGACTCGTAAAGGAAGCTGGGTTTTCAGAATGTCTCGAGGCGAGTACTCATGTATACATTGACCGTTTAAGAGTTCTACTCAAACATCTCCATAAACTCGAACTCTATCTACCAAGGTTAAAGGTCGATTCGTCAAATCTTCCGACCTTAATCAATGCCTAGGGTTCCCTAGCCAAGGTGAAGAACTTTGAAGATGTGAACGTTGAAAGCAAGCGAAGGAGTTGATGGGATATCAAAGAAACTCTAGCTTCAAAGATATGAAGAAGAAGGAGTTCCACAAGAGTATGAGTTCTAGTCAAAATTGTAGGAAAGTGCATTACGTGCAAAAAACACTTTGCACATGATACGGTGATTGATCAACAACTGAAGATTATGTCAACTATAGTGCTGAAGAAACAAATTGACTTTGGAGCAATTTTGTTTGATCATATCTCTAAGTGGGTAGAGAAGGCTGAGAAGAAACCACTGACCAAAGTGTTTCATGGAAGGCTGCTAAGTATCATACTAAAGTAAAAGCTAGGTGGAAAGATCAAGGATGATGAGGGAGAAGCCCTGAATGTGCACAAAGTATTGTCTCCACAGTTATTTGAAAACTGGAAGAAGAACCCCAAGGAGAACAAAAGGCTGACAATTGGGAGCAGCAATAGAGCCTCTGCAAAGAAGAGGAAGATAGTAAAGGCAAAGAGCTCTTAGTCCAGTGACTCTGAAGCAACAGGTTGCTTCAAGGGCCAGTCAGCAAAAAAGCTAAGTCCCCACAGTCAGCATTCAGAAATGAAAGTGAAGCTGATGTGATGGAAGAAAAGTGCTCAAGCCCCTTGGCAAATTCTCAGAGAAGCAACTCTGATGAAGAAAAAGGAATTCAGAATGATCAAAGTGCATCCCCAAGTGCAATTGCCCCAACCTGCCCAGAGAATGGGTCACAAAATACTATTCTAGAAGAAGAAGAAGAACATGTCCCCTCAATCCAAGAAAGCTCTCATGATGGTTCAGAAAGTGACGAGGCCAAAAAAGAAGAGTCCGCTTCGCCAAAGGCTCTTGATCTTCAAAGAAGTTTATCTGATGAGCAAATGGAGTCAGAGACTGAAAAAGAAGAAGAGTTTGTCTCTCCAATAGTTGAACCTCTACGAAGAAGGAAGAGCTACAGTCGAAGCCCGGTTTAAATCAAAAGGAACGATGAGCCAATCAAATGCCATCATTGAATTAAGTGATGGTGAATCAGATCCCGTGGAGAAGATCTCAAGAAGAAGCCAGCGAAGAAGAAGAAGTATCTAAGGAAAGTCTTGATGAAGAAAGTTCAGATAATGAAATTCAGCAAGAAGGATTTTCTGTTGGAGATGATCAAGAAGAGTCTGAACATGAAATGCAACATGAAGATGATCCTTCTGCTGAAGCTGATCTAAATGGTTCTGGTTCTGAGAAGGAAGAAGTAGGAAATGATTCCAACTCTGAAGATCAGGAATCAAAAAACTCAGAAATCCACCCTGTTCTCTTAGCTGCAAGATTTATCAGGAGAATAGTAGTAGAAGTTCCCAATGAACCATCAGAGTCTCCTCCTGGCAGATGGATAAACCATGGAGGTGAACATATCAGAATAGTAAGAATGACCTCCTTTGACTTGGTCAAGAACTGGAACAACATGGAAATGGACTGCACAACCATTCTCTACAACCCTGATGATCTGCTAATGAGATGGTTCTTCCAGTGGATGCCATGGCTAAAGGCCATTACTGAAAAAGATGGAAGCTACTTTAGTTGGTGTTATAAGCAGTTTCCAAGCATGGAACTGGTGGCTCAGAACTTTCCAAGAGTGAAGAAGTTTTCCACCAAGCTGATCACAAACCAAATTTCACTTCAAGATCTATCGACATGCTGGAAATCTCTACATCCCCTACGATCGTAGGGTGGACTCTGAAAGAAGAAGAACCATGTCCAAGAAGCTGATCTTAGAGTCTGATCACTCTACTACTTATGATGTTCAAATCCAATCTCAGAAGTCTCCTTATGATCAAGCACTACTAACAGACACTCCATCATCCTCCACAACCAATTGGTACTCCACAATTGTTCAAATTATCCACACCTTTGAAAATCTGTCCAAAGATGACAATCGTAGAGTCCAATCCATTGCCCATACTGAAGCTACCAATCAAGAGGATCAAACTGCTTTGGAGTAGGAACTACTGAAGAGCTCTGATGATTTAAGCAAGAAGATATCTATGCTCACTAAAGAATCACAGAAGCAGACCGCAGCAGGAGATGACTCTTTTCGGCACAAGTTTCAAGCTATTTTGGCTGATGTAGCTCTCAAACTCCAAGAGAGAGATAACATCTATCAGAAGGCCATCCAAGATCAGAAGGCAGAAGCTCTACAAGTTCAGGAGGCCAATACAAAGTAGATCAAAGCCCTCTCTGACAAGATTGACGATCTGAAACAGTCCTTCTCTGTGCAACATGAACTCGGACAACAAGAGCTAAAGTTTGAAGTTGCAAACTCGTCCTACCTGATGGAGCAGCTTATGTCCAACATGGAGCAGCTCTCTCAAATGATTGATGAAAAAAAGGGGGAGAAAAAGAGGCAAAGAAATAAGAAGAGCAGAGGGTTAAGGGAGAAGAAGTCAAAGAAGAAGGTAGCAGCAGCAGATAAAGAATCATCATCTGAGGGGGAGCCTGAAGATGATGATACCAAAATCATAGAAGTCAAGGAAAACCAGATCGAAAAGGTGATGAAGGGGAGCCAAGCAAAGATAAGAAGATCATTATCGAGGGGAGCAAGCAAGAAGCGAGAATCGGATGAGTAATTGATCAACAAGCATCCCGGAAACATACATGGAGCCAAGGAGTTACATCTCTAATACTGTTAGTATGTTGGATCCGGGATGTAGAATGTCCGAATATATAATTGCCATATTAATATAAATGATATTCATGATTAATCGCTTAGAAATACAAATTTCTCAACATGTATCTAAGATCCATTCATAACATGCATATGCACTTATTATTTTTGTCATAACCAAATAGGGGGAGATTGTCAGGAATAAACATGTGAATGATATTCCAATTTAATATATGATTTCATTATGATATATATATATATATATATATATATATATATATGAATGAATATGCAAGTATGCTTGCATGAAAAAAAGTTGTAAAGTCCTTTGATAGATAATAGAAATATATATGTATAAGGACTTAGAATGAATTGATCAAATATGTTAGGTTGATCCTACATAAGCAAAACAGCTTTGTGAAGTCCTTAAAAAGAAATAATGTACAAGGACTATAAATATAAAAAAATCAAGCATGTTAGGTTGATCTTATGTTGTAATAGATAGGCATGCGATCGTCGAAAGACCATCGCACCAAAAGTTGTAGAGACGCCAGAGAGAGTCGAGTCAACTCCTGGAGCTATCGAGGCAGAATAGTAGTATGCAAGATAGTGAGATCTCGGAGTTCGTAGAATTCTAGGGGAAACGAAGAAGGATTGTAGTGTGTCGAGAAGAGCTTCCTCGGGATCGTAGTGTGCTGAGGAAGTCATGTTCAGAATCGTATAGACAACCTATCTACAAGCCGAACGACAATCTGCCGAAGCCAAGTATGAAACGTAGACTACACTCAGAGTCGTAGAGTCTAGCGATGCCAAAGCCAAGACAAGGATTGTAGGCTACACTCTGAGATCGTAGAGTCCACTAAATGAATGCAGAGATCATAGTCGGGCAAGATCAGATGAAGACAACAAGCATAAGGCAAAAATCGTAGAGTGTCAAGATCTGATCTCGGGATCGTAGTGTCTGCACAGCCGAAGCTGAATCGTAGAGTGTAGAACTATGACTCCAAAATAAGTGCTCACAATGTTAAGTCAGGATCATAGAGCAGATACGGTTCTCAATGAATGAGCACTCCCAGAATATCCAAAGGTACGAAGCCTCTAGTTGGCACTGCAAAGATGTAATCCACAGTAAGGGAACCAGAGAGCACTCAATGAATGACAACAGGCTAGCAGGAGAACTAAGTAACAATCCAATCAGCATCAAGATTGAGTTGAAAGGCCATTCGTGATGAAGTCTTCCACAAGATGATTCAAAGAAGACTCAGCAGCTGACTAAGGAAAAGTCAGCTAATGCAGTTGCTGACAAGAGAATAGAAGACAACGACCTTGGAAGTAACCAAGATCGTCGTGTTTGCCAAACAAAGAAGGGACTGATGGAAAGTGAACTGAGATACTGGTCAGCCTCTGAAAAGCAAGGCTAAAGTGATTAAGTTTCGTGTTAGATCATTGATGATAAGTGAACAGGAGATCACAAGGAGAAAGTAAGCTGGACGCACCACAAATCTGAAGTGTCTTAATATTCAAAAGGGGACCAGGACAAGGAATCAGGCCATCAGTATCTGAGTACTGTCAAAGCAAACAGAAGTATTGAAGCTCTACATAATACAAGGAAGGGGTGTTCTACATTGAAGATCCAATCAACACTCTTCCAGATCGTAGTGTTAACTCTACTAACCAACGAGCAACACTCAACAAGACACTATGATCAGGTCCTTAAAGACATGCATCGGAATCGTAGAGTTCGAATACCTGAAGAATGAAGCATTGGCAACGGTTCAATCTGAAGAGTAATATTCGAACAAGTGCTTATTGAGAGCATCAATGCTAAAGGACAACCTCTGATCTAGAAATTAGAAGAGATATAGTCTTCAACCTGCCCAAGACAGTAAAGTGATACATCTAATGAGGCGGGTGAAACAAAGAGATCACGAAAGTCGTAAAAAGTATGACATGTCACATCAAGTATTCTACCTCAAGCAACTCGAGATCTGCGAAGACATTTGAATAGCTTCTAACGGCTACTTTCCAATGGAAGAATTGGGAAGATGTATAAATGTAGACGAGTTTCAAAGTTCAAAGGTTGCTGGAGTTGTGAGTTTTGGAGAGAAGGTGGACTGATCGAATCAAGTGATAGTGAGTCTAGAGGCTCACTCTACGATCCACCAAGAACACTCAAAAGTCAGATCAAGCAAGAAGTAGAAGTGTGAGTTCTACTATGAAGAAGTGAGAGCTCTACTACATGAAGAGTGTTTTGAACTACCGAGAGAAAGAAGAGCATCATGCCATCTGGATGTCCGTCATGGGAAGACTCTTAGTACAACAGAGAAGAGCTTACGGTCAACATAGCAAGTCCATCATGGGAAGGCATCGAGTAGCAAGAAGGGAGATCACAAAAGCCATCTTGGTGTCAAGCATGAGAAAGCTTTTAAGTACCTTGCAGAAGAGCTTATAGTCATCTTAGAAGCCTCTTATGTGCAACCATCAAGTACCAAGGAGAATGATCTTCATGGCAGTTCATCAAGGGGTCATCCGGAGTAGTTGAGCAACCTAAGAAGCTGAGCATCATGCAACACTCAACTGCTCTTCAAGGATGATCAAGCCAAGCTGTTAGGGATAGAAGATGTTCAGAGCATGAAGACATCTTAGCAGCTCAGCACCGACTCCAACAACAACAAACAAACAACTCAACGAAGCCAGGGCCTGAGGGGTCCTTGTCCAGAGGTACTAAATGAAGTAGGGCCAAAGGTTCCTTGTCCAGAGGGACTAAACGAAGTTCAAAGCCTGTTGGGCTTGAAGAGTTCTTAGTGAACTGAAGTCCCAAGACTGCTGGCTTTGAAGGAATCGTAGAGATTCAGGGTGCTGCCCTTCCTTAGTGGAAATCCTGCTAGTTGAAAGCAGAAGAGTGGATTAGGAGCTTGAGTCTCTGAACCACTTAAAACCTCTTGTGTCTTTTACATTATGTCATTTACATTATGTCTATAACTGCTATAACTGCTATGTATGTTTTAACTGCTTACAACTAAACTAACCCAATGAACATTGTACGTATAATTATGAATATATCAATGAAGGGGAATATTTTACTTATTCCGCTGTCCTTGAAAAGATTCTTATGTTTGTCATATACTCTAATGTGAACAATACATCATAAACTAGAAAAGTATTTGAAATAAAAAGGATTTATTCAACCCCCCCCCCCTTCTAGATCTATTGTGCCCTCAAGGAACTAACAATATGTTTTAAATCTCTAATTTATTACTGATGAAGTCTATTGATAATGTAATTATCTTAGTCATAATACTCTTTACAGAGCTAGTTGTGCTCACCCTTTTTCTTCACAATTTTTCACAATTCCTTTCAGGTAATAAGAGTGTAGCTGGGTCGAGCGAGAATAACAGGGGAATAGTGTGATGGTTCGGGTCTGTCAAAGTTTCTCAACACATTATAAAACGGCATGACATACAATATATAATTGTATTGAGGACCTAAGATGTGTGTATCGTATATTATACGTCACTTAATAATTGATTTTGGTGAACAACAATAGGGTGAGGCGAACCCAACTTTGGAATGGTGTTTTATCACTATCATACAAGATGTCTAATGACATACAACCTCGCGTTATCATAAGACAGGGTTGTGCAAATCCACTCGCTGAGTATATCTACGAGCACTACCTATATGATCTTGGGGTTTATTTGAAACATAATGTTCAATTACAGACGGTGGAGATAGTTATATGTCAAGAGAAGACTTACCATTAGAAAGAAGATGATAGTAATCTTCTCGTTTTTCTTTGGGGTCTATTGGGTCAACCAAGGATAATTTTGTGGGCATATGATATCTATCATTCATGGCCTCCTATGTACGAAGGTTTCCTTGAGCACTTCCCAAAGATTTTAATTTCTAAAACAGTTCTAGATTGTACCTTTATGTAAGGTATCACTATGAGGTGTTGTCCATAGTTGGGACATGAGTCATAGTTGGTATAAAAACTCATAGTATATGTTGTTGTATTTTGCACGACAATTGTAGTAATAAAGTTGTAGTTATTTTCTATACCATGTATTTGGTGACTCATAATAGGTTGGATGGATTGGACCTATTTTGGGGGCGTCACAGTTGGGGTGTCACAGTTGGTATCAGAGCTTAGAGATATGATCTCTGGCGAAGATCGGGGAATAGAACTAGGAAGGGAGAGACGAGTAAATCCTTCGCTAGTGTGTCCTACCTAAGCTAAATTTTCTTGCTTAAGTTGACAAATTGTGATATGTCAATTAACTTTTGTTTTGAAGCTGTATTCTAGAATAATATTTGAAATACAGGAGATGAGCAATGGAGAAATCATGATGACAGAGAAGATGGAATCTGAAATGAATCAAGGTATTCTCAACTCTTTGAAATACCAGGTACGTAAATTTCGAGGACGAAATTTCATAAGGATGTGAGATTGTAAGACCCCGAATTTTATGAAATAAAAGTATTCAATTTTTTATAATTACTATTCATGAGTTACTATTCACGAGTTACTATTCACGAGTACTATTCATGAAGCATGATAATTTTTTTCGTAAGAAGACATTACTCAATAATTTTTACAGTAATTATTGTTCAATATTTTATTTTATTGATTCAATAATTGCTACGTTGATATTTTATATTATTGTTGTTTCAATAATTGTCACGGCACAATATTTCCCATTATCGAATCAATAATTCATATTATTTGGATAATATTATTAGATAACATTATTGGCAATGTCTAGAAAGTTCAGTCAAGGAGAGGTTTGGTCATCTAATTGCAAGCGCCAAGATGAGAGAAATCCTTATTGAAAGCCCCTCTTTCTGAACCGACCGATTGTCGATGATTGTGATTCTAATAATATTATTTGTGAATAATTAATTATTGATTTATATGATAAGGAAAATATTCATTTTATGTGGTTATAGATGGAGAAAATTTTTAATGTGACAATTGTTGAAAATTGATATTTTATCTTTTCTGATAAAATATATTATTATATTATAGTAATATAATAATGATGATATTTTTACAATGAATGTGGGATATATGAGTATATGAGGAGAAAGAGTATTTTTGTTGCAAAAGTTGTTTAAAACATGTTAAACATGTCTGTGGGCCCATTTCTTGACTGAAATTTGATTATAGCCTGTAAAATCGTCCGTTTGTGGATTTTGGTCAATTTCTGTTTGGAATTTGGAAAACCTTTCTTCTGTAAAGTTGTAGATAGTAAAATTTCCTATGGAAAAAACATGTGGTTCGAATTTTTCTGACAAATGGCTATTTATTATGAATTATTGAAGTTCCGAGGTTCTAGAATAATTGATTTTTGGAAGTTTAAAATATTTATAGTTAGAAAAACGTTATTGATATGTTTGGTAAGCCCCATTGGTTATTGAAATGGCTTAATTTAGTTATTAATGGTGGGCTTAAGAATTTATAATATATATTATTATTATATTAAATTTTCTGCTTTGGTGTTCTAAGCAATTTCCTATAAATAGGTGCTTAGGTTAGAATTGAAAATCACACCAGAAACTGAAGTTTTCTCTCTACTTCTCTCTCTATATTATCGAGTGTATTCTTTTGAGTATTTTGATATCTTGAATATTGCTATACGGTGCAAGTTCGTTCAACGTTATTTAAGTCAGAAGTACTGCTCTTTTGAGGTAAGGGATAGTAAGGGATATTGTCGTTAGTATGTAAGGGTTATTATGTTTTTCAATTTTGAAATTTTTTCGAACCTTCAAAAATTCTGAAAAAATTTGAAATGATATTTTGATGGGTTTTGTAGATTGTGTCAAAAAATGGCAATCTTTGGATGAATAGATTAGGAGTTATGGATTTTATGAGAAAAGACTATTTTAAAAGTAACCGCTTATAACTCCTAATGATTAACTCCAAAATTGATAAAATTTTTATTGAGAGTACATCTATATAATATCAGTATACTCTGTAAATTTCGGAATTTTTGGATAAAAGTACAATTTATGATAAATGTCTGAATATTCGGTGGTTTTGGCCATGTGAAAAATAGTAAATGAATTTTAAATATTCCGAGAAAAATATATGTTCAATATAGGACTATATTATGCTAAATCCCAGAAAAGAAATATTTTTGGAACTGATTTGGTATTTTTCATAAACATGTTCTATTTATGTGTAAATGAATTAAATATGTTATGTGAAGTAAGAAAATTGGAAAATATGATTTTATGGTTTGAGAATCATATATATGAGGTATATGTAGATTTTATTGAGAGTTTTGGTTATTGGTGATGAAATCTTATGAATTTGACATTTTAGGATGATTAAATGCATTTATTAGTAAAGTGTAAACAATTAAAATAAATTATTTATAAATTTAAGAAATGATTAAAATATTGTGGTAGTATTAATAATATTAGATTATGAGATTATTAAGTGATTTATAACATTTTGATTAAGGTGTTATGAGATCATTGATTTATGAATCATACTCTTGAGATTAAATCTATATGTTGATTATATTTTTTTTATTATCATATATAACATTCTTATAACCCTAATGATAATATTTCTCTTTGACTTGAGTGTAAAGATGGGTAGATTATTGGTATAATCGTGACTATAGGTTCTCTTTGGCCATTAGTGCAAAGTTGAATTGTTGACTGGTATGATTATGACCATTAAATTTATAATTGAATATCTTTAGCTTAAGTTCAAAGGTGAATTGATCAACATATATGGTTATAATTATGGTTTATATAAATTTTGAAATGATTATGTATTTCTTTGAGATATGAATATCTTTGGCATGTAGTGCAAAGATCAATTATTGATGATTATCTTTGGTTCGTAGTGTAAAGATGACCCGTTGTTGAATATCTTTGGCATGTAGTGCAAAGATGACTTGTTAATGAATATCTTTGGCATGTAGTGCAAAGATGAACTGTTGATGAATATCTTTGTCGTGTGGTGCAAAGATGAATTTATTAGTATGATTATGAACATGAAATGTGATTTGGTATAACCATGATCTTTGATGTTTCAGGTAAAGACATGTGATGAAAATTATCTTCGTCCTGGATGCGAAGAGGAATTTAGAATTACAATTATGATTATGAGTTATTCATAAAATTGTGGAAAGGAACTGTTGATTAATGTTACAGGGATAAAACATTGTTGGTGGACTTTTAATGTGGAGAAAATAATAGACTTTATGGTCTATTTGACTATTCTAATGGATTGCTCGTTCCGCTGCAATTATGGTTGAAAAGTTTCATCATCTTCCATATGTTCTAAATCTCTGATTTATTACTGATGAAGTATATTGATAATGTAATTATCTTAGTCATAATATTCTTTACTGAGCTAGTTGTGCTCACCCTTTTGCTTCACACAATCTTTTTCGTAATAAGAGTGTAGTCATTTGGTCGGCGAGAATAACAGGGGAATAGTGTGATGGTTCGGGTCTGTCAAAGTTTCTCAACACATTATAAAACGGCATGACATAAAATATATAATTGTATTGAGGACCTAAGATGTGTGTGTCGTATATTATACGTCACTTAATAATTGATTTTGGTGAACAACAATAGGGTGAGGCGAACCCAACTTTGGAAGGGTGTTTTATCACTATCATACAAGATGTCTAAAACATCATACAACCTCGCGTTATCATAAGATAGGGTTGTGCAAATCCACTCGCTGAGTATATCTACGAGCACTACCTATATGATCTTGGGGTTTATTTGAAACATAATGTTCAATTGCAGACGGTGGAGATAGTTATATGTCAAGAGAAGACTTACCATTAGAAAGAAGATGATAGTAATCTTCTCGTTTTTCTTTGGGGTCTATTGGGTCAACCAAGGATAATTTTGTGGGCATATGATATCTATCATTCATGGCCTCCTATGTACGAAGGTTTCCTTGAGCACTTCCCAAAGATTTTAATTTCTAAAACAGTTCTAGATTGTACCTTTATGTAAGGTATCACTGTGAGGTGTTGTCCGTAGTTGGGACATGAGTCATAGTTGGTATAAAAACTCATAGTATATGTTGTTGTATTTTGCACGACAATTGTAGTAATAAAGTTGTAGTTATTTTCTGTACCATGTATTTGGTGACTCATAATAGGTTGGATGGATTGGACCTATTTTGGGGGCGTCACAGTTGGGGCATCACAGTTGGTATCAGAGCTTAGGGATATGATCTCTGGCGAAGATTGGGGAATAGAACTAGGAGGGGAGGGACGAGTAAATCCTTCGCTGGTGTGTCCTACCTAAGCTAAATTTTCTTGCTTAAGTTGACAAATTGTGATATGTCAATTAACCTTTGTTTTGAAGCTGTATTCTAGAATAATATTTGAAATACAGGAGATGAGCAATGGAGAAATCATGATGACAGGGAAGATGGAATCTGAAATGAAACAAGGTATTCTCAACTCTTTGAAATACCAGGTACGTAAATTTCGAGGACGAAATTTCATAAGGATGGGAGATTGTAAGACCCCGAATTTTATGAAATAAAAGTATTCAATTTTTTATAATTACTATTCATGAGTTACTATTCACGAGTTACTATTTATGAGTTACTATTCACGAGTTACTATTCACGAGTACTATTCATGAAGCATGATAATTTTTTTCGTAAGAAGACATTACTCAATAATTGTTACAGTAATTACTGTTCAATATTTTATTTTATTGATTCAATAATTGCTACGTTGATATTTTATATTATTGTTGTTTCAATAATTGTCACGGCACAATATTTCCCATTATCGGATCAATAATTCATATTATTTGGATAATATTATTAGATAACATTATTGGCAATGTCTAGAAAGTTCTGTCAAGGAGAGGTTTGGTCATCTAATTGCGCGCCAGTAAGGAGAAATCCTTATTGGAAAGCCCCCTCTTTCCTGGGAACTGCCTGATTGTCAGTATTGTGATTCTGTAATATTATTTGTGAATAATTAATTATTGATTTATATGATAAGAAAAATATTCATTTTATGTGGTTATAGATGGAGAAAATTTTTAATGTGACAATTGTTGAAAATTGATATTTTATCTTATCTGATAAAATATATTATTATATTATAGTAATATAATAATGATGATATTTTTACAATGAATGTGGGATATATGAGTATATGAGGAGAAAGAGTATTTTTGTTGCAAAAATGTGTTTAAAACATGTTAAACATGTCTCATGGGCCCATTTCTTGATGAAATTTGATTATAAATTTGTAAAATCGTCTGGTTTGTGGATTTTGGTCAATTTACATTTTGGAATTTGGAAAACCTTTCTTCTGCAAAGTTGTAGATAGTAAAATTTCCTATGAAAAAAACATGTGGTTCGAATTTTTCTGACAAATGGCTATTTATTATGAATTATTGAAGTTCCGAGGTTCTAGAAAAATTGATTTTTGGAAGTTTAAAATATTTATAGTTAGAAAAATGTTTTTGATATGTTTGGTAAGCCCCATTGGTTGTTGAAATGGCTTAATTTAGTTATTAATGGTGGGCGTAAGAATTTATAATATATATATTATTATTATATTAAATTTTCTGCTTTGGTGTTCTAAGCAATTTCCTATAAATAGGTGCTTAGGTTAGAATTGAAAATCACACAAGAAACTGAAGTTTTCTCTCTACTTCTCTCTCTATATTATCGAGTGTATTCTTTTGAGTATTTTGATATCTTGAATATTGCTATACGGTGCAAGTTCGTTCAGCGTTATTCAAGTCAGAAGTACTGCTCTTTTGAGGTAAGGGATAGTAAGGGATATTGTCGTTAGTATGTAAGGGTTATTATGTTTTTCAATTTTAAAATTTTTTTGAACCTTCAAAAATTCTGAAAAAATTTGAAATGATATTTTGATGGGTTTTGTAGATTGTGTCCAAAAATGGCAATTTTTGGATGTATAGATTAGGAGTTATGGATTTTATGAGAAAAGACTATTTAAAAAGTAACCGCTTATAACTCCTTATGATTAACTCCAAAATTGATAAAATTTTTATTGGGAGTATATCTATATAATATTAGTATACTCTGTAAATTTCAGAATTTTTGGATAAAAGTACAATTTATGATAAATGTCTGAATATTCGGTGGTTTTGGCCATGTGAAAAATAGTAAATGAATTTTAAAAATTCCGAGAAAAATATATGTTCAATATAGGACTATATTATGCTAAATCCCAGAAAAGAAATATTTTTCGAACTGATTTGATATTTTTCATAAAAATGTTCTATTTATGAGTAAATGAATTAAATATGTTATGTGAAGTAAGAAAATTGGAAAATATGATTTTATGGCTTGAGAATCATATATGAGGTATATGCAGATTTTTGATGAGGGTTTTGGTTTTTGGTTATGAAATCTTATGAATTTAACATTTTAGGATGATTAAATGCATTTATTAGTAAAGTGTAAACAATTAAAATAAATTGTTTATAAGTTTAAGAAATGATTAAAATATTGTGGTAGTATTAATAATATTAGATTATGAGATTATTAAGTGATTTATAACATTTTGATTAAGGTGCTATGAGATCATTGATTTATGAATCTTACTCTTGAGATTAAATCTATATGTTGATTATATTTTTTTTATTATCATATATAACATTCTTATAACCCTAATGATGATATTTCTCTTTGACTTGAGTGTAAAGATGGGTAGATTATTGGTATGATCGTTACTATAGGTTCTCTTTGGCCATTAGTGCAAAGTTGAATTGTTGACTGGTATGATCATGACCATTAAATTTATAATTGAATATCTTTAGCTTAAGTTCAAAGGTGAATTAATCAACATATATGGTTATAATTATGGTTTATATAAATTTTGAAATGATTATGTATTTCTTTGAGATATGAATATCTTTGGCATGTAGTGCAAAGATCAATTATTGATGAATATCTTTGGCTCGTAGTGTAAAGATGACCCGTTGTTGAATATCTTTGGCATGTAGTGCAAAGATGACTTGTTATTGAATATCTTTGGCATGTAGTGCAAAGATGAACTATTGATGAATATCTTTGTCCCTGGGTGCAAAGATGAATTTATTAGTATGATTATGAACAGGAACTGTGATTTGGTATAACCATGATCTTTGATGTTTCAGGTAAAGACATATGATGAAAATTATCTCCGTCCTGGATGCGAAGAGGAATTTAGAATTACAATTATGATTATGAGTTATTCATATAATTATGGAAAGGAACTGTTGATTAAAGTTACAGGGATAAAACATTGTTGGTGGACTTTTATTGTGGAGAAAATAATAGACTTTATGGTCTATTTGACTATTCTAATGGATTGCTCGTTCCGCTGCAATTATGGTTGAAAAGTTTCATCATCTGCCATATGTTCTAAATCTCTGATTTATTACTGATGAAGTCTATTGATAATGTAATTATCTTAGTCATAATATTCTTTCTTCGAAGCTAGTTATGGCTCACCCTTTTGCTTCACAATTCCTTTCGTGTAATAAGAGTGTAAATTGGTTAGAAATAACGAGAATAACTAGGGAATAGTGTGATGGTTCGGGTCTGTCAAAGTTTCTCAACACATTATAAAATGGCATGACATAAAATATATAATTGTATTAAGGACCTAAGATGTGTGTGTCATATATTATACGTCACTTAATAATTGATTTTGGTGAACAACAATAGGGTGAGGCGAACCCAACTTTTGAGGGGTGTTTTATCACTATCATACAAGATGTCTAATGACATACAACCTCGTGTTATCATAAGACAGGGTTGTGCAAATCCACTCGCTGAGTATATCTACGAGCACTACCTATATGATCTTGGGGTTTATTTGAAACATAATGTTCAATTGCAGACGGTGGAGATAGTTATATGTCAAGAGAAGACTTACCATTAGAAAGAAGATGATAGTAATCTTCTCGTTTTTCTGTGGGGTCTATTGGGTCAACCAGGGATAATTTTGTGGACATATGATATCTATCATTCATGGCCTCCTATGTACGAAGGTTTCCTTGAGCACTTCCTAAAGATTTTAATTTCTAAAACAGTTCTAGATTGTACCTTTATGTAAGGTATCCCTGTGAGGTGTTGTCCATAGTTGGGATATGAGTCATAGTTGGTATAAAAACTCATAGTATATGTTGTTGTATTTTGCATGACAATTGTAGTAATAAAGTTGTAGTTATTTTCTGTACTATGTATTTGGTGACTCATAATAGGTTGGATGGATTGGACCTATTTTGGGGGCGTCACAGTTGGGGCGTCACAGTTGGTATCAGAGCTTAGGGATATGATCTTTGGCGAAGATCGGGGAATAGAACTAGGAGGGGAGAGACGAGTAAATCCTTCGCTAGTGTGTCCTACCTAAGCTAAATTTTCTTGCTTAAGTTGACAAATTGTGATATGTCAATTAACCTTTGTTTTGAAGCTGTATTCTAGAATAATATTTGAAATACAGTAGATGAGCAATGGAGAAATCATGATGACAGGGAAGATGGAATCTGAAATGAAACAAGGTATTCTCAACTCTTTGAAATACTAGGTACGTAAATATCGAGGACGAAATGTCATAAGGAGGGGAGATTGTAAGACCCTGAATTTTATGAAATAAAAGTATTCAATTTTTTATAATTACTATTCATGAGTTACTATTCACGAGTTACTATCCACGAGTTACTATTCATGAGTTACTATTCACGAGTTACTATTCACGAGTACTATTCATGAAGCATGATAATTTTTTTCGTAAGAAGACATTACTCAATAATTTTTATAGTAATTACTGTTCAATATTTTATGTTATTGATTCAATAATTGCTACGTTGATATTTTATATTATTGTTGTTTCAATAATTGTCACGGCACAATATTTCCCATTATCGAATCAATAATTCATATTATTTGGATAATATTATTAGATAACATTATTGGCAATGTCTAGAAAGTTCTGTCAAGGAGAGGTTTGGTCATCTAATTGCTTGCCATGAGTGAGAAATCCTTATTGAAAGCCCCTCTTTTCGAACCGACTCGATTGTCGATGATGTGATTCTATAATATTATTTGTGAATAATTAATTATTGATTTATATGATAAGGAAAATATTCATTTTATGTGGTTATAGATGGAGAAAATTTTTAATGTGACAATTGTTGAAAATTGATATTTTATCTTTTCTGATAAAATATATTATTATATTATATAATATAATAATAATGATGATATTTTTACAATGAATGTGGGATCTATGAGTATATGAGGAGAAAGAGTATTTTTGTTGCAAAAATTGTTTAAAACATGTTAAACATGTCTGTGGGCCCATTTCTTGACTGAAATTTGATTATAGCTTGTAAAATCGTCCGTTTGTGGATTTTGGTCAATTTCTGTTTGGAATTTGGAAAACCTTTCTTCTGCAAAGTTGTAGATAGTAAAATTTCCTATAAAAAAAACATGTGGTTCGAATTTTTCTGACAAATGGCTATTTATTATGAATTATTGAAGTTCCGAGGTTCTAGAATAATTGATTTTTGGAAGTTTAAAATATTTATAGTTAGAAAAACGTTTTTGATATGTTTGGTAAGCCCCATTGGTTGTTGAAATGGCTTAATTTAGTTATTGATGGTGGGCGTAAGAATTTATAATATATATATTATTATTATATTAAATTTTCTGCTTTGGTGTTCTAAGCAATTTCCTATAAATAGGTGCTTAGGTTTGAATTGAAAATCACACCAGAAACTGAAGTTTTCTCTCTACTTCTCTCTCAATATTATCGAGTGTATTCTTTTGAGTATTTTGATATCTTGAATATTGCTATACGGTGCAAGTTCGTTCAGCGTTATTCAAGTCAGAAGTACTGCTCTTTTGAGGTAAGGGATATTGTCGTTAGTATGTAAGGGTTATTATGTTTTTCAATTTTGAAATTTTTTCAATCCTTCAAAAATTCTGGAAAAATTTGAAATGATATATTGATGGGTTTTGTAGATTGTGTCCAAAAATGGCAATTTTGGGATGAATAGATTAGGAGTTATGGACTTTATGAGAAAAGACTATTTTAAAAGTAACCGCTTATAACTCCTAATGATTAACTCCAAAATTGATAAAATTTTTATTGAGAGTACATCTATATAATATCAGTATACTCTGTAAATTTTGGAATTTTTGGATAAAAGTACAATTTATGATAAATGTCTGAATATTCGGTGGTTTTGGCCATGTGAAAAATAGTAAATGAATTTTAAAAATTCTGAAAAAAATATATGTTCAATATAGGACTATAATATGCTAAATCCCAGAAAAGAAATATTTTTGGAACTGATTTGATATTTTTCATAAAAATGTTCTATTTATGAGTAAATGAATTAAATATGTTATGTGAAGTAAGAAAATTGGAAAATATGATTTTATGGATTGAGAATCATATATAAGGTATACACAGATTTTTGATGAGGGTTTTGGTTATTAGTGATAAAATCTTATGAATTTAACATTTTAGGATGATTAAATGCATTTATTAGTAAAGTGTAAACAATTAAAATAAATTGTTTATAAGTTTAAGAAATGATTAAAATATTGTGGTAGTATTAATAATATTAGATTATGAGATTATTAAGTGATTTATAACATTTTGATTAAGGTGTTATGAGATCATTGATTTATGAATCTTACTCTTGAGATTAAATCTATATGTTGATTATATTTTTTTTATTATCATATATAACATTCTTATAACCCTAATGATGATATTTCTCTTTAACTTGAGTGTAAAGATGGGTAGATTATTGGTATGATCGTGACTATAGGTTCTCTTTGGCCATTAGTGCAAAGTTGAATTGTTGACTGGTATGATCATGACCATTAAATTTATAATTGAATATCTTTAGCTTAAGTTCAAAGGTGAATTGATCAACATATATGGTTATAATTATGGTTTATATAAATTTTAAAATGATTATGTATTTCTTTGAGATATGAATATCTTTGGCATGTAGTGCAAAGATCAATTATTGATGAATATCTTTGGTTCGTAGTGTAAAGATGACCCGTTGTTGAATATCTTTGGCATGTAGTGCAAAGATGACTTGTTATTGAATATCTTTGGCGTGTAGTGCAAAGATGAACTGTTGATGAATATCTTTGTCCCGTGGTGCAAAGATGAATTTATTAGTATGATTATGAACATGAACTGTGATTTGGTATAACCATGATCTTTGATGTTTCAGGTAAAGACATGTGATGAAAATTATCTCCGTCCTGGATGCGAAGAGGAATTTAGAATTACAATTATGATTATGAGTTATTCATATAATTTTGGAAAGAAACTGTTGATTAAAGTTACAGGGATAAAACATTGTTGGTGGACTTTTAATGTGGAGAAAATAATAGACTTTATGGTCTATTTGACTATTCTAATGGATTGCTCGTTCCGCTGCAATTATGGTTGAAAAGTTTCATCATCTTCCATATGTTCTAAATCTCTGATTTATTACTGATGAAGTCTATTGATAATGTAATTATCTTAGTCATAATATTCTTTCTTGAGCTAGTTGTGCTCACCCTTTTTTGCTTCACAATTCCTTCTGGTAATAAGAGTGTAAATTGTCGAACGAGAATAACAGGGAATATAGTGTGATGGTTCGGTTCATCAAAGTTTCTCAACACATTATAAAACGGCATGACATAAAATATATAATTGTATTGAGGACCTAAGATGTGTGTGTCATATATTATACGTCACTTAATAATTGATTTTGGTGAACAACAATAGGGTGAGGCGAACCCAACTTTGGAAGGGTGTTTTATCACTATCATACAAGGTGTGTAATGACATACAACCTCGCGTTATCATAACACAGGGTTGTGCAAATCCACTCATGAGAGTATATCTACGAGCACTACCTATATGATCTTGGAGTTTATTTGAAATATAATGTTCAATTACAGACGGTGGAGATAGTTATATGTCAAGAGAAGACTCACCATTGGAAAGAAGATGATAGTAATCTTCTCGTTTTTCTTTGGGGTCTATTGGGTCAACCAAGGATAATTTTGTGGGCATATGATATCTATCATTCATGGCCTCCTATGTGAAGGTTTCCTTGAGCACTTCCCAAAGATTTTAATTTCTAAAACAGTTCTAGATTGTACCTTTATATAAGGTATCACTATGAGGCGCTGTCCATAGTTGGGACATGAGTCATAGTTGGTATTAAAACTCACAATATATATGTTGTTGTATTTTGCACGACAATTGTAGTAATAAAGTTGTAGTTGTTTTCTATACCATGTATTTGGCGACTCAGAATAGGTTGGATGGATTGGACCTATTTTTGATTCGCAAAACAATATTACAATTTAAGATTAATACATTATTCGAAACCTTAAACATGGTTCAAATAATAATAACACAACCAAATTATATAAATCTTCAAGTATCACATCTGATTCATGTCTTTCAAGTAACACATAACTTTACCTTGAATCTTGAACTTGCAAAAGTGGTTATTTGCAAGGTTGAGCTTTGATGTACCCATCAAATTTAACGATCTATCATGTTTCACATAAGCACATAATTCATGCATTATACATTTCTAATTTATCGAGTTACATTATACAACATGCATGTGCTATCACATATCACATATAAATTGAGTTCCATAACCCAATTAACTTGGTCATATTTTAACTTTAACAATTCATAAAGCATGGTATGTAACTCACCACATAATCACATTTAATCCACAAACATAATAGAACTGAAAAACTTGCCTTGGATGTTGTTTAATGTTTATAACTTATATCTTATTGTGATGATCCTACACAAATTGAGGATACATACATGTACATATTAGTTTCACATACAAAATTCACGTACTCAATGTAAACTAATTTTATTTAACTATAATATTTTGTTCTTGTCTTAAAACCATTTCATGTTTCTTTCGAAACTTTTGTCCGTTATAACCTTTTTACGCCCAAAAAGATTCTCTCATGGATTTAGTATGTAAATACTTTACGTATCAAAACATAAACCATTTATATCCCCTTCATTTTACATTACTAGGTTCAATATAATTTCAAACGGATTTGCGTATTTCATTATGTTACATATATGTTTTACATATCATTTTCCGAATTACGCTCGCATAGTTATGAAAACTTACATTTATATTACATTTCTATCGTTTTCTTTACATTTAAAGTGAGTTTTCCCGATATATAAGCATTATATAATATCTATACATCTCTCTCAGTATTTTGTTAAATTTTAAACAGCCACAAAACCATCTAAAAGCGTTACGAAAAAAAAAATCGCATTAATCAATGTACCCATGATCGCTTTGCTATCTCTGCGCCACAAAAAGCAAACAACCCTCACCTTGACACCCACTTCGCGGCTTAATAACTTGCAATCTACTTATCCAATCGTAAGGCATTTTTAGTATGTTTTTCGTGGCATACAAGACTATTTTTAAGAAAAACTAACCTCTCATTTCGGGATTGTTAAGTAGTCTAAAAAGCGTGCCAAAAATTGACGTTCATAGCAGTCTTCAATTTTTTTCCCAGATTTACCCTCTCTCGCTAAAACTGTCATAACTTATTCGTTTCAAAACATTTCTGAGCGATTCTTGAGCCTACGCGAAGCTAACTTCCGAGACTACAACTTTCATTCTTTGACCATTTCCAAATTCATAACGCAGAATTCCAGAAAATTCGTTCAAGGTGACTGCCCCGAGTTGGTTAGACAGTTTTGATGCGACTACTTTGAATGGTCATAACTCTTTGCTCCAAAGTCAGAATTAGTCTGTTCCAAAGTCTATGGAAAGATAATTCAGTTTACTATAACATACCAAAAGCCCAGAAGTTTGTGGAAACATTAACTGAACGAAACAGTGTCCCGAATAGCACGTCCCGCTGCTGACTTTCAGTTTGACAAATTCGACACATTTCTTTCCAATCACCGTAACTCCCTCATCCGAGGTCGGAATGAGGTCATTCCAAAGCCTATGACTTCCTAACTCAGTGCACTACAACTACCTAGAAACTCAGAATTTTTCAGGAAACATAGCTATTCCAGAATTTGACACTATAGTCACTGTTCATTCAGTTTTCATTTCTAGACATGGTTTACTAAAATCTTCACCACGGATTCATTTTAACTCCGTTTTGGTTCATTCAAGTTAGGAAATCTTCAGAACTTAGAGGGATATAACATACAATCATCAAATTAAGCTTTTAGACATAATCAAAAACATAAATGGTCCTCAAGCTCAGTCCCAAAAACTGCCCAACAAGGTTCTTTGTAAATCTTTTATTTTGTGAGTTTTGGTTACACTTGGATGATGTTAAAGCTTCATATCTCTAATTACAATCATTAGAACTCATTTACATAATCAATTACAAGCCAAAATAAACATACTAAACTAACTAGTTTACTAACAAAACTAACTAAACTTCCAAAATACAAACTTTAACTAACAAACTAAATACAATATTTAAAATAATAATATTACCAAAAATTAAATCAGAAAGATACCCGAAAATACAAATTCCACAAACTGAATACATACTCGACCAAAATTTAACTAAGAAGATCTTTATAAAAAGTCCTCCCACAACAAAGCCTTTCTCAAAATTGGAGGCCTTATTGTTGGTGAATGAAACAAAGGATCAACCACTTCTATTTATAGGTTTAGCAAAGGGTAAAGTTCTCAATTTAGTTGATGTGGGACTTGGTTTATACTAATTCTAATTTGTTTATACTAATTTTTCCTATTTTCAACATGCTTTGATGTATTCATTCACACACAATTAGCTTTCTTAACCAATTCGATCCGATTCGAGTTCATATTGTTTTCTTTTTATAGAGGAGAACAACAATCATCCATCAATTTAAAGTTTCCATCGTGAATTCATCATCAACTTTAGTCCCAAAGTACATCAAAACACACATTACAATCAAAACCCAAATTCCTCTTTTTTAGTATAAATACATGAATTTGATTTCTGAAAATTTGTTTCTAGATGACCACTATCAAATTATAAATATCTAATAACATATATAACATCGTAACCCACAAATTCATTAGCCAAAACTCCAATTTTAAAAGAAACTCAAGAACACATAAACTAGAAATATAAACTAGATTATGTACCTTTAATTCCTAAGAAATAAAATTAACCTTATCAAGAAAATTATAATTTCTATTCAACCATTATAATCATAACATTATTTAACAAATTCTCACTCTTCTAATTTAATTATTTAATTAAATTAGAATATCATAATATACTCTCGTAATAAAATACGTATAAATCTCAACTATTTTATCACACTTAAATAAACTATCCCATAACAATTTTCATCAAATATTTATTTATTATCATAAATATTCATTTTATTCCATAAAGTTTCCAACTAAAATATTTAATGTACTTAATAAATATTTTACTCGCATTATACTAATATTTACATTTTCATGCAATATATTACCTTCTCACTTTATTAAATCAATTATACTTGTATTAATTCACTATTTTAATTAAGTGAATTATTCACACTATTTATGAAACTTAACTCATAATAATTTTCATTGCCCATTAAGGCATAATAATTAAAATTATATTATCTCATAACATAATTTCAACTTAATTAAATTAACTAATATTATTTAATTTCTTTAATAGTTTAATTAACTATTAAATCTCAAATTCTCCAACATATGAATATATAATTCTCTTCACACCAAATCATATAATTCAAAATATATACATCTCATAATAAAAATTTTAATTATTAAATTCTTATTTTAATAACTTATAAAAATTCGGGTTGTCATAAGATTTGTTTGAAAAAATAAGTGAAAAAGGTCCGACATGTATCATGTCGACGATGGACTGTTAAGAGTCGTCAGTTGGTTTTTTAAATGGTTGTACCAACAGAACCGATAATGTATATTGACCCAGTGATGTGACACTGCTAAACGGGTCGGTGAAACCGAGATTAATTCGGGTCCGGGGACTTGATTATGCGGAGGGAAGGTGTTAGGCAACCCCCGACATCCGTGTTACGACGGTGACCGTCACTTTTCAAGAAACTGTAATATGAATGTGTGTGTGTGTCAATGTGCTATTATCTGGAAGTAGTGCGAGGCCTCGTTTGCACCAATATACACAAGGTTTGAATTTATGTAAAATTTTAATTTTAAACAAGATATGGCAGTGATGTTTTAGAAAAGAGGTTTTTCAAACCCTTTTGCTCAATAGTAATTGAGACCTTTTACACCCCCATTTTATTAAATGCTCGGTTTGATTGCTTTTATTTCCTAGATGTGAAGCATCTTCGATAAAATAATGTACAAAATAGTGCCGAACTCCTCGTGGGTATGAAAACCGTCTAAGGAATCAAAACACCATGAATAAATTTACAAGTTGCTTACAACTGAAAATGTCCATCACGGGAACGGAATCTAGATCCAGTAGACTAAATATGTGATCACATGATTCCTAGGCTCACATGATGCCGCAATTGATATGAAAGCGATGGCGGTATATATATAAAAAGTCAGAATATATATATATATATATATATATATATATATATA